>JAOTAY010000008.1:8778165-8808856 GCA_025629805.1 Erythroxylum baracoense | reverse complement strand
CATGAATTGAGTGAACCATCGATGATGGTTACCTCATCTGAGTTCGCAAAACTCACCCAAAATTTGCAATATTTTTTAGGCTCAGAAGAGTTACCCCGTTAGGCTAACGGGAGTATAGACGATGCATTTGAGTAAGAGATAAAGGTCGGGATCAGTTCATGTCTGCATTTGTACTTTCTTATTTTTATATCAATTTGTATATTTCGCGATTTCCGTACAATATGTATTTGAACATTCTGTTTATACTAATTTTCCAAATTGGAAATGTTTTGTAAATGAAATTGATTAAAGTGTATCAATAATTGTGATTTAGAGTTTTATGAAATAGAAGCATGGGCCCAAATTTGATTATTGATTTTCGCGTACGCTCGTGAAAATTTTGAAAAAAAAATTTGGTACTGAGTTTTCAAGTGTCTGACTGATTTATTGTGCTAGAATGCCACCCTCGTGGGGTATGTTCTCGGACATTACTCAGGATGTTGGGTACGTGTCTTGCGAGAGTGGAGTGCTACATTGATCTATTATTGTGTGTTGTGTTTTGGTTGATTACACAACTTTCTTCGGCTGGGATTACGTATCTATGTGGGTTGGTTTTCTATGTTGATGGATATTCTCTACAGTTGTGTTTTTCTACTACTACCGAATAACTCTTGAGAACTCCATTGTGTTATTGATTGTGATGATTTTGGTAACTAGGTAGTCTTCATCTTCACAAGACAACAGAGGGTTGTGTGATTGTTGATTTTGTGGGATTTTTGGATAGCTGCCTAATTAGTTATTTGAGAGGAACAACGTGCAGATGTGTTTGCGTTTTCTATCTGTTGCATGATTTTTTAGGTTGTCTTGGCACCCAACATTTTTTGTGAGTTTGCAGCTCTTTTGTTTATGATGTTTCAGTAATGAAACGTTTGTTCATTTGTTAATTTTTGTAGTTGCTATGTATGAGATGTTTCAGTGACAATATCGAAGGTTCATAGTAAAGTTATTGGTGGATAACTTCTCATTCTTTCGTTGACGAAGTTATATTATTGGGGATGTCATTTTCTTTCTCCAGTTTCTTTGCTTATGTTCGTTGTTATTTCAATCACTTGAGTTATTTTTTTCATCCTTTATTATCAAATATTGTTGACAAAATCCTCTGTAAAGGTTAACACGAGATAGTTGTGTTATTGAGAGTGATTTACTTTCACAGAGTGTGAAGATGAGGAATAGTGTTAAGGATTGAGTGAGTTGGGTTTGTAAAGTCTTGAGTAAAGCTATTGTTGTATTACAATGAAAGTAATTAAGCTAGGTGAGAGCCCTTAAACATAGGCAAAGTGTGCCGAACTGCAAAATCAAATCTCATGTGTTGATTTGTTATTTTGTTTTTGATTGTTTTTGTTAGAAAGTTTATAACTACTGCGATCATTCATAATTTGTGGGAAACTACATTCTTTCAGATTAACTTTAATCAATATCTTAACCTCAAATTTGTACATTGCAAACCCATAGAAAATTCCAAATGTCAATCTGCTTGTTTATGTTTCGATTTATCATAATAAGCATTCACGTCAGATATGTCAATAATTGTTAATATGGTTGATTTTAAATCTAAAATAGGTTAAAATAAAATTTTATTTTTAATATATTTATCAAAATTGAAATAAAATTTTAACATTTTTTACGTTTATAAATTAATTCTTAATATTAATATATGTTCTCATAATTATTTTTTAATAATAAAATTTAGTACCTATATCAAAATATACTTGACTCATATGGTATAAATCTGTTTAATAAAAATAAAGATTATATTGTAAATGAATATTAATATTAAAATTATATTTATAAAGTATGAAATAAAAATAAAGATTATATTGTAAATGAATATTAATATTAAAATGATATTTATAAAGTATGAAATATTTGTTATTTATTTAAAATTTATAAAAAATAATTTTTTTATATATTTTGCTAAAAAGTGGACATGTGCATATATTATATGTTCGTTCTGATTCTGAAAGGGTTTAGATACTCTGTACTCAACACCCTATCTCAAGTTCTCAACCTTATTTTGTACCAAAAATGACGTAATTTTGGTGTAAACAGATATAAATGGAACGTTGAAACAAGGTATTCGGTACAGAAAATATGCCCCTTATCACACGCGTGCTTTTCAAACTCCCACCGCTCATACGTTGGTTATTCTGTAGCTATAGTTACACGTGTCCATAACAAATGCATGCGGTCATGTTTATGATTGGGTCACCGGCCTCACGGAGAGAAATTGGATCATTGGTAGGTTGACGTATTGCTCTGATCAGATCTATTCGCTACGTGGACGGCTGACAACAGTTTGGGCGGCCGCCATAAGTGTGTCGTTTTCGTTATTACTGTAATAGTCTGGCTCCTGTGGCCCTCCCTCCCTATGCAATATGCATACTTCAACATTGTAATCAAACGTATATACTTAGATACCAAATTGTCCACTTTCGGGTCTCTGTGTGCGTATGTTCCGTCCACTTCAACCTCCCTATTCTTACTTCATGATTTTCTTAAGCTCTTCCAATTTAGTGCAATCTATTTAATGTTAAATTCCTAAGCTAAACCAAAAATAAGAATCTTATATAAAAATAATAAATAATATTATTCTTGCTAAATATTCATTTTAAATTTTAAAATGTATTTATCATTAAATCCTCGTATCGATTAAAAATAAAAATTAACAATGATTTATATATAAAAATAATATCATAAATTAATATTTTAAACCATGAATCACTCTTTTTATATATTTAATATAGTCTCTAGTTTTCTCTATGATTATCTCCGTTGTTGTTACTTTTAATTTCCTTGTAGCTCAACCATTCACATAGCGTTTTGCTTGAAGCAAGCTTTGCGTTATGGAGGTTGCTCGAGTTAGGCTGCAATTCATTTCATTGCGTAGAAAATAAGTTTTGGCCGTCACTTTTGTAACTTGTTCCTTCGCTGTCATAAGCCATAATCTGGAATTGAAAACTTTCCATCTTTCATGAAAAGGAAAGGCTCCACTCACTTGTTGACGTCATTCTTATGCACTACAGCAACATTATCTGCGTCCAACTTCCCTGGGTTCAATCTTCCCCTGGCGTGCCAAAGTGAATTATCCTAGTTCCAATGTCAAAAGACAACCATAACTTTGGTTGTTTTCGTTAGTCTGCTGTTAAAATTTTTAATGGACATTAATTAATCTTTTGATGTCGTCCCAAGCTATGTGTGTACGAGACAACACCAAAGACATTTATGTAGATAAAACAAATTATGACTGTGTTAAGGATGTATGTTAACTTTTATAATTGGCAGATATTTGGATTGTCTTCTTCATTTTATTTTGTCCAATTAAATACTCTCCTTAGTCCAGTATTGGGGTTCCACAATATGAGCACGAAATGATCAATCAAAGAAGCATACAGTTCCCCATAGTTGGGTTATATGCATTGTCCCAGTTTTGGAAGGTAGAAAGGCAGGTGTGCATGATCCCATTCCTGTGTTTCACGACTCTGCGTGGGGTCTTTGATTGCCACTTGCCAAATTAAGGAAAGTTGCTCATTAGCATCATGTGGACAAGTGGAAATGTAGTTAGTATACATTATAACAAAGTTGTACGCAAGCAATAACCAGACATTCTCTTGGAAGTGTGCTTTTTGTCTTTGGATTCGTATTATACTTGAACTTGAGCAGCAATTTATTCACAAATAAATTGTGTGCGCAAATAATTGAGTCAAATGCTGGAGGATGAAAACATTGGTGCAGGTGAGGAGACATAGGGGGTTGCATACTCAAATTATCTCACTTGCATACTCGCTCGACGCCTGTCTTTTAATGGCTCATTGTTGTCAAAACCATCACGGCTTTAACTAAATTCCAAGCGAAAAGGGAAGCTCTACTCTGTCTCCCTGAGCCTATCCCAATGTCTTTGGCTTCCTGACACATTTACGTGGATTACATGTCGTCTTCTTCATTTGGTTTTTCATAATAAACCCAGGAAGAACATTCGGTAGACGAAGAGTTTTAATTATCATCACTTAACCATTGCCCACCGAGTAAGTCAATGCAGATAGAAGGGGAAACTAGTCAGAAAAAACTGTTCAGTTGCGTACTGAGAAAGTGCAAAAATCAACCCAATTTAGTTAGTAATTTCCATTAAGCTTACACATCTGCGCTCTCAGAAGAAGCATGCTTAACTAGATTAAATTTCTGCACGTATATATTTGGTAAAAAAGTTATAAAAATATAAATTTTAATCAAAATCTCTCCAATTTGAAAGAAGATTCATTTAATGGTGGACATAGAAAGTATTCAATGATGCCTTTCCATTTCGAAAGTGAAGAATAAAGGCCACCCGGATCCAGATATGTAAAGGGAAAGGAAGAGAAATGATAAAAGTCAGATCTTGCCTTGGATAGTTAAACTAAAGTAGTAAATCAACTAAGTGGGAGTGCCAAACACAGATACAGACAGGAGGGAGAGGAAGAGGCAGAAGAATCTGAGAGAGAGAGACATATGCTTAAAGAGTGCTGTGTGGGAGGTTGTCAAAGGAAGGGAAAAGAAGAGGAGAAAGTTACTCAGTTAGGCGCCAATAGAACTCATGCTTTACTCTTATGTATTGATTCAATCTGTGTTTATGCTATGGTAATCTTTGTTTATGGTATGGTTTAGATATGTAATAATTAAACTTACATCATGAACTGCCCTTTTTAAACTGACTGTTCGTTAACATTATTACTTATGTGCCCAGTGCCCAGTGCCCACTCACTCCTTAAATTAGTTATTTATCTCTTCCGATCGAAACTTCCATAAAAGTCTCTCTCTTTCTCTCCATTGCCACAATCAATTTTTATTCTTTCTCGAATGAACCCGACCCACGTTGAAATTTTAGTTTTTGATTTGAGCATTCACGCACATCAACATTTCTTAGCGCTTTTGATTATTTGAGCTTTTGAGGTCGTTAGCTTCAGTTTCGGTTCTTTTTTGGACTTGTGAACAGTCCACACCCAAAGAGCTGTTTTTGATGCTGATGGTAAGAGTTAGAGCAAATTGTTTTCTTTATTTCGATTTCTTTAGGTTTGAGACATCATAGGATTCGAACTACTAAAGATAAAAACATATCTCTGTCTGTTTGGTTGCTTAGGAAGAAAGGTCAGGATGATAACTCAAAATTACGTTTCTTGCCGGCTTTCGTTTTCTTTTTCTCTGCAACTGCTTTGTTTGTTTTTCTAAGTTTCATTCTTTTAATAATTTATCAATCTCAAATTCTCAACTTTCAATTCCTGTGTGTGGAGTCGGGGAAAGTTTGTTTATTTTTATGTAAAGAAAAATAATGCAGTAGTAACTGTGGCTTTTGCTTTTCTTTCTTACGTTGCTTGTTTTTAACTCAAGGCTCAATTTGGACATACTTTACTCTTATTCTGTTTAGCAAATTTGGACTCTATCTTCATATGTTTTAATCACAATTGTGGGAGTTTACCTCCTTCCTACGAGTTTCTGATTTACTTACTGCCTACCCTCTTTCTCTCTCTAAATTTCATTGGTTTTTTCACATTTTTTCTTTGAATTTTAATGTGGGATGGCAACGACATTCTGGGTTTTTCCTCTCGTGTCAACTCCTTGCCACGCATTTCGAGTCACTCCACGTTTATTATAATGAAAAGACAGTAGATTGGCAGCACTCACTCTTTTCTTGTGATTCCCTTCTTTTTAGTTAGTTTTCTTATTTCTTCAACTATTTTCACCATATGTTTTACCTCTTACTTTCAGAAATTAGTACAAGTTTTGACCCATCAGCCTGCCTTCTGATAAGGTGAGATTAGACCATCCAGCTGTTTGCTTGTCTTTAGTCAATGTTTTAGGAAAGACTCTTGGAGATATATTGCAACTATTTGATTAGTTATTACTAATGTGCACATTCAATTCCAAAAACCCTTTGGATACTTCTAGTAAAACCTTCTGTATGCACTGCTCGTGATTGACCTACCACTTGTGCTTTGTTGGTGGGTACAATTTAAGTATACCTCTTTTGTGGCCTGCTTGCTGTTGATGCCTCCATTTGTCTGGTAATTGCTGCCCGTATCACATGAACTTCACCATATTTATACTTGTTTGTCCTTGTATACATAGCCTGTAATCTGATTTTATGTTTGTTGCAAGCAAGGCCTAGGAACTGATCATTTTTTTTCTTGTTTAATTTCTGCTCCAACGATCAGTATATTGAGTAAACTCTAAGTTATGGGATGCCTGGTGTCTACACCCAATGGTTCTGGTGGAAATCGAAGGAGACCAGGGAGCATAGGAGAGGTTTTTGTTTATGTACCTGGTTTTCGGATACCTAAACCTGTTGATTTTTCCCAGTCACTTGGTAACCAGTTGTCAAGGAATTTGGTGGAGCGTCTATCTGCTCTAAGAACTCGTATAGTTGTTATGGCTGGCCAAGAACCACCAACAGTCACGAGAACAAAGAGAAAAAGTGCTACCCAACATGGTAAGAGGTTGTATGTTCCACTAAACCTGTTTAAGTTGCAGTCCTCCATGTGTAATCGCTCTATTGTCTGCAGGAGGTTCAACATTAGGAGATCTTCGTCAGGCTCTTGAAGATTACTTACCTGTTCTTTTGGGTTTAGTTAAGGATGAGAGCCATCTCCAGCACAAAGTGCAATTTGTATGGATCAATCAAGAAGATGACTTAGAGGTGGGTGTGGCACTAATATAACTGTATAATTTTAATGGATAGCATCTACGAATATTTTGTCATTACTCCATTCTTATGCTTAAATGGACGGCAGTTTTGATATAAATTGAAAATTTTCAGGAAACTGCCATGTGTAATGCATGGTATGAAGTGTTGTCGGTTCTGCACCTGATGGCAATGCTGTCATTATCACAGGCCAACTTGTTACTTCTTCCAAGAACATCAGCTGATGGTTACCAGCCAAAAATATCTGAAGGTAGTTGCTACCGAAAATATATAGCTGATTGCTCTTCTTGTTATTACTTTCGTACCTTCTCCTTTTCTGCAGTTTGCACGGATGCTTGTATATATTGACGTGATTACTGAAGTTATTTTCCCTTTTCTCTGAAGAGAGTAGGCGAGCTGCAGTGGACATCTTCCTGAAGGCTGCAGGATATCTGGATTGTGCAGTCCGACATGTGATCCCTCATTTACCTGCTGCATTAAGGTTTTGAAAGATGAAAGACTTAAGCTAGAGTGACCTGTCATACTTTCATCAGATTGATAAAAGTTGCTAGGTTGTGCTGATAGTATACATCTTATTGTTTTAGGAGAGATTTGCCAGTGGATCTGGCAGAAGGGGTTCTTCGAGCACTTTGCTTGCAAGCATTGGGGCAGGTACTTGGATGTGTCTGGTTAATATCTGTATCTTACTACGTTGAACTGAGGATCAAAGATCTGGAATTGATTATCCAATTCATTTCCATTAATTATTCTTTGTTTGCAGAAGCATATTTGTATTTCCCATTGTTCTCAGGTGGACCCATTTGGGTTTGTATGTCATAGAACTATGTATGCTGATAGTTACGTTGCAATACTGGTGCCCCTGGGAATGACCAGAGATTAATCTATTCTGTTGTTAATTGACCAATATAAGGTGCACAGTAGGGGTCAGGAGTTCTTAGTCTTTAATCAGTAGTCAGTACTGTTCAACTACATGTACTGAAGAACTTCACTGTAGCACCTAAGAGTAATTCCTCGTGTTTTTCTTCTCCTTTATGTATATCTATCTTCCTGACTAACGTTGTTCTCTTTCTTGCTTATTACATCTGCAATACTAATCCTGTTTTCCTTGTCATCCAATCCCTTCATTTCTCTCTCAGACAATCAAAATAATTGCTTTTTAATTTAGTTCCAGTAGTAGTTCCTAATCTTTTCGGTTGAGTTATTTAGAAGATGGATACTCATTCTTTATGCTGTAAGGTATACAGATTATAATGCTATTTGTGGCCTTTTTTTTTTGGTTGTTGATTTTTATGAATATGCTTTCTTTTAGTTTATAAACTTGTCACTTTCTAACTATGTTTTTGCTTTCTCTTGTTATATGCAGAGTGTTGACATCCAACTTGGAATGGCAATTGATAGCGCCAAAGCCACTCTTGCCGTAAAGCGAAGGCTTGCATGTGAGATGGTGAAGTACTGGCAGCAGGTTTGACAATCTTATTTGTTTATTTATCTTCTATTAGCTCTAGTTAGCCCATTATTGTCTTTAAAGTTTGCTATAGTGGTTGCATATGCCCTCTAAAGTTTGGAGATTTGGCGCAGGGAGAAGGCTTTTGCTATATTTGAAATTAAGCCTTCCCCTTTGAACAAGTTCTCCTCATATTGCTTTTCCACTCTTTATTACTACATTTAAAGTAGCTAAATAACATGATTTGTGGGTTATTTAATGATTAAGGAACTCTAGCCTATAGCACAAGAAGAGGCCACATCTTTCTGATTCTACCTCAAGTCATAGGCCATGTTTTTAAGTGCTACATAAGCCACTTTCACATTTGATTATGTTGGAGAATGCACTCTAGATAGGGTTTTGGAGAGGAGTTAAGGAAGAAATGGGGCTTGGAGGATTGTTTGGTATTGTACCGTGCAAGGATGGCAATGGGTTGGGCTTGCTCAAACAGTCCAAAGCTCGATCGGGCCAGGGCAAAATGACCTCTTTTTGTTAAGTTATGCCAAAACATCATTTTGCCGAACTAATTTGGACTGGTTCAGGCCAGACCGGACTCAATCTCCTAGCCCTAGTACCATGCTTCTTGTTTGCTTTTACTTGGAATTTATGCTGCAGCACCTTGATTACTTAAACAGTATTCTTTAATTTGAAAGTCTGGAAGATCTGAAGATTAGAGAAAATAAAAATAATTTCAGAAACAGATTCCCTGATGGTCGTTAATACCTTAAAGTGTGGCCTCTTCCCTTCACATCAGCACAGTCCCTTTCATACTCTGGATGTTTCGGCATTGTAATGCAGTAGAGGAAACGATGGTGAATTTTGGTTTCTAGTTCCCTGTATGACTTCATTTATTCTCCAGCCCTCCTTAGGAGGTGCTTAGCATCTTGTTTATACACAATATAGGATAGTCGTGTTTGTTGTAAATTACTTGGGAGTTATTTACCCCCTTTGTAGAAAAAATGATGATGTTGGTTTACAGCTCCTCTGGTCTAACAGGAATGAACATATTGTCTCATTTATAGGTGTTTTTTTGCACTTCTGAAATATGTAGTACTATTTTTCTGTTTTCTTGACAGGCTCAAGATAACATCATGAATCTTTCGCTGTCAAATGGTTGGGGAGAGAAGCATCAACTCTTTATAAAGTGGAAATATGTGGAAGCCAAGGTATCTTAGAATTTCTGGCATGTTTTCTTTTTCTTGTCAATTTAGGTAGACTATCATCTCCATCTCTGTTTCTTTGCCTTGGGAAAATTTTTTTGGTGAGTCTGATATCACTCTACAAGTAAAAATAATGGGAAAGAATATGGACCCAAATAAAGTTGCATAACAATAATCCAGAAGACTTGAACCATAATATGAAAAGAGCGATGTCCTAGTGAAGTTGAATAAAACATAACATTTTTATACAGTTTTTTGGAACTCTAGCATAAAAGTATAGTGAATTGAAATTGTTGCTTCTTTCATGTGTTCTTCACATTTCTTGTTTTAAATCCTGAAATTTATGAGATGCTGCATTTAGTCTTCATCATTGCCTTTTGGTAGTAAAGGAATTTTCAGTTCTTTAGCTGGATTTCCTGTAAAAACTGACACAAGGGCATTGCTTTCTTTTGTGGAAAGTTTAAGGAGAATAACAGTTTAGATTTGGGCATATTGGATCTTATCTCCCTAATGCAACACGACTTTGGCATCAACACAATAAAATGGTTTTGTTTAGGTTGAAATTTTTTCTCCTTTATTTTGTTCTGACAAGTTTATGGGATAGTATCCGTTTTGTTGATTTTCTTTTGGCTAACCAGGCTGCTGCATATTACTATCATGGCTTGATCCTTGATGAGGGAAACACTGAAAAATCTCATGGAATGGCTGTAGCTGCCTTGCAAGCTGCAGATGAATACTTTAAAGAAAGTAAAAGGGCATGCGAGGCATTTAATGCAGTATCTCCTTTATCAAGGTCTGTGCCAAAGACTCTTCTTTGTAGATTCATTTGATTAATGTTTTATGTCATAAATGAGATCCAATGTTCGTATGATGAAGATACCTATCATCTTTTCCCTTCATCTTTATTGTTTTGTACAACTGGAAATCCATTGCTGTATTTTTGGATTCTTCAGCAATGACCTTGCAATGGTTCAACTTTGAATTGAAGTCTTTATTGCAGTTCTGTTAAATCTTTGCTTGCGCTAACTCTTACATTTTATGTAGAATACGACTCCAATATAATCACGTTTATAGTATGGTTGTCTAAATGATGACTGTTGTATTATACCTGAATCATTGAGCTGTAATTGCTGACTTTAAGTTTATTCCTTAGCATTTGTTTTCTGGAAACTAGGTTACAGTTTATAAACTAAAATGGTTTTGCTGATTTGAATCACCATACCATGTGTCAAAAACCCTGTCCTTTTTTTATTAGTGGGTTTCAGATCATGCAAGTCTCCATGGACATAATCTAGTGGGTGTTTAGAGTTTAAGATCCCCTCAGACTGCCCATGATTCTCACTAATAATTGTGTTTTTCATACAGAAATCCACCACTTTGGGGAACCATAAAGTATCTGTCAGAGAAAATTCCCAAAGATACTTCTAGCAAGGTGCGAATAAACCGTGATTTGTACTCTTATGAAAAGTAAGTAATACTTTTTTTATAAGGTGAATTTGTAGTAGTTCTCTTCTTGGTTCTTTTGGACGAAGTTTGATATGCTTGTTACTTGCTACTTCTGTGATGATGCTTACAACAGAATCATGGAGACAGCGCCAACATTGCCTGATTTTGCCTTGGCACTGAAACCTGATGAATATCAGCTTCCTCCAGTGGACCCTTGTTGGACTGAGGAGAATATATGCTGGGGGCAGTCTAATTCCAATCAACTCAAGAGTGAAAGATAGCCCGGTGAGTGGTGCAACCGGAAAAAGATACGAAGAGGGCCAATCTCAAACAGGGACTGGCTAACTGTCACACAAGCCATTCTTCAATTGTGTATAGCACAGATCCTTTCTTGGCTTGTTTCTTCAACTACTACAATTATTCCAAAAGCGTCTCCTGAAAGACTGGTGACTTGTCCTATGTCAAAGCTCTGTATGCTATACCTTCAAATTGGGTACTGGTAGAAGATGGTTGGTTTTCCTAACCAAACAAAAAATAATAATCATAATTGTTACTTTTATGTTTCTGTTCATTGAACCAGAATTAACGAAAATTTCTAATTTAATGGAAAGCTTGTGTGTAAATCGTTACAGCAATAAGGGGCTGCTTTACATTACATTGATAGTATACTACTTAGTTATGACTACATTAAGCCAATGAGAGAATATTGAGGCAAGAATCTTCTCGTCTACTTCCTATCTGTGGCTGTTTTAAGAGCACTGCTTAACGTGGATTGAGAAGAAATA
Organism: Erythroxylum baracoense; assembly: GCA_025629805.1. Classification (NCBI taxonomy): domain Eukaryota; kingdom Viridiplantae; phylum Streptophyta; class Magnoliopsida; order Malpighiales; family Erythroxylaceae; genus Erythroxylum; species Erythroxylum baracoense. Next base: position 8,797,273 of record JAOTAY010000008.1, on the reverse strand, counting down.
TTAGGATTGGACCAAATTGAATTGGAGAGATGAGCCAGGAGGAGATTAGATGACTAGGAGTTTTCCTCCCGTTAACTCCATGCCACTTTTACAAATTTTCTACCACTGTCCTCTACCTTAGTGTTGTGTGTATGTCCTCTTTATTGTTCTCGTTCATTACAAATTTGGGACTATCAACTTTAAGTGTTCTATGTTTTACAGCGGAATTGTTAATTAATGCTTCCTTTTGGGTAAGCTGCTGCATTTGGTTTTAAGTTTCATTCGATGATAATACATTTTCATGTTCATAACATGTGACAGAGACAGATGAATGGCCTTGTAACTGGTCAACTAAATTTGAGACTGGCCGGGCAAATAGCATGGCATATTAATAACTGGAATGGAACCCGTTATGTCTGACTTCGGATTTCAACACTAATATGAGAATTCTAGCTAAAGCCTAAACAAGAAGGAACGAGAAAGGGGAATCAGGTTTTTGGATTTCCCAGAAGTCCACCAATATTTCGTCATCCATAGTGCTGCAGCTGCCGCGGAGCTCCCTCAAAAGTGCACAGCTAATCTTCAACAGCTCTCCCTTCTTCAGCCAATTGCTTTTCTTTTTCTTGTTCCTCTGCAACAATAAAAAGTTGTACAAGTGATTGCAGTTTGTCGGTGGTCACTTGGACCAGGAATATTACAGAATTGGGCATCTTTTTTGTCTGAAAGTGGAAAAATGACTTAAACCCCGCTAAAACCTTGGAATGACCCCTGCTCCTCGTCAATCTCATTGCCCAATGCTAATGACTCGATCAGCAGAACTTACTAAACTATTCATAAAACTCCAGAACATATGTAACAGATGACAGAATAAGAATGATGGTTAAATAGTTTCAGTTCATGGGAATGTACGTAAAATGAACTGATAGCTAACTCAAACAAATAGTATATAGGTCAACAACATAACTCTGAAGATTAATGACACATAGAAAGCATCAACCCGAAAAAATATTCAAGCATTTATGTGTGCCTATGCAGATTAGGCAGATGCCTAAAGGTTCTGCAACAGCAATCTCGTGCATGAATTCAGCCATCGAAAACTATTATGAATTTCATAATAAGAAAGCATGGCTCAGATATAGCACATACAGCAATTAGTAGCTTCACGTATCACCCACCTACAATGTTCATAACTAAAGAAATCTCCATCCCTTATATATCACCTTTGAAAAGATGACAAGAAATTACAGAGCAAGAAACCAAAGGTACATAAGTCTGATAGGTCAGTTGCCATAGGTTATGCAATGAAAGACGAAGTTTCCAAATTTCCGAGAGCATTAACCAGTCCGATTTACAAAGATGTTATATACTAAATTTAAGTGCCACACTGAAGAGAAAAATGATCGGAAGTTGATAGTGAAAATAGACCTCTTACCCATAAGTTTGTATATGGCTTTCTGTGTGCGTCTTTCAAGTTTATCAAGCTTTTTTTGCACATCCCTTCTTAGGTCCCAGTTTGGTTTCTTTGGAGCAATGTTGAGAAATGGATCCTAAAATTACAACCAAAATCCAAAATTAAGCAAGAATTTCCTAGAGCGACCAGGATTTACATGAACTAAAGAACATATAGATGAACTACTTATCTACTGCTAACAGACAACAGTGTTTGGGAGCAATCATGTACCTCTTTCTTCTCTTGAGGTGGAGGTTCTACAGCAACAGGTTCCTCAAACTTTGGCAGAACAGGTGGAGCTATTTTACCCTCCTGAAGCTCCTTGTCTTGAGGAACATAGTTCCTAAACTTCATCCCAGGATTGCTGAAAGCGAGGAGGTGGAAACAAGACGATTGCAAATTATACTAGTTAGCACAGACATCACAGACATGCAAGCCCACGCTTGCCAAATAAAAGCATTCACCCGGAGCAATTCAAACAAGAATGAAGTCTCCCTCTTTTCCCATTTCTTACATTGTTTAAACAAAAGGTTCTATGGTCTGTGGCCTCTAAAACCTCATTGGAAGCTCAATTATGGCTTTTGAACAGAAGAAATAAAGAAGTAAGACTGTAAGAGTAACTGATAGGATGTGTTTGTGGAAGTTATGTCAAATGACTCTTGTACCTCATCAAATGAAACATCTTAGGCTTTTAAACTTTAAAAAAGACCATATCTTCCCATTAAGATTCAAGAGAATAGATGTGATGTTTACCAAAATTAACTGTTATGGTTTGATGGACGTTACATTCTCACATATGTCTAGATTTAACAGATACTGAATGTTTCTAGCCTAATATTAACCTCTTGAATCTTAGCTGGTTGCTGGAAATGTTATCTTCCCAACTTTATGCAATCAGTGCCGACATCCAACGGTATTAGAAGTCTTGCGTAATTAAATACCAGGAAAGTTTTAAATCATCAACGGAATGTCTCAGGAAATGGCTATAATTCAATGCCCTTATCACAAGGTTATTTCATACATGCCAAAGAGGATATAACCCTATTTGTTTCAATCTATTTTTCCGAAACAAGTACTTTATTTCTGTATTATTTCTTTCTTCTTTCCAAATGCAAAATATTAAATCTAGTTTGAAATCATAGGTAACTAGATTCCTTTTGATGGTTCAAGTCCTTGTTATGTACAACTTAAATAAGAAATTTTGCTGGTTTTATTATAAAAGCATTTGCAAATGATAAGCGGTATAAAGACTCTGTCGAGTTTATACTAACTCTTCTTTGCCAGGTTCAGGTTGAGCAGAAACATCATCTGGAGTTTCCAGTAGTTGCTGAGCAGCTTTAAGAGCTCTGAGCCTCTCTCGACGTGCTGCAGCTGCTTGTTCAATGGAGTCTTCTCCAGCATCCATTTCTCCACTTCACCTATAGACCAGGCATTAGCATACTAAATCGCAATCATTCTGATTTAATGTTCCTTTATGTGGTCAAACTAAAGTTCAAAAGTGAAAGGTCTAATCTTTATTTTTCATTCTTTTACCTTTCATATTAATAAGAATATATGAATCAAACCCAAATCCATATGCAGAGGAGATAATTGTAGACAAATAATTCGTCAACAAGGATTGAGCCAGCTAACCAATTACTTATCACAAAAAAAGAAGATACGTATTACACAAAATGTCCTCTCTTTCTTTTTGTTCTTTATACAATTTTTGGGAACAAATAACATAGCCGGTCTTTTGGGTCACTAGGATTCTTTTTCCACAGACAGCAGCACCATGCTCATAGGGATTCTATAAGAACAAGAATGTTGAATGACTAGCAAGAAAGGAACTTGCCGCCCATCCGAGAACCTTTTATTTTGAGTTCAAAAATTTTGTATCGTTGGTTTAGGGTTCCACTGTTTACCAAGCCCATCTTAAAATTTGAATTTTCTGGTAATGTTGGTAGAAGTTGGACTAGGCAACTTGGAAATAATAATAGCAAATCAGAGCTTAACATGAAGAAGCACTTACCTCTCTCTCTCTGTTTCTCTTCTTTCGTAGTGTTGTCAGCCACCGGAGGGAAAAAACGAAAAAGTTAGGATCGAAAATAGTCCAGTAAAAAGCTTGGAAAAGTTCTGGATCTACTTTAGACGGCCCACCTCTCGTCTTGTGCACAAATGGGAAAAGAAAATAGAAAAAGAGGAGTGCGAGCTTGAAACGACATCGTAATAACAGAAGTACACATCGCAAAGTAGTCGGCTCCGCTGTACTGGTTGGTGTCTCCGTTTGTTGTCTTTGTTATACGAAGATTCAAGTTTTTAGGATGATGGAGGTAGAGACTAGAGAAAGAGCTATACGAATGGGGATAAGGAGATGTGAAATAGCGATATAGAAAATCGAAAGACTTGAAATTGGTAGTAAAATCACACAGTCGTGCACTCGCACTCTCCTCAAATTGCTTCACTCTGAGCACTCTTTCCTCTCTTCTTTTTCTTCTCACCACCACCACCATATCCCTTTAAGGTACCCATATTCTTTCAACTTTTTGTTTGGAATCAATCAACCTTATTTTTGTTTTTTCAATCGGTGATCTTTCTTCTTAGTTTTGCAAACTCAAGTGTTTATTATGTTTACAGTCTTAACATTGGTCACCTGGAAGCTGTCATTCACATTCTTCACAAACCCTTTGTGACGGGCGTTTCACGTGTTTGCAAGACTATTCCTTTATTTTCTTCTGCTTCAGAAACTACTGCTAATAGTTCAAGAGTTCACGTTGACATTGTCTGTATCCTCAATAAAAACCCTGTCTGGGTCATTGTTTCTGATAGGAATCCCAAGTATATTTCTTGGCTTCAAACCCACAAAAGCACAGGCTTGAAATCCAGGATTCAACAACTCCTTGTCGCAGCCAAGTCTTCTCCTTTTATGAAGCCTACCTCTATTATTCTATTCTTCTCCCGTGGACTTTGCGATACTGTTCTTGACAAGCTTCACAGCGAATTTGGAGCATCTGACTTTCGTTTCGAGGTTGATTTCTGCGAGGAACTAGATGGTGACTGGGTAAATGTGTTTCCTAGTTCATACAAGAACGCAACTGTCCTTCAAATGGCTGTGGAGTATACTAAAAATAGTCCTGCTTTGGGTGCTCAAGTGGTTGTTAAAGACTTGGTTGTTGATCCTGCTGCATTGGCTTTGAAGGAGCACATCAAAGTAAATATGGATGACGATACATCATTCAATTCTCTTATATCTGGAATTCAGTTATGGCTAGTAAAAGACCTAGATGTGGAATTTGCTAAACTGATGGATTTGTCAGGAGAGTATGATCTTATAAATTTTGATACAACTGCATTAATTGCTCTTGTATCAGGAATCAGCAATGGCTGTGCGGAGAAACTTCTGGCCACACCGGAGACTGAAATGAGGCAGCGGTTTAAGGGTAACTTTGAGTTTGTGATTGCACAAGTAGGTGTTTTATTTTATTTCTTTTGTGTCCTTTTTTTACAATCCTTTCCTTGAGCAACTACCTTCTCATAATTGGAATTATTTAGACTTATCAGCTGATAACTATATCTTAACTAATGCTATATGTTGCATTCAAACCCTCCCCATCCACACCCCCCGTAACTCTTCTTTGGGGTGCTTCAATAAATCTAACTCATTTTAAACATCTGGCCTTATTTTGGGTTAATCTTTGTTCATCAGGTGATGTCTGAAATTCAAAATCCTATACATGGGGAATTGGCTGGTGTGATATCAGGAAAGAGAGGCATAATATGCGAAAGTGTTCATTCCGAGTTCAAAGAGTTGATATCATTATGCGGAGGGCCTAATGAGAAGATAAGAGCTGATGCAATAATGAAACGCCTCATGTAAGTTGTCATCAAATGTAACTGTTTCAAATTAGATTGATATGAATTGCAGCCCTACTGTCATGGACTTCCTTTTTGGATCTTTTAAAGGAACATCAACTAGGGCTCATGATCCTGATCATTTGACCTTTCCATGTTGTTGAAGTACAAGTTGTCAGCATGTGAAAAATGATTAAAATCTTGTTAACTCTTATCTGGTTCAAATGCTTTTCTTTGAGATTTCAATAGATCATAAAGCCAAAGGTGTCCCATTCAAAAATCTAAACTATCGCTTCAGCATTATGAGACTGAGGCATACAGCTATATTGGCTAGTATTTGACACCAACCTCCCCGCTGTTATGCAACTGGCCAACAATTAATTATAACAGATAAGTAATGTGAATAAAAATGAAAATAAGTAGGATAGCAACTTCGTTTAGAGTAACTCTTGAAGGTGCATTGGTTTGGATTAAAATTTGTCAACCAAAAATACATGATGTCCGGTTGCTTTATCAAACTCCTATGTTGCTTGTGGGCCAAGAGTTAGCCCCCAAAAGCCCTCATCGATTTGCATTTCTCCATACATTCTGCATTCTTAATTCCGGATTTCAGTTTTGGTTTTGTTATGGATTATATGTAATTATGCGAACTGATAGGGTCTGCTAGAGCAGGGTTGTGCCTGATAGTCCATCAGAACGTATGATGGGCCTTCCAACGACAAGAAAACTGGCACTGAAAAACAAGATTGTTTTCGGGACTGGAGATCGTTGGCATGCTCCAACTTTAACAGCAAATATGGCATTTGTAAGAGCAGTTTCACAGACTGGGATGTCCCTGTCCACTATTCAGCATAGACCAAGGGCTTTAACAGGTGACTGATGAAGGACCTTATTTACTGACTATTATATGAAAAGGAAGAAAGTGTTTCATGTTTATAGACAATAGCAAATACCTTGACGAACTGTAGTCCAATGTTACAGTTAGGAATCCATATATGCGTGTAGATGAGGTTCCAACTGCAGAACGGGCCTACTTACTATTCTATTATCATGTGGTTACTTACTTCCATAAGGAATTAGTTGAAAACATGCAACGTAAGACAGGAGTTTTATGACCCTATCAAACCATTTCTGTAAGTCTTGCAATCATATTTTTTTAGGCGTATTTTGACAGATTTTATTGACCATCATGTACTGTACTAGGGAGGATGGATTCGCTGTAGAGAGTTGTATGTCGTCCTAGTGCCCGAACTTCGTACCTTCTTCATACCATTCAAAAGATCATGTTTTTCGTTTCTCTGAATATCCTTTCTTATTCTTCTTTTTTGGGTCGAAGGAGGATAAGTGGCTGTTCTGGATGAATAACTTGCCGTCTGAAAATTTTTGCCTAGTGTATCTGAAAAGATGTTTCTCAAATGGAAATAGACCTTGGGCAAATCCTGAGAACAATTGCGATTGGCATTCAGCTAAAAAGAATTGAGGAAATATAGTCTTTTCCAGATAAGAACCAAATGGATTCAAATTTAGCTAGAATAAGATAGATTAATCGTCTGTCTGATAAAAGGAAGCAAAATGAAGTACCGAATAGAATTGAATAAAATCGATTCCTTTTCCACCAGAGGGGAAAGAAAAATGTGGGAGCGGGCTGATACAATATTCAAAGGGCTAAAGGACTTCGGAGAGTTCAAAGCCTCAATTTGAACTTGCAATTGCTAGCTTTAATGCTAACCGTGCTGGTGGTAGATAAGCTATCAACAACTAACATACAATCACCCAAGACCTTCACTTTCCTCAGCTTCAATTTTCCAAGTTTGATAGCCACCGGTGCATCTACCTTAAGATCCAAAGGGATGCGTCCTGTTTGTTGTTGCTCTTGCAATGCTGACAGCAAAGTGTTTCCATACCGTGCCTGACCTGTTAAGCTGACGTCCAGTTTTGTTATGTTCTGATGACCTTGGTAGAACTTTGGTATCGACCCTTCACAAAGCCTAGTGTTGCTGTACCAAACGCTCAATAGGACACCTTTCTCGTAGTAGATACCAATTTTCTTGTTGGGATTATTGGCAGTGATCTTCACGTTGAATTTAGCATACAGGGTCAGATCGAAGTTGAGCCTTAGATCGCTTATTCTCAAGCTGTTAATGGAGTATTTGGGTACTTTTGGTTGGAAAACGAGGTACAGAATACCGGCAGTTGCTCCAACAATAACTAACAGAAGGACTAGGAGACCGATTGTCCAACATATGCACTTGCAGCAACAGCTTCTTGCCTTCGGTGGCTTTGGGGGGATGACTACTGGGTTGGTTCTTAAAGGTGAAGGACGATGATGCGGAGTTGAACTTCCCTTTTCGGAGTTTGTCAGGCCTTGTGGTACCAACGCTGTTGTCGGTGGCTCTTCCACATCCACCTCTGGATGTATTCGTTGCTGTTCTGCCATTACTTGTTGGATCTTCTTCTTCTTTGTAAGCGCTTTGTTTCCACAACCACATGCACACGCTGTTGGATCTTCTTCTTTCAAATGAGAGAACAATTTGTAGCAACTTATTGATAGCGTTTTTTTATAGTATTTGCATGCAGCTGATATAAGCCTCCTTGTATGTACAAGAGCTTCTTCAAGTTCTCAAAGCATTTGCTTTTGAGATCTGTAAAGGTTGAAAAGTTTCCAAGGTCAAACGACTCAAACCTATCTCTCACCTAAGAACAGCTGATACACAACAACATCATCAAGGGTAGTTCAGCTAAGTAGAAGCCTTTACCCAAATGTTCCATACTTTTTGTTGTGAGAGATATCTTCATTGACCGTGTGATTCAGTAGGAAATATAAGAGTATAGAAACCAAAACCAAGGCATGTAGGAAAAGCGAAAGAACAAAGTTATTCATTACGTGTCATGAGATACTTGTAATGCCACTTGATGACAAGTTAATGGTATGACAACATATTTGGGACAGGTGACTAAATGTCTGTAAATGAGATACTGACGAAACTTCGCCTTGACTCTCTAGTCTCTTCAGGTTATAGTGGTGCCCCCGTAAATACATCATTTAAGCTTCCCAGTTAGTATTTCCTGGCTGGTTATAGAAGCATAACTGTTGGAAATAGTAATGAGCATGAGTTAATATTGAATTTCTGTTCGAAGATTCAAGTGCCTTTCTGCAGTTTTTACTCACGGATCATCATCCGTGAAAAACAGGAACTGCAAATCTGCATTACCAAGTTCTTTTCCCAACAAATGTACATCTGGTTTTTCATTCTGTATCATTATAGCAATCCTTTCGAGTTTTATAGCTCTTTTCCAGCTTAATCTTAGATTAGGCTATACATGGCCGTGTATCAATGAATTCTGGGGGGCTTAGGATGATGATTTGCCTTTACTAGGGACAAACGAGAGACGGTGGTGAATTATAAAGAACAGAACAATGTTAGGAATTGTAGCACTTATCAGTAACTCGTTCTTTCCCAACTCATCATGAAGCATAGAGCATTAGTGCCAAACAATCGCAAGGCTTTTACACCAAAATGTAGAGGGATCATAAGGTTCAACGAACAGTGACTTTTATTAATCTTTCACAATAATAAAACTCTGCTCTGCAGAGGTAGAAAGAAAGAGGGCGTTATTTTGGCATGTGGATGACGCAACGTAGACACTTGCCTTCTCTCATCAGATTCAGAGCTTCGTTGATATCCTCAAACTGCAGATTATGTGTGATGAACTCATCAATCTGTATTTCCTGTAAAAAAAAAACACCTGGCATCTTTAGATTTTGATTATGGTCTAGTCTCACCAGTTTAGTAACATAAAATTTGTCAACTTGTATACATTTATGCGCAATGACTACTTTCCAATATGGTTGGACCAGATTCACATCATCTGGCACCCCCTGAGGACTTTGCAACCTAAGATGGAGATTCCAATCATTAAATATTCCATCCTTTCGTCTTAAATTTGAAGTCCAAAACTTTTACAAAAAGCATAGAAGGGCAAGATTGTGGATGTACGACAAACCATTTGTATAACAAGCAGATATCATTAGCAGACCTAATGAACTTAATAACTACACGGAAGCTTTCCTCTTTTAGTTTTCTTCTTTTGTTATAAGACGGACCTGAAATGAAGTTCAGTGCGCAGAAACCTTTTTCTTTTTTGTTGGATAACAGAAACTCTCTTTTAATGCTTACATATTCAACCAACAGTCCGTCCCATTTCAGTCAACAAAGTCTACCATGACAGTGAAAAGAATAATAATCTGTGCATATCTTCTGAACACCTAGTACAGATTGTGCAGTCAAGTCTTGGAACTAATTCGTATGCAGAGTGATGCTAAGTCTCAAGGAAATGCACTGTGGCAGCATGCAGCCTTAATCTCTTCCTAAAGTCCAATGCATACTATAACCCCTAACATTCAAGGGAATTATAGTCCGTTTTTTCCAAAAAAATTATATTGTCTGTCTGTATCAGCCAGTGCATAATCATTTTCCTTTTCTTGTCACTTGGGGACTCAAACTGGAGGATGTGGGTATTTTATGCCATTTGAGCTGAGGTTAATTGGACAATATATTTGTCAGACTGATGTCGTCGCAGAGAATTACAGTCAGAAAACTAAATGCTGATGCTACTGTAATACACGAAGCAAAATTAGATGGATACACACCTTTTTCATGTACATGTCAACTAATGAAGGGAGATCTGATTTGGGTTTCCATCCTCCAAATAGAGATCCTTTCAGTGTTCTTCCGGTAAGGAGTAGTGCATAGTGAGCAGATATCTCAGGCTTCACTTTTGGTACACCAAGGGTAACTGTCAAACCCCATCCCTAAGGAACAACAAAATGAGCAAACCTTTCACCAACTTAACCCAAGAGACTTTTTGAGGCAAAAATGCTAAATTTGAGTATGAAGAACCTACATCACAACATGACTGCAATGCAGTAGTTACCATTCCTGTGTCACCTATACATTCAAAAGCATAATCTGCCCCTCCATCTGTAATACGCTTGATAACCTGTTGGAATTTCAACACCAAGGCAAATCAAAATAAACAGATTATATGAAAGCTTTATTATTTATGATCCCCTTGAAAATATCTGGCATCTCAGAATTTTTCGAGTCCCTTACATATACTCCTCAAGGTTGATGATAGAAGATTTTGGCTCTTATACCTTGTCAGATATACCTAGTTAAATAGGTAAATGTATTGCATAACAATTGCAAATCAGTTGGTTGATACCTGTTGAACAGGCTCACTGCATTCATTTGGGTTGATGAACTGTGTCACTCCAAAAGCCTTTGCTGCAGGCATAGAGAATCACAACTAAAACCTAGATATGTAATTGCTTCGAAAGCATTGTACGTAGAAGTTCAAAGTAAAATGTCAGCCTTACCTTTATCACGCTTTGCATTGTTAATGTCAACACCAATTATGTGAGATGCCCCTCTGAGTTTAGCAGCTTGTGCAACCTAATTAAAGAAGACCAAACTATAGTAGAAGTTATACTGAAAATGCAGTTTCCTGTTATGCAGGTATCGAGGGAACTGACAGGAAGAGAACCCAATACTGCTGTACTTACAGATAAACCAACTGTTCCAAGACCAAAAATTACAACTTTTGATCCTTCTAATACATTAGCGACATTCCAAACCGCACCCATCCCTAAAATTAGAACCAACATTTCATTTCCTATTAACCGCAAGTTATACTAGTTTGTAATAATGCATCACTCAAATCATAAACATCACAGCATATCTACTCCTGTAATGAAGTCATAGAATCAACATAGATAAAAGCATTCCTTATGTGAGTAATAGAAACAAAGAAACCTGTGATAAGTTCCTGACAAAAAATTTATGTGCGAGTGTTCTATCCAAAAAGGGGCTTCATGTATGAGTCACTAGCATTGAACTGCAAGCCCAAAAGGCTTATGTTTTGACATGAAATGGTGCTACAAACTTATGTGCGAGTGTTCTATCCAAAAAGGGGCTTCATGTATGAGTCACTAGCATAGAATTGCACGCCCAAAAGTCTTATGTTTTGATTTGAGAATGCTATAACCTTTATATTATACCTGCAGCCGCTCCACAACTTAGAAGGCATATTTTCTCCAGTGGTGCCGTTGCATTAACTTTGACAGCACATCCAGAATGGACGACTGTAAACTCACTGAAACTAGAGACTGCACAATAATGATATATGGGCTTCCCTTTGACTGAGAAACGTGTCCCCTGATCACTATGCATTAGACCTTTCCTTTCCAACCCCAGAACTTGGCATATGTTGCTTTTACCAGATGTACAATGACTGCATGTCCTGCATTCTCCAGTGAACACTGTAAGCACATGATCCCCCTTTTTAAACTCTGTCACTTCAGATCCAACAGATTCAACAACCCTGAAAATTTAAGCTATTAGTGTAATCACAGGAATTGCCATCATCCTTCTTCTCAAAATCTGTTCAAGCCTAAATAGCTTCTGGCAAGATGTAAATGGTGTGAGGGATACAATACAATAACCTCGTGATAAAGTAAACTTTCTAGTATCCACTTTATATTCAATTTACGATTAGATTTCAACTCCAAATATTTGTGAATTCCCACCTTGTTGGACTAGGATCTTTGAAAGGAATGGGAAAAATGAATAGAACAACTCGTGTCCAAGCACTAGAATATGAACAAGGCAAAGTTGCAGTTAATACCCCGAAGCTTCATGGCCAAATATCCGAGGAAATATGGGCTGCAGAAAAAAAGTCAAACATGTTAGAATAGACATTTAGCCACGGATAAAGATAGTGGAGCAAAATTATTCTACAACATGTGAACTTCCAAACAGATCAAAAGTTAGATTCTTTTGAAAACAACTCGGTGCTAGTCTTAAAGCATGGATTAAGTTAGATTCTTATGAAACAACTCGGTGCTAGTCTTAAAGCATGGATTAGATCCATAATCTGCTAGATGATGATTTATCTGGATCGTGTTGAGAAAATAAGAAAATTTAGGCAAGTAAAGAAAACATATATGAAACAGGAGACACAAATATAAGGATATACCGTAAATGAAATGAAGAAGAATATAGTAAAAGTAAACCTGAGAATCCAAAGCAGAGAGATCGCTTCGGCAAAGAGAGGTAGAGACGACTTTGATCCTAATCTCTTGGGACTGTGGCGGACTTACTTCTACTTCTTCAATCACCAACTCCTCTCCCTTTCCCCATGCTACCGCAGCTGATTTATAGTAATGTATACATATATATCAGTGAGAGTAATTGAGTGTTTTATATATCGCCAACAGATCAAAGAGAACCATTGAAGTTTAGAGAAGAAAACAGAAAGAAAAGAAAAAGGAAGATACAGAATAATAAAGAAGGTATTATGAATCCAAAAACATCCAAGGAAAGATGGTTCCTTTCTTCTGGGTTTTTAGGTTACAATGCTAAAACATAGGAAGAAGTACCTCTGCAGGTGATTAGTTGCTGGGATTGCGAGGACGACGACATTCTGTTGGTGTCTCCTTCCTAAAGTGGAGAACGAGGGGATGACATCACCAGAATAGCAAGCAAGAAGAGTTTTCTGTTACAGTGTGACAGACTATATAGTTGAGTTTAGATAAATACGGAAAAACAACAAATAAAACAAGATTTTGAGTTTAGTTTCGCGAAAAATGGTAAAATTATAGTAAACGAGGTAGCCAGGAAGGTAAGGTAGGACTTGGAAGAGCTACCACTGGGTTCCAGCCAACAACCACTCCCCAACGACGGGAACGAGATGTGGGCTTTACTTTAGTCTACGTCTGCCTAGTTTTTCACCAACCCGGTTTATAACTTCTTGTTTGTTGCTTGAAGGAAGTCGTGTCTCTTTCCTCGCATGTAACCATTAAAATAACTTTTATGTTTATCCAATCTTCGCTGTGGACTGTTGTTGCTTTGCTGATCTTATGCCACCAAGGTTAATTTAAATTGATCACTGTATAAATGTAAACATTCAAAGTAACTTCATATGGCGACCACTGTTTGTATCTAATCTCGAAAAGAAGGCTTTGCTTTAGTTATAGAACATAGGGTTTGAAATGTATCTCACTAATTTTCTTCTGTTTTCTATAATTTGCAACAAATCCCTAAAAATCGTAATTTTGCCTTCTGGGGTTGGATAATATTCCAATTGCTCGGCTTCTTTGCGGATTGTTGATGGCGGTTCTTTGAAGAATTTAATGCAACTTCGTTTGACCGGAGTTTTGATGCCTAACGGAGTTGGTATTCGTTACGGAGGAGTTGGAAATGGTGCGGACGCTATTTTGACTTGATTTGGGAGAGTAGTGGTAGTTGACAATATATTAAAATTAATTTGCTGAAATGATAAGTACTTACTTTTAAGAAGTATTTATGTATTTGAAATTGCTATTTTAATAATTGCTGAAATGTAAAAATAAGTGTTTGACAAGTGTGGTTGTCGTTACTGAAAAGAAATACAATAACTAAAAAGCTCGTTGATTTAATAAACTATTAATTGTTGTATAAATAATTAAAAAATATATTATTAGTCATATAAATTTAAAATTATAAATAATAAAATATTAAATTAAAATATAAAAATAAAATAAAATAAAATAAATTTAGTAAATAAAATATTTCATAAAAATATATTATTAGTTATATTAATTAAGAGTAGAATGGAAAATAATACTTGTAGTGAAGGTTATTAATGGAAAGTAAAATTTTTACGGCAGAAGCAGTTTCCTACCACAACCTTCTTTCTGCTTATTGATTTCTGCGGTGGCACCGTACTTTTCTCCAACCTCTAGTTATTCACCGCAGATTCAAACATATAACTGCGTTTAAAAATTACAGTGAATAAATATATATCCCCATTGTACCGTAGATCTAAACGCAAATTATGGCTACTACGTCGTGAGCGAATATTCATTGTCTAGCTCTCAAGGTGTAGCTTTTCTAATATTCATTGCCTAGCTCTCAAGGTGTTGCTTCTATGAGGATTAGCTTTGCCAATTGACATTTTATTTCAGGCTTGGTCTTGTTAGTGAACTAATATCCAATTCGATGGAGTTGATCGCTTGACGTGTTGGAAATATAATCAATAAAACACTCTCATTCTTCTCTTATCAATGTTACAAATTTCGTGCTAAATTTAGTATCAGATTGGATTATAGTATGTTACTGTATCAGTACCGATTAATATCGGATACCGTTTTAGGTAATTTTTTAAATTTATAAAATAGTCCCTGAATTTTTTTAAAATTACAAAATAGTCCATTGTCATATTGTACCATTGTACTATATATTTTTAACCCTATTTTTAAAAATCAAAATAATAAATAATAATTACAATTAATATGAAATATCAATAATTTTCAGATATTTCACATATAAATAATAACCACAATTTATATGAAAAAAGATAAGCATTATCATATAAATATAAAATTAAGAACAAATGAACAATATAAAGTATTCAAAATATTACAATTTCAATTTTCATTATATAATAAATAATAATTACATCAAAACATTCAATAAAAAGAATAATAAATATCCTTAACTCTCAAATTATTATAATTTACAACAAGAGTTCGTGATAAAAAAAAACCAAGTATAATTGAAACATGAAACAAAAATATATATTATTTAATTTACTATCAATTAAATATATTATATATTTAATTAATTACAATTAGTTATTAATAAAATTATAAATATCTTATTTTAATTTAATTTATAAAATTAATTTAATAATTATTGATAAATATAATTAAATTTAAAAATATTTTTAAAAATATATATTCAAATAAAATTTGATTAATAATTAAAAATATATATAATAAATATTAGTTTTTAAATAATAAATTTTAAATTATTTATTTTTAAAAAATTTTGTAATTTAATTCTTATATTTTTCAAATTTTTTGTATTATTTTACATTTAAGAACCTGGATAAAGAAATTGACAACGAAATAATGAGATTCATTACCTCTTGACCTACTAATTTTGATGATGCAAGCTTGGTCTGAAGCAGCAATAGATAACCAGGCGCTTTTCCTCATCCAATGGAACTTAAAGTCCAATGGAAGTGGAGCTATAAGAACCTAAATCTAGCAACAAGGAAAAAGAGAAAAGGTCGTAAACTGAAGCGTCAAAAGCTACACTCTTTATGTTTTACTAGTATGCAAATAGAGTAAAGCCTTTGATATATAACAAAAAGGAAAAGGGATTCATCTGATTGGATAATAGACGATGTTGTTGGCATTCATGGCTGTGGTTTAACGTACTTTTGTAATTGTATTCTTTAACTGAATTATACTTTACAAAATATGTGTAAGTATGATGTATGCTCAATGTTCATATAAAAACGATTATCGTATTACGATCTATTTTAATTATTCAATTTAAATTACAGATAAATATTAGAACAAAGAAGAGGAGAATACAATATGTCTCGGACAAAAAGAAAAAAAATCCCATAATTTGTCATAAACTGAAAAAAAAAAACAAGAAGTCATAAACAACACTTACAAGACCCACTACCTAAGGCACCTAACCATCTCTGCCTTAAAAAACATAAACCAAAAATCACCACTTTCAGACACATACACCTATATATATATACACACGCACGCACCAACATAAGCCTGCGAGATCCGCTTTGCTGCACACTAGATCCAACATCGCCCATTACCACCGTTTCCTGATCTAACAAAAAAAATGGGTTTCCCATCAAATGGTACCGATAACCGTCCGTTTAAGTTCCTAATCTACGGTCGCACAGGTTGGATCGGAGGCCTTCTGGGCAAGCTCTGCGAGTCTCAGGGAATAGACTTCAGCTACGGCTCCGGCCGCCTGGAGAACCGCCAGTCTCTGGAGGCCGATATCGCGGCCATCAACCCCACGCACGTCTTCAACGCGGCGGGTGTGACCGGTCGGCCTAACGTGGACTGGTGCGAATCGCATAGGGTGGAGACAATTAGGACTAATGTGGTCGGGACGCTTACGTTGGCTGACGTGTGCAGAGAAAGAGGTGTGGTTTTGATAAACTATGCGACGGGGTGTATATTCGAGTATGACGCAGGTCACCCTCTCGGGTCGGGTATCGGGTTCAAAGAGGAGGATACTCCCAATTTCATCG
This sequence comes from Erythroxylum baracoense, assembly GCA_025629805.1. Lineage (NCBI taxonomy): Eukaryota > Viridiplantae > Streptophyta > Magnoliopsida > Malpighiales > Erythroxylaceae > Erythroxylum > Erythroxylum baracoense. Next base: position 8,780,892 of record JAOTAY010000008.1, on the reverse strand, counting down.
GATCTTTTTACTCCAAGACTAAGGCCATGGTAATGGATGTGAATCATAATTTTGTTTTTACTATTGTTTTACGTTTAACTCGGTAAGAAATTTATGATGAATTTGTGGCTGCAGGCCCATTGGGCCTTTCGTGCCTTGGTTTTTTCTTCAGTTCTTTGTTCATTAATCAATATTTATTTTACAAGTTAATTTGATTTTGTTAAGATGAAGAGAGGAGAGCCACCATCTTAATGTAGCTGTAAAGATAATTTTTTAACGAGGGCAATGATTTATTGATAGCGGTAGCGATCTTAAATTTAATTGCTGTGCAGGGTTGTGAACAGATGTAATTTGGTATGCAAATTAGATGTGAGAAATGTTATCATCATGATATTAGATTTGATTGAATTATTGATTAATTGTTTGAAAAAGGTGGAAGATTTGCTGAAGAATTATGAGAACGTCTGTACCTTGCGTGTGAGAATGCCAATCTCGTCCGATCTGTCCAATCCTCGCAACTTTATCACAAAGATAACTCGATATGAGAAGGTGGTTAATATCCCAAACTCAATGACAATTTTGGATGAACTACTTCCCATCTCCATCGAAATGGCAAAGAGAAACCTCACTGGAATCTGGAACTTCACTAACCCCGGGGTTGTCAGTCACAATGAGATCTTGGAGATGTATAGAGAGTACATTGACCCCAACTTCGCATGGAAAAACTTCACCCTTGAAGAACAGGCAAAAGTAATCGTTGCCCCTAGGAGCAACAATGAGCTTGATGCCACCAAATTGAAGAACCAATTCCCACAACTCCTCTCCATTAAGGACTCGCTTATCAAGTACGTGTTCAAGCCAAACCAGAAGACTCCTTGAATGTTAAGTTTTTCGTTATTGCTATAAATGTTTTGTGTTTCAACTTCACATGCATCATGCACTATCTAATAGTTGCTATCTTGTATTTTTTACTTTTCCAACATCAATAAATTGGATTGAGGTGATTATTTATCATCTTTTCAATTTTATTTTTTGTTGGAATTTTAGTTTGATTTTGGACTTTATATCACTTGAGCTGTGTAATGTCTCTCCTTAGAATTGGATAACTCTCCTCGTTTTGAACCTTAGGGGACCAAAAGAAAAATAATTTGGCTGGATGGCGTTGGAATTTCCATCAAAACATTCGACATGCGGACTGCAAATTATTATTCTCTTGTTATGTTTTTTAATTAAGGAGAACCAAAAGTAAAAATTGCAGATTTGCCCCGCCCATGTCTGTCTCCTACATTGTTAGTATGGACGATTAGTCTGTATGCTCGTAAAGCGCTATGGTCAAACTTCCCTTTCTGAGATTGACAGTCATAGGTTCATTTAACTCAGTTTTTATGTTTTAATAATTTGGTAAGAAATATCGTTTTTTTCCACCTATATATTGTTAATTAATTATAATATATATATTTTAAAATAGAATTATCTTACTAAAATTTGATAAGTATCAGTTAGACACTCTTAAATTTAATATAAAAAAGTATTGCTTATAAATTATTTAATTTAATGAAGAAAATACTCTTAATATCTTACTTGAAGATTTTCATTTCTTTTATACTCTACGTAATCTTATTTTGATGATTAATAACATTAAGAGGTTAAAAAGGTATAAAATTGGAATAGACCACACATTTTTTGTGCCATTACATGTATCTAACAACAAATGATACAAATCATTACAATTTTTGAAAGAATATAACATCTCATACATAATACATGATAAGAAATTTCAATACTTATTTGATTCGGGAGAGGAAGTCAACATCCGTCTTTTTCAATTTGGACTTAACGAAACATTTGTTTTACAAAAGAAAGATAATTAAAATAACGTGTACCAGTTCTTTTACATATTAAAGTCTCTTCATAAATTTTTAAACGAGTATTTTAGTGAAAACTTATTTGTTTTAAACTAAAAGCCCCTGGTTAATTTCTTTTATACATAATAATTTATTCTTATAACTAAAATATGTAAGAAATAAAGTATTTTTAAGAAAAATTTGTTGTCGCTATTAAAAACATATAATATGGTTGTTTTAACGTTACATATAGTTCAATTAATTATATATTTTAATAAATTAAAATATAAAATCATTTTATTTTATTTTTTTGGAAATTTAAAATTGATAATACATCCTTGCTATTATAATTATCTATAAAAAGTGAATAATTCATTATCATTAAGAAATACAAATATGCACTCGTGTAAGCAGTAATATCATTATGTTAGTATGATATAAGCAATTCTATAAGCAGTGATCTCATAATCCATCCCGTCCACTTAACGTGTTAACGTGTTAGTATGTTGTGATATAAGAAATGATCTCCCATCCACTTATTTTCTCTATAAATAGAAGATCACTTGTCATTTGTAAATAAAGTGAGTTCAAGAAATAAAATAATTACTTGTTTCTCTTTCATAATTTAAACTCCTTTTCGCTATTATATCTTCAATTCTTTCTATTAAAGTTGAAAACCTGAAGGGGGTTAATTATTTCGCAACTTTCCGCAAATTTCTTTGCCGTTAATAAAATAACAACAAGCAAAATAGAAATAATAAAGAAACACCAAAATTAATCAACACCGAGATTTGTTAACGCAGTTCGGCACTCCTTGCCTACGTCTGCGGGGCCCTTACCCAGCTTAATCACTTTCACGAAAGTACAATAGAATTACTCAAGGCTTTACTGAGCCGACACCACT
>JAOTAY010000008.1:8762465-8778093 GCA_025629805.1 Erythroxylum baracoense | reverse complement strand
GACCTATAGATGATGCTTTCAACATGCAAGCTAGAGAAAATTTAGATCTTGAGATTGCTAGAATGTTTTACTCTTCAAGATTGCCTTTTGATCTTGCAAGGAATCCTCATTTCGTCAGAGCTTTCTCTTTTACCGCAAATAATTATATTAGTGGTTATGTTCCTCCGGGCTACAACAAGTTGAGAACAACTTTACTTGACAAAGGAAGAGAACATGTTGAGAAGCTTCTTCAACCTATAAGGAATACATAGAATCTAAAAAGAGTGAGCATTGTAAGTGATGGGTGGAGTGATCCACAAAGAAGACCTCTTCTTAACTTTATGGCTGTGACTGAAAGTGGGCCAATGTTTCTGAAAGCAATTAATTGCTCTGATAATATCAAAGGCAAGGATTTTACAGCCGAGCAAATGAGAGATGTGACTATGGAAGTTGGTTTTTATAATATCGTGCAAATTGTGACGAACAATGCACCGGTTTGTAAGGCGGTTGGTTTAATGATTGAAGCGGAGTTTCCAACTATTTTTTGGACTTCTTGTATTGTCCACACTCTTAACCTTGCTTTGAAGAGCATTTGTGCAGCTAAGAATACAGAAAGGAACAATCTCGTGTATCAAGAATGTTCTTGGATTTCACAAATTGCTGACGATGTTTCTTTTATTAAGAACTTCATTGTTAATCACCATATAAGGTTGTCCATCTTTAATGAGTTTGCTTCAATGAAGTTACTTAATGTTGCTCCTACTCGATTTTCCTCTACAATAGTGATGTTGAAGCAGTTTAAACTTCTCAAATATGGGCTCTAAGAGATGGTGATAAATGAAAAATGGTCTGCTTATAAGAAAGATGATGTTAGCAAAGCTGAATTTGTCAAAGAGAAGCTACTAAGTGATAGTTGGTGGCAAAAGATAGATTTCATTCTTTCTTTCACCAATCCTATTTATGATGTTTTAACAAACACAGATACGGATGCATCTACTCTCCATTTGTGTATGAGATGTTGGATTCCATGATTGAAAAAGTAAGAAAGGCCATATATCTTTTTGAAAGAAAGGATGACAATGAATCTTCAACTTTCTATGAAGTGGTCCTCCAAATCTTAATTGAGCGTTGGATAAAAAGTAGTGCCCCTCTTCATTGTTTAACTCATTCTTTGAATCCAAGGTGATTATTCAAATTTTGATACTTTCTTTTCTATTAGAGATAAATAAATGGTAGTTGATGAATAATTCATAACATTTTTTTCTTACAACTATATGGGCATTATAGCTATGAATGGTTTAGTAAAGACTCAAAACGAGTTCCACCAAATCAAGATGTGCAGCTCACCAATGAGAGATTGAAATGTTTGAAGAGGTGCTTTCCTGATGTAGAAGATCAGAGAAAAGTGAACATTGAGTTTGCTAATTTTTCGGATGGTAGACAAGGGTTTGATGATTATGACTCTATAAATGATAGAGGTATCCTTGATGCAAAATCTTGGTGGCTAGTTCATGGTGTTCATGCTCCAATTCTTCAAAAGATTGCTCTCAAGTTACTTGGACAACCATCGTCTTCATCTTGTTGTGAAAGAAATTGGAGTACTTACTCTTTTATTCACTCCCTTAAAAGGAACAAGATAAAACCTAAGCGTGCTGAGAGTTTAGTATACATTCATACTAATTTGCGACTCCTTTCAAGAAAATCTTCACAATACAAACAAGGAGAAGCAATGATGTGGGATATTGCAGGAGATGAGTTTTCACCGATTGATGATGATCATGGAATCCTTGAAGTTGCCAATCTTTCACTTGATGAACCAGAGTTGGAGAGTATGATCATTACTGATGAAAGCAATGCCAATGTTTGAGAGTAAAGTGATGAGAAGGTGGATACTTTAGTTAGATTTTTTGGTTGTAAATACCCATGTGAATGACTAATTCTACTTTTAGAACGAAGATTGTAAACAAATTGCTTAATGGAATATATGCTCCATGTTTTTATAGAGAAGCTTATAAAGTACCAAATATATATGAACTATCAAGATGTTGAAAGTCTTGAAACACATCAATCAATATATATATATATATATATATATGTCCGTGTTCACCAAATTTTAGAAGTTGGTGTATCCTCGTATTCACCAAATACATAATTATTTGATAAATACATTTTAATTTGAAATATTTTAATTTGCATAAATTTCAAACAAATATAACTTTAATAAAACAATATTAATTTATAAATAATGTTACTTATTTAATTAACATTTAATTATTTATTTCGTAAAATCAATTGAACTCATAACTTTTATTTGATATTTAATTATTATCAATAATAAGAATATAACATTAACAACTAAACCAATTTTTATTTAAAAATAAATTAAAATCAAAACCATAAATACAACAGAAAACCAGATACAAATAGCTCCTTGGTTTTCCAAATAACAAACAAAACCTACCTTATAAAAATAACTAGCTCCAAATTTGTACGAAGCATGGCATGGTGAAGTGAAAAATTGTTTCTTCTACGACCCTAACTGCATGGTTACATATGGTAATGAACTTGACTTGGAAAATACATCCTTCAGAATCCTGTCCTTTCTCATGACATGGACTCATTTTCAATTTAGACACATTAGATGTGTAGCCTCTGACCTAAACACATCTGCATTTCCCCTCAAATCTTAAGCTTGATTCTAACAGGCATAAAATCATAAGGAGCTATAGAAAAGAATGGGCCACTGGCACGGCCCTGACATTGGCTACACCTAAGTATGAGACTTCTCGATTAAGAAGTTAACCAAAAGCAGGAACCAGAGCAACACGAATACAAAAGAACATGAACAACAACAACTAAAGAGCTGCATCTTTCTAAATTATCTGCAGTTACTATTCGATCAAAACATTATTGTTTCTAGAGATTAATTAATTTATAGTTTTCTCCACATATTTATGATGCCATCAGCAAATGACTTCAAGTTTCCCCACAGAGTTGATTTCTTCCGAAGTTCTGCATCTTTGCCCCCCCTTTCATAAATGTCTCTGGAACACACATGCATGTTGCTTCAATATGATGGTAACAGAAGATATTAAAGTACAAAAAAGATAGAAAATGGATATTTAACTCGAAAGTTCTCACATTATTAAAATTGCCTTTTTAAGTTAAAATTGCAAACACCATGGCCGTGTGATTACACACTACTTGGGTTTTAATTCCAGATCCAGAATAATTTCACTAGCATCAGCTAATCGTTTGTAATCAACATATGCACAGTATGTAACACTATAGCCACTTATGTCAAATTACCTAATTTTACTTTCCTCAACCCCTCTCACAATGTCCCACATCACAACCAATAACAGTTGCTGCGGGAGGTTTTATGGGGTTAATTGACATTAGAAAGATAGAGACACGGGGCCTTTGTTACAATTGGATAGAACAACATAATTTCTAGCACCGGATGCAGTTCCAATAGTGCTTTTTTATTAGCTATGCATCCAACAACAGAGGCAGCTATCTGATGAAAAGACATAACGGAGTCTCCTATTAGTTTTTCATGGATACATTTCGGTGCCACGTCTAGCCATGGAGAAAAGCCACATTTAATAAAAGTTTTTACATTTTAAGCAGGAGTTTTCAGCCCTCAGTCTCACAAACAGCACATGCTTCTGCAAATAGTTAGAAAGATGTCCACTTGTTTATTAAGGAGCAGAATTGTGAAGTTTGACTAAACTTTTAATTTCATAGATTATATATTTTATCTAGGTTCCTTATGTTCATTAGTAGGTTCAAGTTAATCTCTACCAATTTGGAATAGAGTTACAGTTCAATTACATTGTCAATGCCGGTTAACAAGTCTTACATCATGTTATGGAGAAGGTTGATGACTTTTCTAATGAATTCTGATTTTCTTTTTCCAAACTGTGAAGCTCTCTATTCTCCAAGAGTTGTTATTAGATTAGAAGCAATCCCTTTCTTTCTTAATTCCAGCCCTAAATTCTTCTTCTCTTACTTCCAGTACTAAATCCAAAGTTCCAGAAACCCATATTTTCAATTTACTCTTCTATAAGTCCTACATCATACATAACATGGGTGAGCAAAACGAAACATCACAAGATTTCTACTTCAAAATCCAAACAAAAAGATCATAGGATGATTATAACATGATTAGCGGCAGTAGCAGCAAAATAATAAAAACAGCAATGGCCACTATCATACTATCACACCCAAGAAACAAAGTTACCTCTGAGAGATCTTATCTTCATGAGTTGACAGTTTGTTATCTATCAAATTTTCAGAATCAGAGCGCTTTGGGTCATCCTCTGTTTTCTCAATGTATTCACGAGAAATATTCTTAGTTTCAGCCTCGATAACATGAGAAAAACCAAATTGGGTTTTCTCTTTTGTAGAATCATCTAATTTCTGAAGGTGATTATCATCTATATTCTTTTTCTGTGATTGACTATTCGCTGAAGAAAAGTTAGTATTGTCATTACATGCTTCCTTCTCTTCTCCACCAAGTATTTCTGAGAATGAACTCACGCTCTTGTTATTTCCTTCCTGCAAATTAAATGAGTTGCAACAAGATCAGAATCATTCTTCCCACATTGACACAGAGCAAAAGGATACATTGCAACCAGTTTAAAAGCAAAAATGAACAAAATGGTTTACTTCAACAAGTACAAACATACAAGAGAAATTTAAGGTTATGAAAAAATAGAATAATTCTTCCCATCAATGCATATTGCCTAACGAAATGTAAAAAATTGAGTGCATAATGAATCAATATTTGTTAAATTAGATTTAGAGGTAAATTTAGTGTCTACTAACTCTATTTGTACTTCATTTTTCTAGATTTATTAAAAATGCAGAAACCTACTATTCTTGAAGTCTCTTCAAGCAACGTCTTTTCATAACTTTGCAAATCTTTCATTACTTCAAAATGAGTGTCCTTGCTATCACCCACTTCTGTGACATTAGAAGTGGGTGAATCTAATTGAGTTCTGGCATCCACTGTCTCTCTGTTGGTTGACAAAGTTTCAACTTCAGTCAACAATTTGCTCTCTTCAATGAGATCCTTTTCTAAGTTCTCTTTTCTACCCTTGGAAGAAGACATTTTAGATATGTACTCTAGTTCTTGAAGAATCTGCCTTAAAAAATAAAAGCCGCCACCAACTTCTTTACGTGTATCAGTGACGGATGGAAATCTTCCACCATGCTTTTCTCTGTACCTGACATAATATAAATCAGGATAACATTATCCTATACATTGTGTAAGTATCTTCTTTAATCATTCCTTGTATCCAAAGTGAGCACAACATTCCAATATATATGAACAATAATATGATCAAGGATAAAAGAGAAATTAGGAAGGAAGGGAGAAAGAGGCCACCTTGGATATGGTCAAACACTACCCCTATGGTATTGATGTTTCAATCAAAAGCCCCTATCATATGAATTTAGCTTCCTAAGTCCTTATAGTTTGTTAGTTTTGGTTTTACTTATGATTTGTTTAATAGAAACAGAGATCTTTTTGGCACCATTTTACATGAAGGCTCCAAAACTAAATTGATTTCATAGGGAGTTTTGTTGAAGGCACAGATACTGTAATGGGCACAGCGCATTTGATGCAGAGAATATAAATATTTATTTGCCCCAAGACACACACTACATCTTGTATATTTAAGGATGACTAAAGTTTGTATTTTCATGTCCCCCAAAACTCCACCATCATAGAAGGGCACAAAGGTACAATCTTTAGTCCAAGACTCCAAGTTAACATCTCAAGTCCATAATCTGAAATTTTGAGTAGTTAACAAGTATGCACTTGAAATTTTCACTTGACAACACATATGCATATAGATGTAAATCCCATGAACATCAACAAGAGGATAGACAAACCTGTATTGAAATTTGCCGGCTAGAATATTTAAACCCTAATAGACGTAAGAAAATAAAAAATTGTTCTTTCAGTAGTTTGGTGAATTTCTTATTCTGCAACTAGACAATGATGCGGAAGTCAATCCAAAGACTATATGCTGAATCAATCTTCTCCCAAAATTCTCTGATTAAAGATTCCAAAACCAAGTAAAAATTTGAGCCCTTTTTAAAAGAAGTGCAGTACTTTCCGAGACGTGATGCAGTAAGGCAAGTAGTTGAAGCGTTTACATGCTTGTCAACAAAAACAACATTCTCATACGATTGTTGTACCAAGAAAAGCTAAAAGAGATTATTTACTTGTTGACATAAGACTCCACCATAACTCGCCGTTCAGCTTTTGGAATCTTCTTAGAACCCTTTTCACGAACTCTTCGTATTTCAGATGAAACAGCAGCAGCATTTGACCATCTAAGCTGTTGAACATTTACTGCACCATTCACCTTGCTGAGAACTGCCAAGCATCAAAAAATGATTATTGATTTCACAATAAATCACAAAAACCACAACTTGAGGTTGGAATAGCTGTTTAAGTAAGAAGAGAAGAAGTTTGTAACTTACAAGAAATGGTGAAACGAGGAAACCGTCTTCTTCTCATCAAAGGAAACATCTTGATTGATTGATTATAGCCCAAATCAATCGATTTCAACCTCTACTTCCACTTTCATACTCGATCTCAACAACAACACCAACATAGAGAGATAGAGAGAGAGAGAGAGAGCTAGCGGAAGCAGGGTTGGACAGTGAGAGGGAATGACTCAAGGGGAGGGAACGTGCGAAGAGGGTTTTATAGTTATTTAGGGTTTTTACTTATATGTTTATTATAGAAATTGTATTAAATTTTAATTAATTGGTGTCAAAAATATTTTTAAATTATACAATATTGGATTTAGTGAAATGATATAAAATTAATTATATTATATATTTTCAGAATTTTTAACAAAATATATAAAATATTCTTTATTTATGATAGATAAAGTGTTGTATAAAGTCCTTCTATGTTTGTTAAAGGAAAGTTAGTTAATTTTTATTAAAATTTTAAAAATATACGTATATCAATGATTATTTGTTGAAATATTTCTTCTATTTTATTTTTGTATATAAAATTATCATAATTATTTATTAAGATAATTCATTCATTAATTAATTTTAAATAAAAAGTAAACATATATCGTTCAAATCACTAATAATGTTAATTTAAAATTTACGCATACCCAACACTTATAACTTTTTCAATGTAAAATTAAAAATACAAGTATGGTAATTAACAAAAATTGAACAAGGCAATAGGCATGTCAATAGATCAGGTCAGGCTCGGGTTGCTCTTGACGATGGGCTAGCTCGTGGCCCGACTCGGGCGGTTGGCGAGTTGACCAGCCTACCAATTAATTTTTTAAAGGAAAAAATTCAAAACGATATCGTTTTGAACAAAACGAAGTCGTTTTAAGAAAAATGGACAGAGCCACTGGCCGACCGTGGCCAGACCTGGACAGACTATAGTCGACCTGTGATCCACCCATAATCTGGTCAATTCAGGCTAAAAAAGGGCCGAACGAGGCCATAATTGTCGTGCCTACAAGGCAACATACTTTTTGTATTTTATTATGTAAAAATTGGATTCTACCTTCCAATACATCTATTAATTAACAATTCATTCAAATTCTATACAATAATATATATTAAATGAATCAAATTAAAATAAAAATGATTTTCATTTAATAAAAGGTGCTAACATTTAATTATGAATTTGTTAAAACATATAAATTAATTTAACATAATCATATAAACTTTTTATAAAATTAAATTCAAATATTAAAATAAATATTAAAAGGAAAGGATTTTGTCTCTTCCTTTAACAATGGCCTTTTGGGGTTAAACTATTCTTCCTATGCATCACAATGATCGTTACTTGTCTATTATGGTTTTTCTTCAAAATTTCTACGGCAAAATAAGATAAAAATGACAGATTGTGGTTTAAGGGAATGGCCTAAAGCAATAAGCTTTTTGCAGGAATAAAAGTTAAACCTTGTAAGCCGTTCACTCTTTCACCTCACAATGGCGGAGGAAGACTCCACACTTTTCAGGTAACTCACCTTTTTTCATTTTTTGATAAGCCTCATTTTCTATTGAATGTTTCTTGCTGCATCATTCAGTTTGTTTATAGTTTTATGGGGTGGGGCTCTGTTTACTTGAATTGATTTTTACATTTGGCTTAATGCTTCTTTTGGGCAACCTTGGGAATTCATACTGTGGTTAGCAATATTCAGGTTCAACTGTAGGAGATCAAAGATTCCCATTTTCATTTGCTCTTTGTTTCCTAAAAGGCTTGAACTTGGAATTTGAGGAGGCTCAAAATGTTGTTTTATCGGTTCTGGCCCTCGAAGTGTTCCTCTCACCGGTTATTATTTGCTTGATGTTGTGGTGAGTTGATCCTTTCTTGGTACATCTCTCCGTGCTATTTATTATCAGAAATAAGAAATCTCGAGTTGTCTCAGTTATGAGTTAACTTAATTTGCATTTCTTTAATAGTGATAAGAAATAATGAGGCATGACAGAAGCATTTCAAATTTTTTACCCTCTCGGTGTCTCTTCCTCTTTTTTTTTTTTCGAATATTTTTAATTTATTATTTAGTTAAAATTTTATTGTAATTTTTTAATTTTTATTTTTAAAATAAAATAAATATTTTATTATTAATAATAATTATATGTTAAATAAAATTTAAAAATAATTTTATTTAAACTTTTTAAATATTTTATATCATATTATATTAATAAAGTATTAATAAAAATATTTAAGGGGAGGACGGGATAAACGTCGTCTCCAAGTTGAAAGAAAAGAAAACGAAAATGAGAAGAAGGAATATCATGCATGCAGATCTACGTGTCAACAATGTTGCATTACTATCTTCCAAGTGTCTCATATGAGTCCAACGCTGTTTTGGCTAATTTAAGCCGTAACACCTCCACTTCTGATCCATGCAACAAACCACCATCAACTCTCTCTCTCTCTCTCTCTCTTCAAAACAACTAATGGTATCATCTATTCAGATTAAGTGAGAAATTTCACACTTCTACTATATCCATACACAGAAGAAGAAGAAGAAGAAGAAGACGAAAGGGGTTACTCAGAAACCAAGACCAAGATGCCACCTCGAACATATACTTTTGGGAGGGCGGATGAGGCCACTCACCCTGACTCCATGAGAGCTGCTCTGGCAGAATTCGTGTCCACTTTCATCTTTGTCTTTGCAGGGGAAGGCTCTGTTCTTGCTCTTGGTAGTATATCAATCAGATTTTAATATTTCCCATGTACATATATAATCGCCTTTCCTTCTACTCATAATTATGATGGCATGTGTTGGCCAAATATGCAGACAAGTTGTACAAGGAAGGTGGGCCACCTGCATCTGAGCTTGTAACGGTAGCGCTTGCGCATGGATTGGCATTGTTTGCAGCAGTGGCAGCCAGCATTAACATATCGGGCGGACATGTCAACCCAGCAATTACCTTTGGTTCTCTTGTTGGAGGAAGGATTTCAGTTGTCCGAGCTTTCTTTTACTGGGTTGCTCAGCTTCTTGGTGCTATAGTAGCTTCTCTCTTGTTGAGGCTTGTCACCAATGGCATGGTAAGAAAGCAACATATAACAAATGGCTTGACGTCATATGCTTATGTAACTTCTTCTTTAATCACTTTGTATTGTGGTGTTGGTTTTGGCAGAGACCAGTGGGGTTCCACGTGGCATCTGGGGTTGGTGAGATACATGGACTGCTTCTGGAGATTGCAATGACTTTTGGTCTGGTTTACACCGTCTATGCAACAGCGATAGATCCCAAGAGAGGTAGCCTGGGGATCATTGCACCTCTGGCAATCGGGTTCATACTCGGAGCAAATATATTAGTGGGTGGGCCATTTGATGGAGCCTCAATGAACCCGGCGAGAGCTTTTGGTCCTGCGCTTGTTGGATGGAGATGGAGGAACCAATGGATATATTGGGTTGGTCCATTTATTGGAGGTGGCTTGGCTGCCCTTATCTATGAATATATGATCATTCCAATAGAGCCTCCTCACCACACCCACCAGCCCCTAGCGCCTGAAGATTACTAGTCCCAGCCTCATCAAATTGCACATGTTCTCGTGTCCCATCTTTACCTTGTCTTGTATCTTAATGTTTTGTATGGAAACCAGTTCCTCCTTTTGTTTCCATGTCTGTGTTTCTGGAAAGTAGAGATGCTTGTGAGTGTTTATTTCCTCGCGAGTTGCCTTGGCTCTTTTGCAATGATGGTGAAAAATCACAAATAAAAAATTATAAATTATGTCATCCTCTTTCTTCAGTCCATTTACCTGCTGCTTGTTGAGTTGCTTATAAGCATAAAGAAACATAGGGTTTTAGCTAGGATCAGAATGCAATTTATAACAATGCCCAATGTATCTTATACGTTCTGGTATAGTTATATGCCAGGGAGTTGCATATTTATGCTGCAATACTGAATTCTTGCCATCCACCCATATGACCCTGTATAAAATCTTGCCAAAAGGAAAGAAAAAGAGTTGAGCTTCAACTCCAAAGTAATTTCTTAAACACAGAGATTTGTGTATTGAGTAGAGCAATCAATTAGTCATATTAAGAATGGTGATTGTGTTTGCTAGCTATAAACGCTTATAAATTCTAGCCACCCAGGGAGCAAGTTCAGTGTTATGAGGTGCTCTTGGATTGGAGGCATAATAATCAGACCAATAGCATGGAGAAAGCCTATCAGCAAGTTTTCCACCAGAATAAACACAAAATGGCAGCCAATTCTCTCCTCCATTCATCCTCCTTTTTCTTTCTCTTGGATAAGCTAATGGTGCCTGGATGTACCTGTTTTGATAACACATAAATTCAGATACTGCGTAGAAGTACTATGAAAACCCACCATAGCATCCATATAATGCAACCTGCTAAGTCTCTTCCAAAATTTAATTTCAGATTTCCCATCAATGAAATGGTCCATACTCTATTCTACTCGCGTATTTCCTCATCGTACATGTTTTCTCTTACAGACACAACAAAGCATGTTCCTCATATCCGTATGCTACAACATTTATCCGTTACTCAAGGCTAAAGTACATTCTTCCCACAACATAGATTCTATGTTCACTCGTTTTGAGAAAACTAATTAAACTCCAACTAATAACTCTTTCTATAGCTCTCCACCATATTTCTTTTCTTGTTTCACCGCCACAAGACACTAGCCACCTTAACAATGGTAAGTCGTGTGAAAGACATCAATATACCTGATACCATCAACCACAGCGTCCCAACAAAAATGCGTATGACCAAATACATGGCATGCAGAAGCACTCCCCTCAGTTCCATGTATTGATCTTAGTCGAACCTCAAGAAAATCTGAACCAATGATTTTTGGAAGATTTGGATAAAACAACATCCTCTTTTCTGGGCATAGTTCTTGTCTGAGTCAAGAGGAAAATGATGAATAATCAGAATAACCAGCTTGTGATTCCTCGAAAATGTACTACAAATGTTAACTAATGACTAATAGAATTTTGTACTGGAACTCCCTATAGTAAATATACATAATTCTTTTGTAATCATTTATTTCCAGTTCCCTATAGTGATGTGTCCCTTTTTATAATGGATTATTCTCCCCTTACTTCACTGTCCATGCCGTTATCTGCGTACTCTTTGATGATTAAAATAGCAATTAAGGTGCGTATATACTTATCCCTACAATATGATAAAAATTAAGTAAAAGGAGAAAATGCTTAACCTACTATGATATGAAATTCTTGGATGAAAAATATGAGAAGAACAAATACAGAAAACGAAAATAATACCTGACTAATAATGCAAGCAATGGAATAGCAAACACGCAAACATTTCAAGAAGGCGCTAGTAATGAGTAGATCAAACCCAAAATTGAAGCCAACAAACCTAGGAACAAAATGCGAGAATGTTATAATTTGACTGCATGCTCTCTGTATCAGCTTGATTTCATTCTCATTTACTTCATTCATTGCGTCAAAGTAAAAAGCAAGGGACATATCTCCATTAGAAAGTATTCCGGGCCACTTGCATGCATGAAAATCCTTGCAAGCCTAAACATACAACATTCCAGACTTTAGAAATCAGACATCATTGTCCTATTTAACTTGAGATAAACAAAATCTGTAAGGACAAACATCTAACGAGCATAATGATTAAATAACGGGAAATTAGTACTGTTAGAAACTTGGTTAATTACCACACCAACTAGAAAATTCAATTATTGGTCACCAAAGAGGTCCAAGTAAACAACCAAATCAGCCAGTTCTGGTCAAACTGGTTAGAGTGATCAACCTGGACTCGTCCAAATTGAAAACCAAATCTAAACATGCACATACTTGTTTGTTGAGCAACATTGTTTTGCAATCCAAGATATCATCAGTTTAATCTCGGGATAACCTCATTGACCATTTACAAATTAGCTTATCAAATATGAAAATACTAGAACTAAATTAGCCTTGTCACAAGATTGACAGATAAAGTACAATAGAATTGCTACTGATGGTTAAACTACTAGAAAAGATTAACCTAGATCAGCTTGAGCTGGTTTTGGCCTAGGAAGTAGCCACATAAAAAGTGCACAAGAAAGAAAACCTCAAAAAAAATTGGAAGGCTTGGTAATCACTGTCTGTATTTGCAAGTGTTAAATCTCTGGAAAAAGAAAACAGAGAAATAATAACAGGTATAATAGCTTTTTTTTTCTTCCCATGATTCTGCTATGATAACCCAGTCCTTAACAACGGGCAAACAACTGATTATGTTTGGCTTGTTTTGTGCGCATAATTACTACCACATATTCATTCACTTGAAAACGGGAGGGAAAATAATTCTAGTAAACTTCGACCACAAAAATAAGCGTATCCACAATGTATCCAAATTCAGAAATGCACACATTAACATGTACTAGGATCACAAGAAAGTAATAATAACTGGAGAACTTTCATGCTTTCTGGCTGATATGTACGACTCATTGTTCTTGAGCATGATGTCAGAGATCCAGAAAGCAATTCAAAATAGTACAACATTTTCATCCTTATATTATGACCCGTGGTAGTGTGAATATAATGAGGGCTGGATGCTTTAGCTAGTTCATCTTTAATTTGTTATGTAAAGGGAAAAAATTGAAATTAAGTGATGAAAGCCAAATCTTATAGAAGAGACAACCTAAAAACAGTGAAATTCAAATAGGGTTAACTTTATTTTTCTTATGCCAAGCAAAATGACCATAACGGATGGAAACAGTTTTTCAGAACTTGAGAACCAAAAATGGGAACTGCATAAAGGAAATGGTAAGAGATGGAGAGGTAAAATCTAAGACTAGGCTAAAGTATTTGTTGATTGAAAAGACATTATTAACTAAGAAGCAATGAAAACACCATTTTATGTGGGTTACTTAAATGCTAATAAAGTCAGTACTGCTTTAACTTAGTTCATATCTGTAATGATTGCGGTTAGATTAGTTAAACAGATCAAACAACTGATCATCATGAAATAGTAATCTAGGTTACTAACAAAGCAATAGCTACCAACTTTACAGAATATAAAGCAAAACTAGTCCTATAGTTTTAGTGGTTCACAAAACCATGTTATATAGCTGATAGTTCAGTAAATTCTTATAAGACGTAAATAAGTAAATTACCATCTCCAAAGATGGAATTCGTATATCAGTAATGTCCATTTCTCTATCAAAACTCTGAAAAAACAAATACACACTGATTCAGAACAGTAAGACTATGCAACCTTCCATCTTTCAACAGCTGCAATCAGAAATATGATAATAAAGGAGACTCAAAAACGATAAATCAATTACCTCATGGTACCAAGAAAACAACGGTACAATTCCCAGGCTATCTATCACCATAGGCTTGGTCTCAACTCCAATTGCTCTGCATGCATCAAGCAATTTATCCAGCTTTTCAAGAGAATCAAGCTGAAAACATAGCCTCATCATTTATGTTCAGTGGGAAAACTTTCATCAGTGAAAACGCTTTACATGTTTCAATCCTAAAACAAACAAAACAAGGCAATTATAGATACTTTTACATTGAAAAGGTTACAGCATTCAAAGGAGGATTACAAAAGGTCGATCCTTACATATTGTTCTTTGTCCCTAGGACACCACAGATCATGGTTTCCCGGAATGAAGAAAACATGTCCGAACCTATCTTTCAAGAGAGACATAGTCCAGTGAAAATTTTGGTACGTCTCGGCAACGTCACCAGCGACAAGAAGGACGTCGTTCTTGTGTGTAGTAGGGCATAAGCGGTTGACCCATGCCATGTTGTCAGGGTAGTCAGTATGCAAGTCTGAAATCGAAAAAACTCTGAAGCCAAAAGCATGTCCAAGAGTAGAAGGCAAGATGGAAGGCCTTGTAATGCAGCCAATTCTTGTGGGATTCCTCAATTTGAATGGAATATGTTTTGAACAACATGATGGGCGTTGGTTTAAGGTGAGGCAAGAGGGGAGAGACCTCAGCACCATGTATAGATGAAGGTAGCAAATGCTTTTGACCTATGAGTAATTAGTTGATGAAAATGTTTTGCTTGTGACCATTTCAACGGGGAAAGGAAAGGAAATGGCGACCCAAAGAGAAGGACCGAATCCTAAAAGCCCAGTCCAAATTTCATCGAGGAAAAGAAAAAGTTTGAAAGCCTACTTTCTATTTTAATCAAAGTGCAAATTTATTTACACATTTTTTATTAAATAAATCTAACTTACTTAATAATATCTTCTAAATTCAGATTTTAATTTAAAAGATGATCACTTTTAATTACGAGATTAATTAAAAATAATAGCCTAATAAGGTAAAAGAGTTTCAAGAGACTTAAAAATTATGAAAAACTTAAATATGTCTTTACCTTTATTTAAAAGTAGAATATTAACTTTAATTTTTTCTTTATCTAATAGGCCTAATAATTTAATAATGTTCTACAATAAAATTTCAACATATCATAAGACATGACTCAAACACTATAAATTTATAAAATTTAAAATGTAATATATTAAAATATTTAATGTCAATCAATTATTTATATTTTCATAATCCTTCCAATAATATAAATTAAATTTGATTATTCAATATCAATTTTTTATTTATATTTTGCATATTATATTTTCAATCATAATTTTCAATTTTTAAAAACAAATTCAAACATTATTTATTTATGTAATTCACACATGCAATATAATCTAATGAAATAGATATTTATTAGATATAAAATGAAATAAATATACATAGTTATATATATTTATTAGATATAAAATGTAAAAAGGTGTAGTTTTTCATTATAATTTTTACTTAGTATATTCTATCTAACTTCGTATATTTTTTAAGAATCAAAGTGCACAACATAAGCATAAAGACCTAGGCAAGTTTTAAGCATGATTTCATAGAGTTGGATTCAATAAGCTTTACGGATAGAGAGAGGAGAGGATCGTATACGTTGAGTTGTTTCCTTTTAGCCTAATGGTAATACTTGAGAAGCTGAGATTTGTCATTAGATGATAGTTTGGTATGTAAAAGTGTAGTAGGCGTGCAAAAGGGTATTAGAGCTTAAGTCTAAGATAAAACATGATCATAAGGTATAATGAGATGAGTAGAGCTAGAATAAATGCTATAGATATATGATTTGAAATTAAACTTATTTTTTATTATCTTATAAATTT
>JAOTAY010000008.1:8749660-8762365 GCA_025629805.1 Erythroxylum baracoense | reverse complement strand
AAAACAAGTAAATAGGTTCTGTGTTTTGTTGGATTGGATGGAATTATGATAAGTGCAGAAAATGATGTAAACAAATATAGAAGATGATGAACATTCGTGTATAATTTCTGGTTTTGGTACTTGTAATTAATCTTGCATTTTGAGTTATTTTTTAGTAAGATGAGCTGAAACGGAAGTAGAAAAGTTGGTTTAAGTGTCATATGTGATAATTTAATAAGATCGAAGTGAGAAAATCTGGCAAAAAAAGGAAGAAGATGAAGACCTGCATTTTAGAGAGAGAGGTGAATAGGGTTGCACCAAAGGTTACTGTAGAGAGATTGTTTTGAGCATCTTTCATTCATTTTGTTATAACTTTGTATCTCGACCTCCAAATGACTTAAAAATTGAACCAATACACTTATAAGACATTTTTTCCTCTCCATAAAAAAATAGAGCCATTTGAATTGATTTGAAAAAGATTGATTGGATGAAAGTGAGGAAATGTATTGGAATGTTATAAACTGGAGAATTTTCATTGAACATGCTTCGGTATTTTGATTATATTTTGACTTGTAGATTTCCAAATGAGTTGATTCTTGATTACATTAAAATTGAGACATATTTCTACAACTTTTTTGATGAAGTTGAATTTTAATTCTGTCTCTAAGACTTTCAAAATTGGCATGAAATTGAGTTTTGTCTTAGACTGTAGCACTACCAGGGACAGAAATCAGACTGTTTTGAACATCTTTCATTCATTTTGTTATAACTTTGTCTCCTGACCTCCAAATGACTTGAAAATTGAACCAATATACTTCTAAGATATTTTTTCCTCTCCATAAAAAAATAGAGCCATCTGAATTGATTTGAAAACGATTGATAGGATGAAAGTGAGGAAATATGTTGGAATGTTATGAACAGGAGAATTTTCATTGAATATGCTTCGGTATTTTGATTATATTTTGACCTGTATATTTTCAAATGAGTTGATTCTTAATTCAGATTAAACTCAAGACATAGTTCTACAACTTTCTTTAAGAAATAAAATTTTAATTCTATCTCTAAGACTTTCAAAATTGGCATGAAATTAAGTTTTGGCTTAGATTGTAGCACTATTAGGGACAGAAATCATGTCTTGCTGTTATTGAATAAACTGTATTGATGTAGGCCAAATTAGAATAAGGTGTCTTCACCAGAGTTGTAGCTTATTCTCTTAGCTTTATATAAAGATCGTCATTTTTGGATATTGGAATTGAGAGATATGGGTTGTACAACTTGACTGCATGATCATACTCTAGCCAAAATTCCAAATGTACACATTCTGTGATATTTTGAGCATAACTCATAGAATAATAAACCAAATTGTATGATCTTGATATCATTAGAAACTTAAGACACATAGGAACAATTGTCTAGAATAAAGTGTTACAAAAATATATCATTTTCTTAATCTTATTGATTATGACTCGAATGGGATGCTTTCAGCAAAAGCTGGAGTGGTGAATGAGTGTGTGCATAGTGAATGAGTGTATGAATTTTGGCACTATTAGAGTACATCAATTTGTTACAGAAAGATGCTCGAGAATTTTTCATTACATATGCATGATACATGATACATTTATACTTGTGTTTACTCAATTACATAAACAGTACAGTAATGTGAAATTGTGTTAATATATATAAGAGAGCAAGTAGCGCGACCACATCCTGATATTGCTGGAACATCAAGGCAATAGGCTTAAAGGAGCAATAGTGAGTAACCTAAGATGATCACACTTTAATTTGATCTGATATTACTGAATTGAATTTGATATATGATAAATATGTATTGATTGTGTATTGAATTTCAGACAATACTTGTTCGAGGCGTTTGATGCATGTGAATGTTATTGGAAGTGCTACTTATATGTGAATGAGACTGCCTAAATGATTTTCAACTAAAAGTAACTGAATGTTATGACTGACTGTATTGACTGAGATAATGTGAATGAAATTGATTGACTGTATTTGAATACTTTGTGGCATGCATTTCATTTCAATATACATAATATAAAGGCAGTTGTGATTGGTGATGCTACTGATTGAGACTGCTACTGAAAAGAACTTAAAACTCAAACATATAGAGCCTAAGGCTCACTGTGATCAATGAACCCGATGATACGGGATACTAAAAAAGTACACAGTCACAACAATGTAAAAACGAATGTGAGTCTCATACATATAGTATTCACATATGATCATATAGTATTCACATATGATTTGAATTCGTTGAATGATTTGTAAAGCTGTAAGAACATTACATGTTTGAATACATGGTATTAGACCAATGACTGTGTTTTATTCAAGTGTAATGAAGTGATATACTGATTCAGTTGTTTGACTGAAATACAATTTGTTTGTGATAGAAGTTAATGTTAATCAAGTTGATATGAACTATGTGATAATAGGTTTATGATTGGTTATGTTTTATTACATGAGTGAACCACCAAGGATGGTTACTCTACTGAGTTTGCAAAACTCATCAAAATTGCACTGTTGATAATTTTAAGTTCGAGAGTGAGACGACCTAGCTTCTAAGACTCCATAGAAGCTTATTTTGTGCAACTTTGACGATCAGATATGGCTCAAAGGTCAGTCAGATGGATATCAAAGACATAGTTTGTTAACAACTTTTGTGCATTCCTCATGATGGTAGCATATTGTGTAGACTGACTTGTTTATGCTCATAGGACAATGTTGTATATATATGGATGATGTTGAACTTAAAGCTACAATATACATTATGGTTATGATATAAAATGAGGAAATTTTAGATTTTAGAAAATGTGTGATTTGTGATTTTAATTACGATGCCATGTGATAAAGTGAAGGTGATATAGTTAACACACCAATTCTGTTGGGCATGTGCACGCGTGACCATCTGGCGCTCGTGCATGTGTCGGGCAAGATTAGGGTGTTACATATTACCTGGTATCATATAAATTATAATCAAACTCCACCATTTTAGAAATGGATACCTCAAAATGCTCTGAATATGCACGGGATGATTGCGATTTAATCGATCAAGATGGACACCCTTCTAAAAAAGTTTGAATCCGAAGGAGAGACGAAGACCTCCACCAAGTTCAAAACTGACTTATAGTACTGCAATGCTAGGGGGACTGATGGGAGCTCCTGAGAGTGGGAACTCACATGGCCAGTTGAAGATCCAGTGGACATTGAGAAAGGTGATATTAGGCCTATGATGGGAGAATCAGGGGCGGGGATTGAACTTTCCTAAACATTGAAAGATAGACTAGACAAACAATGGGCACAAGCCATCTTTGTGAAACTTCTAGGCTAAAGGATAGGGTATCGGATTTTATGCCATCGATTGAAAACAATGTGGCAACCGCATGGCCCCATGAAGGTCGTTGACTTAGACTAAGATTACTTTTTGGTGAATTTCATTGAAGAGGAAGATTATATCAAGGTATTAACCAATGGCCCTTAGGTCATCTTTAGATATGCTCTATCTATCAGTTGTCTGGGTTTAGTTCCCGGAACTTCCTATAGCTCGCTACCATCCAATGATCCTTTCAGCCCTAGGTAATCTGGTAGGCCAAACCATCAAAATCGATGAAGCTACCAAGACTACCTAAAGGGGCAAATTTTCAAGAGTTGCAGTCAACATAGATCTAAGTGTACCTTTACGTCCTTCAGTGGAACTCGATGGTGAAACGATCATGGTGGCTTATGATTGACCAAGATATGCTTCCGTTGTGGAATGGTAGGTCATGAAGCTGGGATATGCCCGGCTAAACCACAAAACCACACAGTCCACCAGAAACAGCCGACTTACAGTGCAGCCAACAAGCAGGAAGAAGCGACGGTTCCGGGTGGCATATCAGTAGCAGAGAAGCACGATGTGACCCCCAAAGTCTTTGGCCCTTGGATCCAGGTACAACGGTCATATTAACGTAACAACAAAACCCAGAAGTCTGCGCACAACATACGTCAAACTAGTGCTGTCAATCGCATGGGTGCCTCAAAGTTTGCGGCATTGTCAGAGTAGGGAAGTAGGGAGCTCATGACTAACTCATCGACACTCTCACTTGGACCTCCGCCCGCTCCCGAGACAAGTCATAGGCTTAATTTGGACTCTTTAATTGAAGACGCAAAGAAGAAGGGACATGGGCTACCATCAACATCGTATGGACCCAAGAAGAATTCGAAAGGAACACTTAAAGGCAAGGTTGTGGGCCCACAGGTCAAAGGCAGCTTCACTAAAGACAATTCCAACATAAAGGCTTCAAGTCCAGTGTTACCCATACAGCTCCAACCCACCCCCACTGATCAACACAAAGCAATGACCCTCAATTCTCACCACAATGTTCTTTGTGATAGGATCGAACAAGAGGGGAGGGAGTTGACCATTGGGAAACAAGGCCAACCTATGGAAGGTATTGAGGAGCTTGCGGACCAATGTAGATCCACTTGGACAAACTTCATTTTACGTCCCTCCGAGCCCCCAGATCGAAAGGCAGGCGAGTCCAGTATGGAGGACATTTCGAGTGAGCAGGGATCTGTCGAAGAGATAGTGCCACAGTCTCCGGACGGCGACAGTAATATTGCGCTGGGTGGGTTTCTAGCTACCTCTTGGTCTTAGGTGATTTTCGTTTTATCTGATGTCTTATTATGTCTATACTCATATAGAGTTGTCAAGGGGATTGGGGGAACGATTTCAAGCGATCTTACAGAGTTATCTCCGTAATTATCGGCCAGGGATACTGGTGCTAGTTGAAACTAGGATTAGTGGAAGATGAGCTCAAGCTGTCATCTGCAACCTAGGATTTGATTATTCCTTTCGAGTTGAAGTCGTAGACGTTACTGGCAGGATTTGGTTATTATGGAAGAAGGAGTTTGACGTCTCGGTAGCGATAGCACATAAACAACTTATACATGCCAAAATCAAGTATGGTTCTTACTCCTTTGAATTCTCTGCTATTTACGCCAGTCCCCAACTGCCAAACCAAAAATTCCTCTGGCCTCTTTTATAAGGGATAGGAAGCTCCATTAATCACTATTGGATTGTTGGTGAGGATTTCAATGTAAAATTGAATATTGCTGATAAAAGGGGTGGTTCCCCAAACACTTCGGTGGTTAGTAAAGCTTTTAACCAATGGGTCCATGGGTGTGGATTGCATGATTTGGGATACGTTGGCTTGCGGTTTACTTGGAGGCAAGGCAATGTCCAAGCTAGGCTAGATAGAGTATTTGGTTTGTCATCCTGGTTGGAAGTATTCCCTCATATAATTAACCACCATTTACCTTTTCTGGGCTCCGACCATAGGCCAATGTTGGTTCACTTTGTCCGACCAAGCTTGCGTAACATAGGTTAACCAATGTTTTGATTCCAATCTACGTGGCTCGCTCATGTAGCATTTCCGACATTAGTCGCTGAGAATTAGCTTCCTAACGAAGCAACGTTTACTAAATCTTTAACCAAGTTTTCAAGCCAACTTACGCAAAGGAATAAATCAGTCTTTGGCAATATATTCTATCGTAAAAAAAGACTGCTAGCTTATTTGGAAGGCATACAGAAGGCAATGAAGAATGATGATTCTGATTCGCTATTGGCCCTGGAGGACAAGCTGAGCGAAGAATTATTTCAAGTACTGTGTGAGGAAGAACTCTTTTGGCATCAGAAAGCCAGGTGCGACGGGTTGTCATAGGGTGATCGTAATACTAAATATTATCACACGGTCACTATGTCCAAATGGAAGAAATTGACGATAGAGCGGTTATTTGATAATAATGGAAATGAAATCGATGATGCAATGCAGATGCGCAATATGGCTAGGAATTACTTTGCTCAAGTGTATACTGCAGAAGAGGATCAACAACAGCGCTTACACAGCTTTGGAGCCTTTTCTCGTCTAAGGCACAACTCTATGAACTCGAAAAACCAATCTACGCAATCGAAATCAAACACAACGATTTTTGATATGAATTCAAATAAAGCACCGGGGGTTAATGATTTTACATCGTTATTTTTCCAGAATCAATGAGGCAACGTGGGTCAAGAGGTGGTGACTTTTATTCAGAGAATATTTCGAAATGAAGGTTGGGAATAGGACTTGAATCAAACTATTCTAATACTGATCCCCAAAGTCTCGTCCCTAAAGTATATTACCCAATTTAGATCTATTAGTCTCTGCTCAGTGATGTACAAAACCATTTCAAAAGTGATAGTCAACTGATTGAAGCTACACCTCGATGCCTGAGTGGCGAATACCCAATGCAGCTTTATTCCTGGATGGCACATAATCGATAATATTATCATTGCTCAGGAGATCATCCATTCGATGAGAAAGAAGAAAGGGAAGTTTGGGTATTTTGCTCTAAAAGTGGACTTGGAAAAGCCTATGATCGCCTGAACTGGGACTTTATAATTGACACACTTCAAGAACTCGAAATTCCAAATTCTTTACTTAGTGTCATTATAAAGTGTGTTTCTACGGTATCAATGCAAGTTGCGTGGAATGACAATCTATCTGATCCATTTATACCTTCAAAGGGTATTTGACAAGGCAATCTCCTCTCGCCTTACCTCTTTGTACTCTGTATGGAACGTTTGGGCCACCTTATATCCCATGCGGTAGGCTAAGAAATGTGGAAACTGTTTAAGTGGAGTAGGACGGGGCCTTCCATTTCCCATCTATTTTTTACCGATGACCTTGTCTTGTTTGGCGAAGCAACGGATACTCAAGTGGCGGGGGTATCGAGAATCTTGGAGAAATTTTGCAGTGTCAGGACAGAAGGTGAAGAATACTAAAACTTGGATTTTTTCACAAAGAATGTTCCTCCAGAACAAGCGCATAATCTCAGTCAAGCATTACAGATTCAATGTACGGCTTATTTGGGTAAATATCTAGGTGTACCTTTGATCCATGAGCGAACAATGAGAAACACTTATCAGTACATCCTAGATCGTGCCCAACAAAAGCTAGTTGGGTGGCATGCGCAAGCATTATCCCTGGCAAGGTGAATCACATTAACACAATCAGTGATCTCATCCCTTCCCATATATACAATGCAAACTATGAGTTTGCCACGAAAACTCTGTGATGACTTGGAAAAAATAGTAAAGACTTTCATCTGGGGTTCACAAGATGGGCAGCGAAAACCACACTTAGTTAACTGGGAGGTCGTTTGTCACCCGAAGAAAGCAGAGGGACTTGGGATCAAACGCATTAGAGCGACCAATGATACACTACTTACTATGTTGGGATGAGAATTGCTCACTAAGCCCTCAGTGCTATGGGTACAAGTCCTTAGAGCAAAATATCGGCTAGATGTTTGCCATATCCTTTACACGCTGCATAAGCAAGGGGCTTCGATAATTTGGCAAGAAATTTCAGCTACGTGGGGTTATATCTGCCAAGGAATCAAATGGAAGCTAGGAAATGGCAGTCGGATATTTTTTTGGCTAGACCATTGGATAGAAAATTGGGGTCCATTAGTAATTGAGACAACATCCCCTCTTCCTGATAGTTTGATGGATGAGGATGGGAACTGAAAATGGAATTTGTTCCAGAGCTATCTCCCCTCTATAGGTTGTTCGGCTATTGCAACAATTCGGCCTCCATCAGTTAACATGGGAGAGGACCGAGTTGTGTGGGCCTAAGGACAATCTGGTGGCTTCACGGTGGCATCCGCTTATGAATTAATCGCACATTTAGATTCGGCAGTCCAAAATCCAATATGGACTATGATATGGAAATGGTTAGGTCCACAACGGATTCGATCATTTATGTGGCTACTAACCAAAAGGAAGTTTCTGACTAATCAACAACGTGTCGCTAAACATATAACAATGGATAGCAGGTGTCAGTTCTGTGGTTAAGAAGAGACAACCTTGCATGCATTTCGGGATTGTACACGGGTGAAAGCTTTTTGGCGCAAATTTCCTCCCGAGGTGATTGAGTCTGACTTCTTTCAGTAGGATGAGGCGATGTGGTTGCAATCCAATCTTACTAAACCAGTTCAAATGCAGATGGGGGAGTGGACCACAATATATGGTGTTTCTTGCTAGTATTTATAGCAGTGGCGGAACAGGAGTCTTTTTGAAGCCGGTTTTACTTGGCCGGAAGTAGGACATCACATCGTCTTAGACTATGTAAACTGGATCGTGAAAGCACAAGTAGTGACTGGTCAAGTTATTGAAGCAATGGGTTTGCCCGTAGGTCACTTTGTGAGTTGGAACCCCACGCAGAAGGGTTGGATAAAATTAAATACAGATGAAGCGGTTCAACACGTGTCTTCTATTAGTACTACTGAGGTTTTAATTCGAGACTGCACTGGACAATGGTGTGGCATATTCTTGAATAATATTGGAGAATGCTCGGCCTTGAATGCTGAATTTAGGGGGGTACATGATGGGCTTAAATTGGCTTGGGACCTTGGTTATCGAAAAGTCGTCCTCGAAGTGGATTCGCTGGAGGTAATCAATATTCTTTCATCTTCTTAACGGATGTTGACTGAGGCTAATTTTTTGGTGCAGGCTATACAGGCGCTGTTGTGTCAAGATTGGGATGTCCAGCTTCAACATGTTTATCGAGAAGGGAATTAGAACGCTGACAGGCTGGCTAATTTAGCCTTACTAGCAAGTCCAGGACTGCATGTACTGACAGAACTTCTAATGGAAACGTTGGCTTTTGTACAATAGGATAGTCAAGGAGTTTCATATCGTCGAGCCATGCGATAATGTTGTAATTTTTGTTTCTTTCTTTCCTTTGTATTAAAAAAAACCAAACCAGAAGTTAAACTAATAAAACAAGATATTTAAGGTTTAAAAGGTTTAACCGATATTAAGCTGTCACAAAATCGGTTAAAGATTAGATAAAATTGAAGAATTTGAAATATTAATGAAGGAGACTGTTCTTATATATCGAAGAATTTGGAGTTCAATTAAAAAAAGGATAATGTTAAATAAAATTTAATTAGTTTATTTTGATTTATAAAAGTTGACTAGTTTATAAAAATTGGTCGATTAATTAATAAACTGATTTATTTTAAACAAAAATAGTTATTAAAGTAAATTGAACCGAAAAATTAAAAATATAATTAAAAAGTTAGTTAAATCAAGATTTTCACAATTAAACTAGGAGAACTGAATTGATTTTTTAATAATTGATTATTAGGCATCATAAACAATGTTCGACCAATATCTTATATTAGTCAACCAATATGTTAAAAAATGTATTCTCAAAACGAGTCTAATGACTTTAGTCATCATGTTTACAAGAAAAAATTAGTAACAAACATAACAATAACAATGACAACTGAAAAGACTTATTAAAGGGGAAAGAGAAGACATTTTAGTTGAATACATCAATATCCACATGATTTAGGTAATGTTAAGACTTCTTTCTAGTAGATAAAAGTGATTTAGGGTACCTAATTAAGACTTTTAAAGTTTGTTGTTTTGTTTTTATGCTATTAACTCCTTATTTTATGTCGATTAATTGTTTACATCTTTTAATTTTCAATTTTAGGTAGATTAATGAAGAATTTTAATACTAGTTAGTTAAAATTTGAATTTTACAAATATTTTTAAAATAAGCTAACAGTTCAATTCAAAAAATGAGATTATCATCAAGTATGCATTTAAAGTGAAAGTTACAAGAATTAAATTAGTCTTTTTAAAAATTAAAAGAAAAAATAAATAAGGGATAGTTTGTACTTGTAGTTAAATTTTTTTCTCGAAAGTTAAGTAATATTGCATTGATGGAAAAGGATTAATTTACAAGATACAAAGGGTCCTCTGATCCCATTAATATTAAATGTTGATAGTATAAACTAGCAAGAACAAAATAAGGGTTGTAATTAGCTCAATCAGTGAAAACATATCTCAAAGGTGTCATTTTTCTTTTATACTTGGAGATAGGTTCGGCTGCAGGCTTCTAACAATGGTAGTCAATCTAGCTTGTAGTGTTGTTTTTTAATACAACTCCGCAGAAGTCTTTTAATCTCCGCCAAACATATTAGAACTCCTCTCTTTCCATAGATTATTCAGCATTATAGCCAATCATATCTTGAACTTCTTATAGTTAGTTCCATTCCTCATCCTAAGAATTAATGCCTATTATATTGTTCCTGGCTTATCATTTGCATAATAAGTAATGTTTAGTAGAGAAGTGATTTTGATCCAGACTTGTGAAGAATAGTTGCATCTAAAATAGAGGTGGTTCATGCTCTCAGCCTGTGTTAGATATAGTTCACAATGGTTGGATTTTATTTCAAATATTGAGTGAATCCTTTGTAGGCATTCTGCTCCATAAAGCAAGCCACATGATGAAACTATGTGCAAGTTTTACATTTTGATCCCATACTAGTGAAAAATAGGGTATCTTTGGCAAGTTAGGAGGTAATATAAGCTTCTTGCATGACCTAGCAGTGAAGATCAGTGATTTGTCCGTTTTCCATTACACTTTATCCTCTTTATCTGAGTTAAGATAATAATCTGGTAGGCTATCGGTGATGGCATCTATTCGTTTGCTGAAGTGTAAGGACGGGCTCCGTTGATCGTTGGAGATCATCTTTTGTATCTTTGAGTTATGGGGAATAAGAGGCCTTAAAGGTTGAAGATCCTCTAATTTATATAAGGGACCTCTTGGATGCCATTTTTTTTATACAAAGGAAAGAAACAAACAGTAACTACAACACTATCGCAGAACTCTGCAATATAAATATCCTTGCAGATCCTTTTGTATAAGCATCTTAGTTTTCGTCGGAGGTTCATAAAGCACATGCAGTCCTGGATATGCTAGCAAGGCGAGATTAGCCAGGTTGTTGGCGCTCTGATTCTCTTCCTTATAGACGTGTTGAAGCTGGACATCCCAATCTCTACACAGTAAATCTCATATTCCCTGCACTAAAAAATTTGTCTCAATCAACAACAGTTTGGAGGAAGAGAGAATATTGATTACCTCTAGGGAATCCACTTCTAAAATGACATGTCGGTAACCAAGGTCCCATGCCAAGCTAAGCCCATTATGCACCCCCCATAATTCAGTAGTCAATGGCGAGCACTCCCCAATATGCTTCATGAATCTGCCACACCAATGTCCATAGCAATCCCGAGGCAAACCACCAGTAGTGGCAATAGAAGACCCTTGTTTCACCGCTCCATCGGTATTCAATTTAACCCAGCCCTCCTTCGATGGAGTCCATCCCACTAGGTTACCCAAAGTCAAATCCTATGATTTAATAACTCGGCCAGCCACTATTTGTGTTGTAACGATCCAAGTAATATAGTCTAAGACTATACAATGTCCGACTTTTGGCCAAACAAAACCATCCTCAAACAAACTCTTGTTTTTCCACTACCATAAATACCAACAGGAGACACCATAAATAGTGGCCTACTCACCCAGCTGCATTTGAACTTGTTTAGTAAGATTAGATCTCAACCACGTCACCTCATCCTGTTGAAAGAACTCGAAATCGATCACATCGGGGAGAAATTTAAGCTAAAATATTGTCACCCTGTGACAGTCCCCAATGCATGCAAGGTTATCTCTTCTTGTCCACAGAACTGACAACTACTATCTGTTGATATATGTCAAGCGACGCGCTATTGGTTGGTCAATAGCTTCCTTTTAGCTAGAATCCAAAGAAACTATCGAATTTGCTATGGCCTTGACCATTTCCATATTAAAGTCCAGATCAGATTTTGGTCCTCTGGACCTAAATCTTCGATTAAATCATACACATAAGCAACCGTGAAATCATCATATTTTTCTAGTCCCCACACTACTTTGTCCTCCCCCATGTCAGCTAGTGGGGGCCGAATTACTGCTATAACCAAACAAACTGTAGAGGGAAGATAGTGCTGGAATATATGTCATTTCCAGTTTCCATCCTCATTCACATAATCTGTAACTGTCGTGTACATCAAACTGTCAGGAATGGGGGATGTTATCTCACATAACAAAGGACCCTAAGCATCCATCTAACGGTGTAACCAGAAATATATACGGCTTCCATTACCAAGCTTCCATTTGAGTCCCTGGTGGACAAAGCGCCACGTAGCTGCTATCCCCCGCCAAATTACCGAAGCTCCTTGCTTATGCAGCGTTTGAGGGATGTGGTGCATATTTATTCGGTATTTTGCCCTAAGTACCTATACCGATAACATTGAGGGCTTTGTGAGCAATTCTCAACCCAATTTAGTAAGTAAGATATCATTGGAGGATCGAATTCGTTTAACCCCAAGGCCCCCTGCTTTCTTCGGTTTATAAATTGCCTCCTAGTTAACTAAGTGCAGTTTATGGTGTTCGTCGTTTGAGTCCGATATAAATTCCTCATTTTTTTCTCCAAATCATCACAAAACTGTCATGGTAGTCTCATAGTTTGCATCGTATATATTGGGAGGGATGAGATTATCATACTAGAAGAGAGTCTTGCTACCATTGAATACTTTATGCTTTACAGACCCTTGTAGCCATTCCCTCAATGTTAAAACTTGCTTTAATGTCTAATACATACTCAATTTAAGTAGGGTTATCCATAAACTGAGGTGCCTAAAATGATATTTGTGCACTGTTGGACCCCAAAAATTTTATTTTATTTTATTTATTTATTTATTTATTCATTGATTTAGTCTATTTATTTTCTTAGAATTTAGTCATTTTAGCAAGTATGAATAGAAATTAGGGTTATTAAATGGAGATGTTAGAA
>JAOTAY010000008.1:8734881-8747745 GCA_025629805.1 Erythroxylum baracoense | reverse complement strand
GACCAAAGGAACCAGCACGCAGTACCAAAGATAACTGACCACTCAAGCCCAGAGACCAACCCATGATTCTGAAGATTAAGGGTGAGCCAGTCAAGGGTATTTGTGTGGAAAAAGTCCGGAGATAGGGAGTGGGGAGGGAAAGAACACCATAGACGACGCGCGTTTGGGCAATCGCGTACCACGTGTAACGAGGATTCGTCCGTATGACAGTGATAACAGGCTGCGCTAGTGGTAAGGTTTCTACGGACGCGTTGTTGGTTGGAGAGGAGGCGGTCATGAGCAAGAAGCCATAGGAAGGAACGAATACGTTGGGGGCCAGACCAGCGCCATATGGGCTTCCAAATGATGTAAAGGGATCGGGCAGCTTTTTACTGCTTACACTTCCCCTTTATTGCTCACAACAGTCATTTTAACTATTGATCTGGTAGACTCTGTAAAGGGCAATTGAAGCTTATATTCTTAATGTTTTTTCTTTTGCAGTTTTGCATGTTCTTGTCTTGAAATCCACTTTTAAATGATCTGATTTTGAGTGCTTAGACAATGATGCATCAGCTATATGTGCAACAATGTGTCTTAATACATTATATTTGTCTGGGTGCTTTGTGTTCACAAAGTATTGTTTGTTCAATTTCATAATTTTTCTTATTTAGCAGAAAGAATGATCTTTATATAAAGAGGTCCATATCTTAAATCAAAATATTAAAGTATTACATTATGATCCTTTTTTATGTATAATCTATTTTTATATGGGACTTACTGAGCCTTTCAACAACTATCTAACGTTGCTTTGAACCACAGGCATTTTGGGTAAGATCACGGTGTTTATGCTTGATCAAACTTGTATATAACATTAAAACCATATTAATATTGTATTCACATGCATAGAAGCAGAGAGGAAGTCCAGTTGTTGACTTCGACGATTAGAAGACAACCAAGGGCCCAATATGCAGAAAGGTAATATCATCTTATCTCCAGTAAAAAGGAGTATCGTTATATGGTCATCCTAGGCAAGCCTCTAACAGCTATCAACTTTCTGTCTATCATTTACTATAGTCTGTCAAATCAGCAGTTTAATTCCTCATCAACCTGTCAGAATATACTGTATGGTCCTTTATCAATCGAAGCACAAGAACAACTTGGAAGAAGATCACCAATAAACCACGATCTTCCAGGGATTTAGTCGCCGGGGCTACAGTTTCACAGCTTGATCAGAAGAACTCATCACGAGTTTCTTTGTAGGCCTGATATAATTGCAAAATTGGGTTTGGAAGTATTCTGTAGATTGAACTGTCCAAAGTTAGATTTTGGGACACCAAACTTTCGTGTAAGAGTAAGAGATGCTACATGCAGTTTGTAATTGTTGGACAATTTTGTCTATTCTTGTATTTTTGGATATCTATTAATTGTATTTTTCAGCTTTTCAATAACTTATCGATTAAATTACGTAATTTGATTCAGATAAAAGTAATAAAGTGATTCAATAAATTATTTAAATTAATGAGTCGAAGTCTGAGAGAAAATCAATCTTGAATTTTGTGAACTGGACCCATATCGAGCTTGTGAAGTAAAAGCCCGTTATAGAAATTATATATAAGAAATAAGATTTCCTGCAGTTGCTTATATTATTCGTAAGCATACGAATCTTCTGACCCATTAAGAGTGCTTACATATTGAGAAAACTGTAAAAAGACGTTAATCACGTGTTGGTGAATGTTTTCTGTGAAAGTCCCAAAAAATTGGAGTTCATTTTGGGAACAAAAATTACTTCGAAAGTCAAGATGGAACCGAAATCAGGTATTTTGTATTTTCTTCTTTTTCAACCCTTTCATGAATGATTCGAAATACTTAATAAAATCTATGTTATGTGTTACAATAATTGTATTGAACCATATTTTCTCCGTGAAATGGTACCAGAGCATAGAAGGTTATTTTGATGAAAATCCACTATGAGTTTTCTATCGGTCAAGATGAGTTTTGGTGCAACCCCCACTTCGAATTGTGCATTTTAGATGCAAATTAGGGAATAATGGTGTTTTCATTTTTAATCCATGAGGAGCTCTTAAGTGAATGAAATTGAGACGACTGTTACCTCACACGAAATCCTATTATTTAGAGAAACATGAATTGTGTAATGATTTCCACAACTTCAATTGAAATTGCCTCAAGCTAATACAGTATTTATCTATTTCAAAATTCATACTTTCAACATTTTCTTATTACAATTTCGTATAATCTGGATTACATAAATAAGATCATTTTTTAAAATTACACTTGAATAAAACACTGTTAAAATGTATTATTTAATTAAAAAAAAGAATTAACCTTATGTCGTGCCAAAATAATCATGAATTGCAAAGAAATACTTGGGGACATTGCTAGTATTTCAAATTAAAAATAATAATAATGGAATATTCAGTCATGATTCCCTATTTTAATAATATATCAACAAATGGTCGATGAGTATGCGACGGTTGATATATCTCTAGTACGGGTTGTCTGAGGTCTGAATCCTACTTATGATCGTAACTTCCTTCTCCGAACCAGAAACTACTTCCTGTTAATTGACAGTTGACCGTTTGTTAGCGATGTAATATTTATTATAAAAATAATAAGCAAGAAAGAAGGCAAAATGTTGAACATTGATGTGATGGGCTTGTGGTACCACCACTACCAGAATGCCAAATAATATTGTTTTTCTCTTTTTTTTTTCAAGTAATATTGGTACCACAACCGCAACTCTTAAATGAGGGTCGGTCTCTCACATTAAATGCCGCTACCAACAGCCAACTGGTTTATTCAATGTATATAATGTGAAGGGCCGTCATCTATGCCTCTTATCTTAGAGTCAGCCTACTCCATATTCAAAATCTGATTCGTAAAAAAAGGAGGAGAAGAATCACACTGCGTAGTGGCGGGATAGGGAAGAACGAAGAATATTGTTGTGTTGTGAAGATCAGTACGTACTTTTGTCACACCAAAACCAAATTCTTGCCGGCTTGTACAAATCAGTGGAGGCTTGTTTTGCATGGTCCTTAAACCCTTCCCGTGTTCGTCATTCAATTTCCATTTCTTCATTTCTCATCATAAATTTCTTGTGTCAAGCTAGTCTTCATGACCATCATCTTATATATAACTCACCACAACATTTCATGGTTTGTTTGCCATTATAATTAGTTGTTGTATGATCATAAGTTTCTTGCTTTACCATTGGTCAAGATACATATATATTTGTTTTGAGCTAGCTGGGGAACTGTTAAGTAATGAGAAACTCGGCTGCAGACAACGCAAGGATGGAGATAGAGGCAAGCAAACCAGGAGGGAATGGAATAGCAGTAGGAGGGTTGAGCCCTTTAAGCGAGACGCTATGGAGGGAGAAGACAAACACAGATACCGTAGGAGATGTGTCCGCGAGGCTAACATGGAAGGATCTGACTGTGACGGTCACTCTGAGCAACGGAGAGACTCAAAAGGTTTTGGATGGTCTCACAGGGTATGCTGAGCCTGGTACTCTAACTGCTCTCATGGGCCCTTCTGGTTCCGGCAAATCCACTCTCCTCGATGCTCTCTCTAGCCGCCTTGCTGCTAATGCTTTTCTTTCTGGCACTATTCTCCTCAATGGTCGCAAAGCCAAGCTCTCTTTTGGAACTGCTGTAAGTCCAATTTCTACCTAATATATTAAGATTATAATCACTTATTTATGTGACTTTTCCAGGCAGATGTGCCTGGAGATCAGTGAAGCCTAATGATATCCCTAATCGTAGTAAAATCAAAATAAAAATAGTTGTATAATCTGCTCAATCTACTTAAAATCATAAAGAGATTGGTAATTTTCAGGTTAATTATTGTATATTGATTATAATCGTGAACTTTATATATAAATTATAGGCTTACGTGACACAAGATGACAACTTGATTGGTACTCTAACGGTGAGGGAAACAATCTCGTATTCAGCTAGACTCCGACTTCCTGATAAGATGCCTAGGTCGGAGAAGCGTGCATTGGTAGATAGTACCATAATAGAAATGGGTCTCCAGGATTGTGCTGATACAGTCATTGGAAACTGGCATTTACGTGGGATTAGCGGAGGTGAAAAGAGACGGGTCAGCATAGCTCTTGAAATCCTGATGAGGCCTAGATTGCTCTTTCTTGACGAGCCCACCAGTGGACTTGACAGGTAATCAACCTCTTCATTTAGAGAAAAGCTTTGCTCATGCGTAGCGTGCAGTGTTAAAAGATTCATAAATTAGAAATGTCGACTGTCTCTGCAAATTTTATTCTCAGCTAACTGTATTGGTACTGATTTTTTTAATTTGTTCATTGCACCTGATGACTAATGGCCATCTATATCGTGTGGCAGCGCTTCGGCCTTTTTCGTAACACAGACACTACGTGGGCTATCCAGAGATGGAAGAACTGTCATAGCTTCAATACACCAGCCTAGTAGCGAAGTTTTTGAGCTTTTTGATAGATTGTACTTGCTTTCAGGAGGCAAAACTGTTTATTTTGGTCAGGCTTCAGAAGCATACGAGGCAAGCTGCTTGATTCTAATCCTCAAATTCATCTGATTTCAAATCCTAACAAGTTTAATGACAAATGCAGTTCTTTGCACAAGCTGGCTTTCCCTGCCCTGCTTTGAGGAATCCCTCTGATCATTTTCTTAGGTGCATAAACTCAGATTTCGACAAAGTGAAGGCCACGCTCAAGGGGTCCATGAAACTTAGGGTATCAGTGATTAACATATTCACCGTTGATGTGCAAAGACTTCTATCCTTATTACCTTTTGTCTAATGATTCATTCATTTTTGCTAAACGTTGCGATTTTGTTTAGTTCGAGATAAACGATGATCCTCTAGAAAAGATAACTACAGCTGAAGCTATCCGAACTCTCCTTGACTACTACCAAACATCTCAGTACAAGTATGCAGCGATGGAAAAAGTGGAGGAGATATCCAAAGTTGTAAGTGTTTGATTTCTTTTCATTAATTTACTGGTCATAGGTTTTATGCTTGCTGACGAATCCAAGTTGATTCTTTATTCTTCTTAATTTTTGTTGCAGAAAGGAACTGTTCTAGACTCTGGAGGGAGTCAAGCAAGTTTCTTTATGCAGACGTTCACCTTAACCAAGCGTTCTTTTATTAACATGTCGAGAGATTTTGGATATTACTGGCTTAGGCTCCTCATTTACATACTCGTTACTGTTTGCATTGGAACTATATATCTTAACGTTGGGACTGGATACAATTCCATCTTGGTAGGCGCTTGATTATACTACAAAACACAGTTTTCTAACTCAATCTATGGTCATTTCACATTTCGTGCTGACTTCATTTTGTTTTCCATGAGCCAGGCAAGAGGTTCATGTGCTTCATTCGTATTTGGTTTTGTCACTTTCATGTCAATTGGTGGGTTCCCTTCCTTTGTGGAAGATATGAAGGTACGTCAGTCTCATGACCATCTATTGCAATGACACCCTAATGCGCATTGAATACCCATCTTACTACTTTTGCAGGTCTTTCAAAGAGAAAGATTGAATGGACATTACGGTGTGATAGCTTTTGTCATTAGCAACACAGTTTCTGCAATGCCATTCCTCATAATGATCACCTTCATCTCTGGAACTATTTGTTACTTCATGGTTCGCCTTCATCCTGGTTTTGAGCATTATCTATTCTTCGTGTTGGCCCTCTATGCAAGTGTCACTGTGGTCGAAAGTCTGATGATGGCCATAGCCAGTGTAGTTCCCAATTTCCTCATGGGCATCATCATCGGAGCTGGAATTCAGGTAAAGTAAATAAATATGCTGTATATTTATTTGAAATTCTAAGCAAAACTTTTGTATGTGTTATGGTCCTGAATGTTTTCATCCAATTTCAGGGAATATTCATGTTAGTTTCCGGGTACTTCAGGCTTCCGAATGACATACCCAAGCCTGTTTGGCGCTACCCAATGTCATACATCAGCTTCCACTTCTGGGCTCTTCAGGTATTTACAATATAGCTTCCTACTAACTAACCTATTCATGAAGCCACACGTCATCCTCCCAAGTAAATTAACTATACGTTTATGGATTCATCACAGGGACAATATCAGAATGATTTGAGAGGGTTGTTGTTTGACAACCAATCCCCTGATCTTCCCAAAATCCCAGGAGAGTATATCCTGGAAAACATTTTTCAGATAAACGTGCACAGATCGAAGTGGATAGACCTTAGTGTGATCTTCAGCATGATCATCATTTACCGCATCATATTCTTTATCATGATCAAAATCAGCGAAGATGTTACACCTTGGATCAGAGCCTACATAGCAAGGAGAAGGATGCAACAGAAGAATGGAGCTCTAACTACTACAGTTGCTCCTGACGGTCTCACCCAGTCCGCTTCTCTTAGGACTTACGTGGCCAATCGTCCCACTGGAGTTGCTAAACGGTAGATGCCACTAGCGAATGTTATTATGGTTGATTGCTTAAACTAAACCGCTTTTGATAGGGGGGGCTAAGCCAATAGTGCTGTAATCAAGGCTGCCATTATCAGATTGGGGCCTCACTATTTCAAGTCACTGTGTTAGCTATATATTGCTTTCTGTTCAATCAGGTTGGACAAACTATACCTTCATGTGTAATCAATCCACGTCTAAGGTTATAACATCCATGCTATATTAATTTCTTGCAAAACAATATATAGCACTTCTCTTTCCCTTTTTTAAGGACTGAAGAATATATATGAGCTTTATCCGACCTTAAGGTGCTATTCATTGGCTCTGCTTTGAGGCAATGCCCTTCTCTTTAATCGAAGTAGGTCGTAACGTATAGTACTAAACTCATTCAAAAGTATTTTAGTAACTATATCTTCCACTCATTCGTGAATGAATTTAATTGATTGGGATTTTGTAGCTCTCTTACCTTTTCAATTACTCGTGCGATCAGCAAACGACGAGGGCTTATTATCATATATTTGTTAATAGTATAAAACATCTCGATTAGTGAATCGATCCTAGATCAATGTATCTTAGGTTATATCTTGCATTAATTTCTTTTTTTAATCTCATTTACTTTATCATCACAATTGTATTCAATTATATTACTAAAAGATACTAACCACCTTTGAATGTGTTTTATGCTGAGTCTTTAAACACAATGACCTTCTTCTATTCTGAATTTTTTCAAATCAAATTTAATTTGTTTTCATATAATTGTTCCATACGATCGCATCATGTATGATCTACTAATAAAATTTTAACGAAGCAAACCTTAAATTTAATATTCTCAAGAATTAGATAAGAGTCTTAAGGTTATTTAATAAGACACCTTAACCTGAAGGATCTCACACAATGTAAATGAGATCTTGTAACTTACATTAGTCCTTTTATGGTCATATTTACACACATAGTATGAGTCATGTGTTACAATATTGGCTCATATTCGCTTTATGTGAATTGTCTTTTATTTGTAAAATACAGTACATATGTTAGTTCAAATATACTGAATGTTTAACTTGAGCTCACTTATCTACTCTATTTTTTTTTCAAAATCCGCATCTGGCAACTGGAGACAGATGTAGTGATCATCTAATCATTTTTTACTAACTTCCTTGTAATTTAAGACAGTATTTATGGTTTAAGTTTTTCGCTCTTAATTATCACCTAGATAATAAACTTTAAACTTGCCTCATCTCTAGTGACTAGAAATGATAAGAGGTGATTACCTATGTGAAAAAGTCAATCTCTAATTTGTCTCACATGCTTTGGATTCACACACACACACACAGATATATATATATATATAATATTTATGAATCAAGTATTATACTCTCATTGAAATGTGACATTACAATTAAATGAACATATAAAGAGAAATGTTTCTTATTACATTTCAATATCTATGTAAACTTGTGAGACTTAAAATGTGCGACATACACATCTTGGAAAATTGGCTTTGTCATTGGCTTTATCACCATATCTCATGTAGATATATATTTCAAGTTTACTTCTTCTCGTGTGACTATATCGTTTACATAATTCTACTTGGTATCTATACTTGGCTTTATTTGGGATCTTTTGTATAAGTGATTACTGCTTGACTATCACAATTGATAGTCACTGGATTAATTTTGCTTTTAGTGACTCCCAGATGAACAAAGAATTGTCAAAGCTATATAGCTTCTTCTATTACTATAGAGAATGCTACGAATTCAGCTTCCATCAGTCTAAAATGTAGTACATGATTGTTTCTGACTTTTCCTTGATATTGCTCCATTATTCAGTAAGAAAACAAATCTAGAGATAGATTTTCTTTCATCTAAACCTCCTCAGTCTGTATTTGTATACCCTTATATACGTAGGTAATTGCCCTGATAGCATAATGCATAGTCCACAGTACCTTTTAGATACCTTAATATTCTTTTTACTACTTTCCAGCGTGCTTACCCTAGATTTGACTGATATTTGCTTACCATTCCAACAACATAACAAATATCTGTTATGTAAACATCATTGTATACATGAGACTTCTAACTGCACTATAATAAGGATATTTCTTCATTTTTTTTCCCTTTCCTATGGTGTTATAGAACAAAATTTCTTGCTCTTTCCTTTAATAATACGATTATCAATTGATTTGCAATCTGACATATTTGTTTAAGGATTCTTTGAATACATGTCACTTATGAAAGTGATAGTAATTTCTTTAAACGACATCTTGAAATCTTAACTCAAAGATGGATGCAACCTGACCAATGTCTTTCATCTCAAATTAAGATGATAACCAATCTTTGATTTGCTTAATGCACCTACAATCATTACTAGCAATCAAAATATCATCCATATATAAAGATAAAATTGCAAATTTATCATTAAATATATATATATACAGTGGTCTTCGTCAGTCATATGAAAGAATTACACTATGAA
The DNA here is from genome assembly GCA_025629805.1 of Erythroxylum baracoense. Lineage (NCBI taxonomy): Eukaryota > Viridiplantae > Streptophyta > Magnoliopsida > Malpighiales > Erythroxylaceae > Erythroxylum > Erythroxylum baracoense. The sequence goes on along the minus strand of JAOTAY010000008.1, from coordinate 8,738,837 downwards.
AATGGATATACCTTTGTCTTAAAGACTGCTTCAGATGATAAATCAATTCAATAACCAACACACTTTATGTTCTTAGCATGTCTTAGTGAAAACTATAAGTTATTCCATATAGATTTATTCTTTTAATTCTCCATATAAAAAGTAGTCTTTACATTCATTTGACATAATTCAAGATCCATACTAGTTATAATAAGATGGATTAAAGCAAATCTTACAGTAGGTGAAAAAATTTCTTCATAATAAATTCCCTCACGTTGTGTATATCCCTTAGCTGTAAGGTGCGCTTTGTATCTTTTCATACTACCAACAACCTTTTGTTTTAATTTAAGAACCTACTTGTTCCCAATAACTTTTCACCTTTCAATAAGGTTAACTAAGTCCTATGCTTAATTGGAGCTTAAAGAAGTAATTTCTTCTTGCATTGCTTTCGTTCATTTTTCTTGAGCATGACTGGTAAGAGTCTCATTTACGTCCCTTGGCTCATCCTCCTCTTTTGGGACAATCATATGGATTTCTCCTTTAATATCAAAACAACATTGTGAGATAATTTCTTAATTACTGTGTCATAAATGAGGTTTATTAAAAACAAATTTATGAATCTTCTGATCACTCTTACTCAGGTTAGATACCATTAGTAAACTTTCAGTGGGTTATAGAGTGAATTGATTTTGAGTTAATTCTTCAATATCCAAATTGCTCCAACTGGGTTGAAGTTCCATGTCTTGATTTCTCATAACGGAATTATACTGATCAAGAGGCTCATATAGAAATAGGTCTTTTCTTATTTCACCTTGCTTTGGAAAATCGTTCTATAAGAATGCTACATCTCACGATTCAAATTCAGTTACAACTTCATTACCTTGTTCACCTATAAACACATACCCTTTTGAGTGCTCTGAGTATCTAATAAAAATACTTTTCTTTCCTCTTAGACATAGTTTTCTAAATTTATGAGGGAGATCATGACCATAGGTAGCACACCCCAAAGGTTTAAGAGTTGTCATATTAGGTTTTTTACCCGTCCACAACTCATACAAAATGCTTGTAACTGATTTTGTAGGCACTTGATTAAGTACATCAGTGGTTGTTAGCAATACATCACCCCAATAGGTGATTACAAATTTAGTTATGCCATCATGGACCTAATCATTTCTAGTAATGATCTATTACATCTTTCTGATATACTGTTTTGTTGTGGGTTCAAGAATAGTCAACTATCTGTCTGTTCCCTTTTCATCACATAAAATTTTAAACTTATCAAATAATTACTATTGTCCTCGATTAGTTGAGAATTCTTTTATCTTCCTCTCTAATTGATGGTCAACTAAATTCATATACTAAAAGAAACAAATTAATGCTTATGATTTGTGAAAAATCAAATAAACTTGACCATATCGAGTATAATCGTCTATGAAAATGATAAAATACACAACCCAATATCTTTCCCTTACATTCAGTGGATCACATAATTCATAATGAACTAATTGTAATGGGTATAAAGCTCGTCTTCCTTTTCCAAAAGGTTGTCAACCATTTTATTAGCTAGATAATATTCACTTGTATGTAGATCTATTTGACTTAGATTGCCTAAAAGACTCTCTTTAGTCAATCGACTTATTCGATTTTGACCAATATGAAATAATATAAAAGATTGCATCATTGTTAGAAGTACCAGATGATATAACTAATATATAACTCATATTATTATTTGTAGCCACAACGTCAAGTACAATAAAACCATTAATCATAAAACCATGATTATAACAAACAGTTCTAAGGTACAAATCTATTCCATCATTGTGGAAGTTTACATTAAAACCAAGTTTAACTAACAACAACAAAGAAAGAGAATTTTGTCAAATTTAGAGCATACAACACTTCATATAAGATGAGGAGTCGACAACCTCACCATGTATAATTTGCACGTGTCAATCCAGCCACTTTGGAATTGTCACCTATATAAAGCCATTTTGTTCCATATGAGATCTTCCAAAACTTTACGAAGGCATCTATATCCTTCGCTATATGACTATTGTTCCTGAGTCTGCAATCCATAAAGGATGTGATTCAGTCAAAAAAATGAACAAGAAACATTCACTAAACAATTGTCTTTACTACAATGTTGAACCTTTTTAGGCTCGTTGCAATCATGAGTGAAGTGACCCTTATTTTCATAACAATAACATTTGACACATTTAAAGTTCCTCTTCTTGAAGGGATGCCTACTCTTTCTATGTTGATTCCACTTGGCCTTCTTAGAGTCCTAAGTAGAGTGGTGGTGTCTTTTGTTCTTTGTCTACTTATGCCTAAAATGATGCTTGCGCTTCTTGTTCACAGCTTCATGTGAGCTAGAGCTAATTGCATATACCTCAAAAGACATCTTTGAGGCTCTTAAACGCTCTTCTTTTAGAATGAGATGCCTTGCAGCATCTTCGATAGTCTTGATGCTCTCATTATGAGTTAGATACATATTCACGTAAGCCCAACTCTGAGGCAAATAGCAAATTATGACTTGCACTTATTGCTCATCAAAAAATTTATAAACAACATCCCTCAACTCACTTATCATGTTTGACATTTACCCTAGATTATCTTTTTAGAAAGGATAAATTGAATTAAGCCATAGAAGGCAATCAAAGTATACAAGTACATAAAAAACTATCAAATTAAAAATACAATGTGAGAGAATCATATGTGACTATAGGTTTGCTTAAGATGATTACATAATACTACACTTAACAAACCAGTTGTTTACACATTCCAATTGGTGCAGAGATATTCCATATCTTGAAATTTATGCTTGTAAATGCTAATGTGGTTTCTAATGTGTGGCAACAAATGGTTGTAGAATTATTCTTTATTAAGGCACTTTTTTTGAAAAATTTGATTATTTCTCTCATCCCAAATAGTTGTAACTAGGGAAGACAATGATAAGCAAAAGAACCACTTGATTGTTTTGTTTGGATGCTTAAAAAAAGGGCACCAAATTTTGAGGTTGTTCAAATCATTTGGAGCATTAACAATGTGACATCTGTACATCATTGCTCTCTATATTTTTGCAATAAAATCACTTTGAAAAAAAATGATTTGTGCTCTCTTTAGCCTTTTTACAAAGGATACACCAATTTGTGGCATTTTGAAACTTGGATAGCTTGTCCACGATTAGTAGTTTGTTCCTTATTGTTAACCATAGTGTGGTGAAAGCTCGAGGCTGCTGATAACCAAACCATACAATCTTAGTCCAAACAAGAGTTTTCAAAATTTCCGAAAAGAACTTCCCTGCAAGATAGATTAGTGAAGATACCATTACAAGTGTGCTTCCAGATGATGCTGTCATTTTCAATGTTAATTGTTGTTTAGATAATCTCTGATTTCAGTTGATTAGGAATTGATGTAGGTCTGATAATATCCTTGTTTGAGAGTGCTTCAACAAGTGAAACTCCTTGTTGGATCAATGGTCTGAGGGTTGAGGCAATATCCACTTTCTCCAAAGGACCTATTGATAGCCAATTATCTTGCTACAAACTAATTGATTTGCCATTTCCTAAGAGATAAATAAAACCATATCTGAATTTTTTCCTCATCTTGAAGATGGCTTTCGTAGTTGAAGAAGCATAGTTTTTGACATAGATTCCAAATACTTTTGTTCTTTATGAAGAAATTATGAATCCACTAACACCGTAAAGTTTACTTGTTAGTTATAAGTCTCCATAGCCTCTTAGTGAGCATGACAGTGTTCATTTTTTTAGGCTAATTATGTTGAGGCCTTCATTCACTACAAGAAAATATTGAGTTAGCGATGGCAATTACCGACGGAAAAGATAAATATTCCGTCGGTATTAAAAATTACCGACAGATTTTACTGACAGACAAAAATGTCATAGATTCGGTCGTAACTAATAGTACCGACGGTAAAGAAATTTTCCGTCGGTAAGTTTACCGACCGAAAGAAATTA
>JAOTAY010000008.1:8675079-8702913 GCA_025629805.1 Erythroxylum baracoense | reverse complement strand
ACATATTGGTTACAAACCCAATAAAGATCATATTAAATAATTGAAGGCATATTTGGCTAGGAAATTTGAAATGGAGGGTCTAGGATTAGTAAAAAGGATTATAGGGATGCAAATTTACCAAAATAGAAATAATGAGAAGATTTGTCTATTAGAAAAACTACCTAAGAAAAGGTTTTACGACATTTGAATATACAAAACTATAGACTAATATCTACTCCTCTTCCTGTTAATTTCTAGTTATTCTTTGGTACGAGTCCTAACATTGACGATGAGAGTATGGAAATGTCTCGACTACCATATATATCTGTTATAAGGAGTTTAATATTTATTATGATTTGTACAAGTCAAACATTGCATATATAATGAGAGCATTTAGTCGTTACATGACAAATCCTAATAAAGAGCATTGAAATGTTGTAAAGAGGATTATAAAATATATTAGAGGGACTTTGATGTTGCATTGCAATAAGGACGATCAGATTTTATTATCAAAGGGTATTTTGACTTTGATTATATATAAGATCTTGATAAAACCAAATCCACTATAAGTTATGTGTTTAAGTCTGTTGATACGGTTAAAGTTAAGTTTCAAAGCTACAATTATTTATGGTTATATCAACAATAGAACTGAAATATGTAATCACTACCTAAATTCGTAAAGAAGTAGTATGGTTAAAGTTAGTATTGGAAGAACTCAGGCACAAACATTAAAAGGTTTATTTGTTTCGTTAAAGCTAAGGTACCTTACTTCTAGTAAAGATAATTTCTCTTCGTATCGTTCCAATTTTTCGTATCGTTCCAATTTTATCGGATGTCCCCGGAGGACAAGATAATTTCTCTTCATTCAACAGAAAGTAGAGGAAGTAACTGTGGATATGAAAAAAAAAAAAACCCATACGGAAGTGGACATGATAGTGACAAAGCAGTACTAAGACTGGTTGGTTTTAATCAAATCTTCAATCTGAGAGATTGTTAGATATTATTCAAACGAAAGATGTAGACATTGCTCGCAATATATTTGATCGTGCCCGGTCCAACTGATCGGTTGGTTTTTCTTAAAAGCCTTCGACTGAGTATGAGATCTTAAAGGCTCTTAGTCAAACCCGTAGTTTGACTTGACAAATAACTTGTCACTTGAATTGGTACAACTTTACATTAAGAAGAAAAGATACAACTATCACCATAACCAAGTTATAGGATTGAAAAGAGTCTCGGGTCGTGAAGAACACTAGGGACAAGAAATTCCAGTACGCGTTGAATTCAAACATCACAACAACCAACAACAACTAAAAGCAATCATTTTCGAAGCATCATCAAATAAAATCGTTCCTTACTATCTTCACCTCGTAGATGGGTTCTTTGTCCATGTAATCTCTCTCTCCCAATCTTCTTCCCTTTCCATTCCTTTTTTTTTTTTTGACTGCTGGTATGATCTGTGATTATCCTTTTTGTTCTTCATACTTCTCTCTCTCTCTCTCTCTCTGTTTTCCTGGTGCGATTGATCAATAAATGTTCTGTTTCCCTTAACGTGCTTGCTTTGACTTTGTTATAGATTGGATAATTTGGTTTCTTTTTTGTTTCGCTACGATTACTCCAGATGCTTGATTTTGTTGATTGACAGCTCGAATTCCCAATAAATGTCTCCTGCCATATTTTGTTTCTGTATCTTTTAGCATTTTCTGTTTTGGATGATATCCGTATTACTACCTTCTAAGAAGGAGTGGATTTGTTGCTTGTATTGCTTTTCATACATGCTTGCGTCGTCGAAATGTTCACCATTTGTTCCTTTTGAAATTTTATCCTTGAAATCATTCGCTGATTAGCTAGTCTCAATTGCTTATTCTTTTTATTGAGTACCTGTTTCGCTTATGCAGTGGAACAAAACCTTTGCAGTGAAGCTTTCTTTAGTGGTTGAAGGGTAATATGGTGATTTACAAAGAATTGGCTATTTATTTCATGCGTAACAAGCATCTTCTGTTTTATGGAAGCCCTAATTCTGCATTTGGAACCCAAACTTGGTTGCTCGGGTGATGGAGCGCCTTCCTGTTGAGGTCGTTGGAAACATATTGTCTAAACTGGGAGGTGCAAGGCATGTTGTGATTGCTTCTGCAACATGCCAGAAGTGGCGAGAAGCTTGCCGTAAACATCTGCATACACTCTCATTTAATTCTAATGATTGGCCCTCTTATCATGATCTTACAACATCTGCGTACACTCTCATTTAATTCTAATGATTGGCGCTCTTATCATGATCTTACAACTAGTCAGCTCGAAATATTGATCACTCAAACAATATTTCAAACCACCGGTTTGCAAGGTCTCTCAATTTTGACGGATGATGTGGACGAGTTTTCAGCTTCAACAGTTATTGCTTGGCTCTTGTACACCAGGGAAACCTTACGAAGATTGTTTTATAATGTTTGGACAACTCCAAATGTCAATATTCTTGACATTGGTGGTAGGCAGAAGCTTGAAATTTTAGCATTGTCCCATACTTTGATTACAGGGGCTGAACCCAATTTCCAAAGATTCCCTTGTTTTAAATCGCTTTCTTTGAGTTTTGTCAGTATCTCCACACTGGATCTCAGTCTTTTGCTTACTGCACGCCCAAAACTTGAAATATTTGGAACTTGTCAACCCTGATATTGCAATGTCTGATGCACAGGTGACTGTTGAACTGAACAGTCCTACACTGAAGTGTATCTATGTAGAAGCAATCAGTTTGGACAAGTTTATAATTGAAGCAGATAGTATTGAGTGCTTGCAATTGAAAGATTGTGCCCTTGAACTATTTGAACTCATTGGGAATGGGACCTTGAAGCATTTTAAAATTGATGATGTTAGTGTTATACGTCTTGATATTGGTGAGACAGTTGATAATCTTGAAATTGTAGATGTCAGCAACTTTACAATTATTTGGTCAAAGTTCTACCAGATGATCTCGAAATCATCAAGGTTGAGAAAGCTTTGTCTTTGGGATGTGACCTTCGATAATGAAGACGAAATTGTGGATTTGGAAACTATTGCTGTTTGCTTTCCACAACTTACAGATCTTTCTTTGGGCTACGACTTAAGAGATGGAGTGCTTCTCCATGCTTACAAGGTTCTTCAAACTTGGGAAGTGTGTTTGTCTTGGAGCTTGGCTGGACTGTAATTAATGATCTCTTTTCACAGCGGATTGAGGGGCTGCTAGAACGTTGTCAAAATCTTAAGAAGATGGTAATTCATGGAATTGTATCCGAGGCCAAAAGTCATGAAGAACGCCAGATGTTGGCCAATTTCACTTCATCCATGGTCCAGCTCATGAGGAAATACATGGGTGTACATGTGCAGTTTGAGTATATACAGAAATTTTTGTTGTTGAGTTCAATATTTAAAAATTGCTTCAGTTTAGAGTTATATGAGTCCAATATTCAGGTACACCATGGGATCCTGACATCCTTTCATGTCTCAGGTAAACTGTCATTGATATATGATCCTTTTTGTTGAATTAACTCCAAGACAAAGTGTTTTCTGTGGACTAATTTATAATTTCTCACTTGACTGCTGATGAAATGCTTATATGCGTTGGTTGTTCTGGTTTCTTTTGTTTATTCTCAAACATTGTATGCAGACACATGGTGAGGCACCATGGTATGATCCTTGGGCTTTTCTTTTTTCGCAAAATGATATGGCCTTAGAGTTCGGATGATATTCACCTTTGGCTTTTCTTTTTCAGTTATTCATGTTTTTATCTTCAATTGGGTTGATTGATATGTTTGAAAATTTTTATTTTGTTCTCTAGATCACTCAAAAAAACTTTCCACTAGAATTTGGATTGAGCGGAAATATTGAAACTGCCACCGCAGTTGGGGATTGTAAGCATTGTGTGTGGTGTTATTCCTTCTGTTCTTATGTTGAATTGACCTTAGTATCAGGGAATTTTTTACTTTCGAAACTGACTCTTTTGCTAGGTATCTTACTATATTAACATTATAACACTAATCTCCGGGAGAGTTCATATTCTTCCCTTCATTGTTGTTTGATTGCTTTATATTCTAGGCAGGCATCTCATTCAGGGCCAGTGTCTTTCATGCTTGATAATACATAATGTTTACTAAATTCATTTCCCTCAATTTTTGGGTGTACAAGTACGGGATAAGAATCTAGGATGCTTTCTGCAATAACTAGACTATGTTTCTTTTGCTCTAAGTACTGTGTCAACTTTTAACATATTAATCATCCCGTAAGCAATAACCTTCTCCCTATCACGTGGCATTTGCTACATTATATCAACAGCTAGGTTTATGTGCCAGATTTTGGAAACTGTATTTGGTTTAGCTCAGTGCTACACATATAGTAGCATTTATTCCTGATTGAATGGACTGGACATAATACCACACTTTTCAGTTTCTTTCATATTGCAGGTAACTTACTGTTTGTATGTGGCAAGACTTGTCTTGCTTCAGGTTTTGCTGTTCCATTGGTAGGGGAAATTCTCTTCGATCTTTTTTATTCTGTTTTCTCTGTTGGCACATTGATTAATAGGAGAATTACCTTGTTTGGTAGTCTATCACATGACTGTCTATGGTTTGTTGGTGCGAATTCGAACAAGTGTGACAAAGTTTACCATACAATCCTTTATTTACTCTCCCAAAGTTATTGCATTGTTGACATTATAATCTATGAGACTAAATTAGTTAGTCCTGTTAATCATATTGCTGCACGAAGAGATTTTCTTTTTGTATTCCATTTCTATGGCCTATGTGATTGATTTGACGAGAGCGGTAAGAAATTCTGTTTAGCAACAACCTTTAGCTACCAGAAGATACTAATCTTAGGTGGTCATTGTGTTTCCATAAAAATTTATTTGCTGTTGTAGATCTCTTTTACAATTTGCATCATTCTCAAATTTTCTTGCTTATAGGTCATGTGATGATGTCATGTAACTAACTGCAGAGGTCAAAAGGAGTCTAACAGGTTGTCTTTTGGTGCATATTCTTTACCTTTCTGATCAAAGTGTTCGGCTCTATGGTACAGTCCTGCTTTTTTTTGTGAACTTCCAGTTACACTTTAATCAGGAAATACAGAGCGATTAGATTTTCTACAGTGGTATTTGCCTGTGGCTGGAACTTTATGTTGGAAAGAGTTATGGAAATTTATGACTCAAGATGGCTTATTTCTCACCTGGGTGTTCTGTGATTTCTGCAGATGGAGATAAAGATGAATTTTTTTTTGCACTCTTTTATTTCCTGTTACGAGTTTCCTGATCTGGATAAGTACTCCCTTAGAGTTTTAAATTGAGATTGTGACGAGAGAGCCATCTTGTAACTCGATTTGAAGGAAATTACACTCTTTCAACCATCCCCCTCCACCCTTCATCTTCTCCAAAAAAATCCCCCAACATCAAAGTTTTGTCTGGACATTGACTTGACATTGTGACATTTTACTGTGATAGTTAGCACCTGGAGTTGATATTATGAATATAAATGAACTGCTGCTTCCCATTCACATTAAATCAGGTCAAGAGTTTCCGTCCTTCACTAGTAACCTTCATTCCACAGGATTTATCTGTTCTCTACAACCAGTTCCTGTTTATTGATTTACTGTTATTTGTTGTATGTTCGTTTTGGTGACAATTGTTTCGTTTTGGTGACAATTGTTTCCATCTTCAGGATGTCTGATTCAGATCATATCGCTCTAAGAGAAGACTTCTCCACTTGACAAATAGAAGTTCATCCAGTATACCTTGGAAAATTATGTCATCTAAATTCGAAAATAAAGAAAAGGTTCAGCTCTTTGTTTTCTTACACAATGGAGATTTGAAATTAGACACCAACTCTCAGAAGAGAGAATATGGTCAACTCTTTAATATTTGTCAAAAATCCAGTTGTATGCTTGAACATGTATCAGAACAAATTAAAATTGCTTCGACCTGCTTTCTTTGTTGGAAATATTCTACTTGTTCTTGCTACCAAATGCATGACAAGTTAAATATTTTTAGCTACTTCAAACCAGATTTGGTATCTGATATTATTGTTGGTAGTTAATTGGGAAGGTTTTTTGCCCTGAGAACAGCAGAAATTAAAAAAGAAAAGAAGTGCTTTGTGGGGAAAGCCAATTATTTGTACAAGTGCAGGTATGGTTTTGGAATTTCTGCTGTCTTGGAATGTACTTACAATGTCTCTTATGCTATTGAGGGGACCATCAGAGGACTACTTTTGTCGCTTGCAAGTTGCAATTGGTATATAAACAAATGAGGACTTGGTGACCTATTACTTCCTATTAAGGACTAGTTTTGACTTTGTCGTTAGGAGTAGCAAGATCACTAGTTTCACCATTTTCTAAACAAGAAAAGTAATGAACTTTTACGATCTTTACACATTCTTCGGAGTCCACTGGCAATAATTGGTCTAGGAGTTGCGGTAATGTTTCATTTTTTGGTTAAGTATGGTGTCCTTTGAAGTATGTTAGCAAATGGCTTTGGCACTAATTAATCAGATGAACCTTCCATTCTGCCATTTCTGCAATATGAGCATTGACTTTCCCATATTATCATGCTATTTCTTATTTTCCATCCCCTTCGCCTTACCCGCAGGACTTGCGGATTTGGAAGTCAGTTACACCAATGCTAGGAAAGCATCTTTGAGGGAGCTGAGTTCATTCTGAAATATACACATACAATTCTCTCGTGTTCCAATTTGTGTTCTAGGCATAAAAATGTGAATTAATATGTTGAACCGCTTTTTTATATTTTAATTGATGGTGAGTGTTTTTTATCCGATTAGATAGGTTTGCAAGCAATTAGAGTAACTTCTCAAAAATGAAATGATAATTAGGTTAAGATAGTCAAAGGAAGGTTTGTTCAAGTTTTCAACCTTAACAAGTTTACTTTTGGAAACTGTACTGAGAAGCTATAACCAACATAATAAGATGCAAGTTGGTGTAATTTAAGAATATTTCCCTAAGGACATACAATGCAAAATTAATACATGATTTAGTTCCATGCTTAAGTGACAAGCAGTGCCTTAATCTAGTTAAACCAAATCTTCCAAAGGCCATAATCAATACTAGAATTTGATCTAGACCAATCACCTTTTTAAACATATAGAAGAATCAACGGGTTGTTAAAGGAGTAAAAGTTTGGAGGAATGGTACACAAGATCCATGGAATCTATGCATATTCTTAAAGACACTCAAAAGATCTTCCACATGAAGACTATAGTTGTAAGGTTTATTGGGAACAAGAGAACATAATTTAAATTCATAGTTACCTAATCCATGAATGCCACCTCTCTCTTCCTCCATTTGAGCCGATGCCCCATTTTATCCGTGGCCAATCATTGGCATCATAAAAGGAATAATTGTTAGGAGAAGGGCACATTACCTGCAAAGGTAGTAGATGAGCGCAAACTTAAAATATTTGGTTCGACCTTGTGTGTGTGTGTGTGTGTGTCTAAGATGAGAGATTATGGGTCCCTTGTTAACACCTCCAGAGGGACACACCTATGGATACATGTCCTCCATAATGCTAGTCATTAATATCTAAAACAATGAATTAAGTTTCAAAATCTGTCTTTGGGTAGACTCTATAACTAAGGGTTAATTTATAGGATTGGTCATATCAACAGAAAAGAAAAACATAGACATTGGGATTGGTACTGGGGCATTGACAACTAAAGCAACCATAGCTAATGGCAGAGGGTTAAGGGCACGGCATGGTAGTGAGAAAAATAAAAATCGTAATTTGGAAAGGGGAGGCTGTAGGCTGTAGCTGTGACATGAAGGAAACAAATTCCTAATATAGGAAAGGAATCTTAATGTGGCATGGTTTTAGGTGATGACAGGGAATGGATGGTGACCCGTCAACAAAGGGGATAATACCAAACAAATGCATCTCAAAGGCATATATGAAGTGGGTATTACTTATTTATGGGTCATTACTATAATGTTTTGGTTGAAATGTTGATGAGAAAACTAATGAAATTCATTTCAAAATTGTAGAAAAGTCCCTTCTCTAGTTTGACACTCTTTAGCTCAGTCATATGGAAGTGAGATTACTTTCCCTTTTTATTACTGAAAACCTCAACATCACCGAACAACTAGTGAATTGAAATACAAGTGAAAAGCCTGCCCTTAAACAGTCAACTCAATTTTACAGGGCACCTTTTCTTTTTTTCTGACACCGTGATGGTTGAATTGTATTTTAGGAAGGACCAATGAGAATGCACAGGCAAAGAGCAGATAAGAGTTTGTATAGTGATTCTGGTGGGTTCCTGCCAATCACCTTACCCTCTAAAAATACAATAAAAACCATTCCTTGCTCTTTTGGATTTACTTTGTTTTGATTTGTTTATTTATGGCTAAACCCCACACAACTTCAAGGGAATGAGACAAGTTTTGCAAGGACAAGATTTTGGTGTACTGTTTGACAGAGAGAGGGATGAGGGATGAGTTTCAAAATCTGATCAATCGCTACTAATACTATACAGAGAAGAGAGAGAAGTTGATGTATATATAAAAAAAAACAAAAGTAGAACACACTAATTAAATCAGGTTGTTTTCTTCACACAGAAGGAGAGAAAGAAAAACAAGGCAAACAGAAAGATAGACAGAGATTCCCATCTTAAGATCATTTAAGTTTGCAAAGCCAAGAAGAGACACATCTAAGAAAGAGACTTGTCTTTCTGCTATCTATCCATCAGTACTTTGACAAGAAAACTTTGATCTTCTCCCTTCCATTCCATTTCTCGCTTCCACTATTTGTGTTATGCTCCATCTACATCTTCCTAGGCTTCAAACATTAACGGAGGTAAAGATGTAATTTTTGTATGAGCACATGTATAATTTTGATGTGTGCATAGTCCAATTCCTCTGTTTCACTTCTTGCTCAGTTTCCTTTTCCTTGTCAGATAAAGAAAAGCATGGTCTGAAAGAAGTCTTTCGCATGGCCAGCCACCGAGTTAGAGAAACTGGTTTATCAGACTCTGGTCCCTCTAGCCACCATCTTCCTTATGCAGTTTTTCATGGAATGAACGTTCCTACAGGTTTCATGTATGACATTATTAGCTCTTCGTGTTAGCTATAAAAGTTCAACAGTTTGAAGATTCTAAGAATTCTGATTGTTTTTGCTTCTCTATTTTTATTTTTCTAGATTGTTCTTCTGATGGCTGACATGGGTTTATTGAGTTTTATGTATCAGAAATCAAGAAGGGCCTGCTTTTGATTTTGGAGAGCTGGAAGAAGCAATTATGCTTCAAGGAGCTAAGATCAGAAATGATGAAGCTAAAGCGCGTAGGCGTTCTTTGTCATATCTGCTTTTTCTGACGTTTGATAAGTATAACCGACTCTACAAAAAAAGCAGAGAGAGAGAGACGTTTGAATATGTCAATTGAAGTGTATAGTAGAGAGGTTTACCATTTGGAATACAGTAATGATTCTGGGCCGAAAGACTTGAGTGGTGTGAAGCTACAAATATAGTAACCTGACCTCCTTAGCGTGACTCTGTACACGTAGCTGCAGAAAAGGGCGATTGGGTGGCAAATTTTTAAGCATCTTACGAGCCTTCAATTTTTTTGCTGATCCTCTGAGATTTTGCTTTTGTTGATTCTTGCAGCTTTATTCACACTAACAGGCAGACCTGCGGCGACTCTGGATATGTTCCCTTCATGGCCAATCAGATTCCACCATACTCCAAGAGTAGTAGTTTCTGAATCTTCTTTATCAATCTTTGACCAGTTGTTTTTGTCCTTTGATGTGGGTATCAGGGAAACGGCAAGGGTTGACAGTTCAAGAACATCTTGGCTTTTACTGCCCATTGTTTGATTAGAAATAAATTTTACGTTTACTATCCATTTGACTAAGTTCACTTCCTTCTAGTCTTCCTTAAGTGGCATTCTCAAGATATAGGTCATGTAGGTAGTTTTCGTTACTAATGAGCTAATGCTTGAATACTGGTTGAGAACTTATGATGTTTTTTTTTACGGTTTGATTACAGGCAAGTTCAAAGTCAGGAGAAGAGAGTACTCACTCAGGATCAGCAATAAACACTCTTTCAAGCAAAGCTGAAGTGCAGTTAGAGCTGGAAGGTCCTATTAGTAAAAAAGCTTCTTCTTCAGATCAAGGTCTGGCTTTTGATCAGAAACAATCACAGCTTCAGCAAGTAGAGATGGCAAGCGATGCCTCAAGAGCTGTAGGATCCTCAGAGCTGAATCAAACCCCCGCCAAAACCTCCCAAGATAAGGTCCTTAAGATACTGTTTTTGATTAATTATTTCCTCTCTCTCAAATCCCAAAACTGAGGAAAAGTTGGTATCTTTATGGTTCCTACTACTGTTCTATCTCTCTCTGACCATATCTTTCAAAAATACAAAGAAAAAGCTCAGATCCCAAAAATCCGAACAAAATCAAAAGTGCAGAGTTTCTCTGAATCTGAAGGATTTCCTGTAGTAAGTCTGACATGAAATCCCAGAGAGAGAAAATAGAAGGGAAGTGAGGAGTTTTGTACGTACAAAAGGCTAAAGTTAGGATCTTTGCAGTAGTTATTACTGTTTCTTTGAGACAATGATGACCCCGCCTTATAACTAATAGTTAAAGCTATTGTTTAGAGAACACGTTTTGGAATTTACAAAATCTGAAAAGCAAAGAAGAAAAGCAGAGACAATGATGGTTTCTGCTTCCCATATCATAGTCATACTTACACCCTCCAAGAGCATGATAACAAACAGAATGGCTGACTACAGTTTCTGTGAGAGTGTTTTAGATATACAATTGTGACTTTTATGGTAATCCTTAGATCAGTCTCCAAAAATTCACAGCGTCTTAGACTCTGTATTACACTAGTGCAACTCAGTGAGTGCAGTAATGTAAAAGATTATCCTTTCTACTTCCTAATTGTCTTCTCAAGCCTGTCTTATTGTTCCTTTCCATTGTGCGGTTAATTCCATATTGCAATGTCGCAGAGGAAAGGTTTCACATCAGATAAACAACATGATGCCAAGGTATTACCCGCAACTACTTAAAAAATTTTCTTCTGGTCAAGTCTTTTCATCTCTTTTTGTTTTTGACTTACATATGTTCCTTCAAATTTTGCTTTCCATGGTCTCAGACACTAAGACGTTTGGCTCAAAACAGAGAAGCCGCGAGGAAGAGCAGACTCAGGAAAAAGGTTTTCATTTCTGGCTGGCACTAGCAGACCTCTATTAGTGCTATTTTATGCTGTGTAGGGGCAGAGACACTTTCTTCTTAGATGCATGCAACAACCAAATTAATGTGTTCCTTTTCTTTTTCTCCAACGATAGGCTTACGTGCAACAACTAGAGTCTAGTAGGTTAAAGCTTACCCAGTTGGAGCAAGACCTTCAAAGCGCACGCCAACAGGTGAAATTCTGCAAAGATTTCCAATTTGAGTAATTGTAATCTTATTTATACTCCAAATAATTCTGAATTGCAGGGATTATTTTTGGGTGGTTGTGGTGGTGCTGCTGGCAATATCAGTTCTGGTGAGTCCTCTGAACTTTATATTATTATTATTATTAACACCGTAAAATTTAATTAAAAAGTCAAATTTTGGTGAAATTATTTTATACCTTATTGCTAAAACTTCATCATTATCTACAATTTTAAATCGTGTATGATTTAGTCTTTAATTAATTAGGCTGAGATGCCATTTTCTTTACATCGCATTACAAGGCCACAAGTCTACATTCCCATAATAATAATAACAACAGACGATCTTATCTTATGCTAGAGCTTAAATTGTCTGGGATGGGACCCAAAACTTTGATTATATGAATCCGAATGTGTATTATATATGTACACTTATTATTGAGTGGTAGACTCTACAGTAATGAAATATCTTAAACAAATTATTGATTGTTATTAATGAATTATGTTGTAAAAGAGGAAATAAATTGGAGCCAGCCACTGAAATTTGTCTGATTTTTCCTTGATTTCACCAAATATTTCCCAATTCCTTTTGTCTGTCATTATCATGTCTTTGTCGGTTGCTTTGTAGTTCGTAGTTAGTGGTATCTTACATCCACATACATAGAGAAAGCATACAGTTTCTTTTTTTTATCAAAAATAAATTATGCTGAAATGACGCGAAAGCGGAATGCACTTAATATAGCTAGGCACCATGTGACTTGATTGGTGAGAGTAAAAAGAAGAGATAAGCTTGTTAAATTATGTGTTCTTGTTGCTGATGATGTTGGTTGTATTTACAGGAGCTGCAATATTTGATGTGGAGTATGCTAGATGGTTGGAAGATGATCACCGGCACATGTCAGAGCTCCGAACAGGACTACAAGCACATTTATCAGACGGCGAGCTTAGAGTGATAGTAGATAGATACATTTCTCATTACGATGAGAT
This sequence comes from Erythroxylum baracoense, assembly GCA_025629805.1. Taxonomy (NCBI): domain Eukaryota; kingdom Viridiplantae; phylum Streptophyta; class Magnoliopsida; order Malpighiales; family Erythroxylaceae; genus Erythroxylum; species Erythroxylum baracoense. Next base: position 8,690,561 of record JAOTAY010000008.1, on the reverse strand, counting down.
TTTCCGATTGAAGGGGGTGGCCGCAAAATCGGACATCTTTCACCTTATTACAGGAATGTGGTCCACTCCTGCTGAACGCTGTTTCCTTTGGATGGGTGGTTTTAAGCCTTCTGATCTTATAAAGGTTAGGACTTAGAAGTAGTAATTTCCCATTGCATTTCTTATATATCTTACCATTATTTTGAAGTGATTTTTCATGCTCTAAATCATGTCAAAAGGTCATTACCTTATACTATGATGGCATGAAAAAGTATACATATATATATATATATATATGTACATATATATATATATATTTTGGCATTGTGGGGTTTTTTTTTTTAATCGAAACTTTCACTCTAATAAAGGAGTGTCGAATTTGATGGTTCAATACAAGATAGAAGAAATAGATAAGAACAGTATATACAGATGGTGGATTTGGTCATTAGATGCTGCCTTTAGAAGAAGTTATGTAAGCGGTTAGGCAATTAGATGCATCAAATGTTGACAAGACAATATAAAAATGGACAGATTATCCATCTAAAAGTTGACAAGACAATATAAAAATGGATAATAAAGGGTTAAAATCATTTGAAGTGGGGCACAGAAAGATATGGTTAGCAGTAACATTTTGAGCTGTCGATTCATTTGCTTTTCCTGTCAAGTTTGGAAATGAAATAATCATTGAAAGCATGAAGTCGGTGCTATGTCATCGTAGGAAAACTTTTTTTAATATATAAAAGAGGACACTAATATTGCCTTGTATTAATAACCAGTATTGGGTTTGATTAACTATAAATTTTCTTTAATGTTATGAACAGATGCTAATATCCCAATTAGACCCATTAACGGAACAGCAAGTGATGGGGATTTACAGTCTCCAACAATCGTCACAGCAGGCAGAAGAGGCTCTCTCACAGGGGCTTGAACAGCTCCAGCAGTCACTTGTAGACACCATCTCCGGCGGTACAGTCATCGACGGCATGCAGCAGATGGCTGTTGCCTTAGGCAAGTTAGCAAACCTTGAAGGCTTCGTTCGCCAGGTACTAAATATTAAATATTCTTATGCCTTGTTGCTTATAATTGCCAACCTCGATTATATTATCAGTTAACATGCAATAATATAAACTTATTAATTATATCACCAAATTATAAGCTTTGGTGTTATTAATATTATTAGATTAAACATATTAATTATAATGCTTTATCAAAAACTCCAACTGTTATACCAAGAAAATAATAAAATTTATTTATCTAGGTTCACCTACGATGAGTCAGACTTTCATTATTCTCAAGATATTATCGAGTGAACTCGAACAAAATGTCGCTAAAAGGGTAGTTCAAGTGTCTGTTCTTAACTAGTCTCTTCCATTAAATTCTTAGTGTCTTGCTTGTTTTGCGCCGCCAAATCCAATTCTAACCCTACACCGGAAGGGTAAGATTAGAGCCCCGTTGCTTGCACTTCCTCGATATTGACATTATATTGGTTTAACCATTTTTGTTGACTTTCTACCAGCTAAAGAAGTATAGAGGTATATAATACTTATAATTAGTGGTCAACAAGGATATCCTACAATTATGTGCACTGTATTTGACATCCCATTAAATTTATCTCCCTTTCATAGTCTTGCTGATCATGTATATCTTGATCGAAATAATAAGTTCTATTGATGGCGGTTGTCACCATCTATTTGTTTTGGTCAACTTTGAGACATAAATATTTATATCATTACTTGGCTAGTCTTAATTTTATGCGTGGTGGGTCGTAGTGTATCTTGTTTCATTTGCCATGGCCACGGTTCTTGATCTTGATCATACACTGTGGAGGATATATATATATATATAGAGAGAGAGAGAGAGCTTATATGATGGCCAATAATGCATATACATATATGTGTATTAATAATATGTACAGAGAGATGACTTATATTGCTTTACCACTAAGAAGTTAGTTTGAATGTTGATTGTTGATTGCTAGGGCTTTGATGTGAGTTTTTCATCTGAAAAGGTAGCTATCAAGGGGTGGTTCGAAAATGATGTTTGTTGAAATAAAAACCCTAGCTATACCTATCACCACCATTGTTAATATTTATTTTGAATATTATATTATATATAAATGTCGAGTAATAAGCATCTTCGTTTTGATTTTATAATGGTATAATTGAAATGGTCCATTTGTATTAGATAATAATAATAATAAGACAAGTAATACAATTCGTGAGAATTCCAACCCCTTTGAATTGTGTGCCCACGCCCTCCAGCACTTGGGACCCCTTTCAGCTTCCATATGGTGGTTGTGTTCTACACCGCAGTATAAGACTAACAAAACATATAAAATTATCTTTATATATCCTGCTTATTTAATTTGGATCCATTTCTTAATCTATGTAGGCTGATAATTTAAGACAACAAACTCTTCATCAATTGCACCGGATATTGACGGTAAGGCAGGCGGGGCGGTGTTTTCTGGTGATCGGAGAATATTACGGCCGGTTACGGGCACTTAGCTCCCTGTGGGCATCACGTCCTCGAGAGTATGATTAATATAAAGTACATTAATTACTATATATTTCTCCATTTTATGGTTTGACATTTTCTTTTATATATGGTTTGATGATGATCAGGGGCTTGATAGGAGAAGATGGCACGAGCCAGACCACGTCAGATCATCTAGAAATGGTTCGACCTTCGTCACAAAACCATTTCATCAACTTTTGATATATAAAAAGAATACCAAAATTAATTGAAAAATAGGGTGGCCAAAGACATGCAGAAACTACCTGCAGTCTCATCATATGTGCTTTCTTCATACGGGCATCTGTGTACGTAGCAGTTGTAACAATGGTTGTGTGTACATCGATGGAGGCTACTTCTAGAGGAGATAGGATCGATCCATATCTTTTCTTTTTCTTCCTTATTTTTAATTACCTTCTAATATGCCTTTAGTTGCATAATCACCCTTTAAATTATTGATTTCTATATAAGCACTCTTGTTGATTAGTTGGTAAGTATCCTGTAAATGCAAACTCAAATTTATTGCATGTTTATGGCTGAGAGATAATATGTTAATTAATTAATTAATTTCCACCTGAAAACAATTAAGAATGAGGATTTATATATATAAATAATCTTAAGTGATTGTCCAAATGCTCTCCAGCTGGCCTTGCCTCTAAACTTCTATAGTGGCTCTTGGTTCACCCAAAAGCCTAAGGACGCCAAACAATAATACTACCTGTTGCTGCATAGACAATTTTTTTTAAAAAAAAAGATTTATTTCCCCATCCTAATAACATAAACAGGAATACGTCGATCGAATTCTCTTTACATATAAAAATTTGTTATGACGTGATGATAATTAGCAAAGAAGCTGCTGATAAGTCATTTTGCACATAGTTTCATTTACTTCTTGTATATATACTTATATATTAACGAGATAAAAAGGCCATCTGCCTTAAAAAACCCCAGTTATCATAAACTCTTCCTACTTTCTCAAAAAGGTCATATTAAGGGCTCGGTGTGCATTTTCAAAAATTATATTACCTAAAAGGTGATTAAAACAAAGCACCAACCCAACATAATAATTAGCATTTGAGACTAGTTTGACAAGTAGTATTTACGTTTAACCAGTGCTGTGTGTGCTTAGAGTGTTTTAAAAAGAACGTGAGTATTTTTTGAAAAATTTCTAGATGAACACGATTTGAAATATGTATGTAAATTCAGGAAGTATAGTGTTACATTTTGGAAATAAAAAAGTAGAAAAATGGGTTGAAAAATAAGGTTTGTTGGTGTGATGGAGATGTATTTAAAGGGCCCTGGCTGTATTATACACGTAGAAATAAGATCCACATGCACACTAAAAGTCGTGTATTAATATATAGAGAAATAAAATGATACCCGATATAGGAATACAAGCGTGCTAAAGCATACGTCATCTTCTAAAAAAGAAAATGAGATCTATAGTACGCTCATGTCTCAATACTCTTATCTGAAAACATATTTTAGACTCTAAAAAAAATTGTAAGACTTTCTAAAATTATAGTTAATTAAGTTGGGTTATTTTTGATAAATGAGAAAATTGTGTTGAACCGTACTCACCAAAGTTTAAAATTAACTATACTTATATAAACCTAATCAATAGTGAAATCATTCACTCCAAGCTCTTAGGGTCGTAAGCACTCTTAATAACTAAACCTCATCAAAATTTTCTAGTATTTTTATTTATTTATTTTTCTTTCGTACGAACTTATTCTTAGTGCATACACCTTATTTATCAATAGCTAAAATCACTGTTTTAGAAAAAGCCTTCGCTATTACATAAGAAAATAAATATAATAAAAAAGTTTATTACGTATTTAATTTTTATAAATAATAACTATTTTTTTTCAAAAGATAACTAGAAATATGACATGCTTATGTGATAATTAAATAATTTTACATTTTAGTAGTACAAAATATGACTATATATATGCTATTCAAATTTGTCATAAATTACATCTATTTTGCACGGACGTTTTATTTTTAAAAAGAGTAAATAAAACAATAAGGCAAGCCAAAGTTGGCACCCAGATATTTGTACATATCAATCTCCTTTTGGCAAGCTCCTTGAGTTCTCGTGGATACTAATCCAAACGATGAAATTGAGAGACTTGGATTATCCTTGTATCAAAAACAATTGTTGGCAATATAATGGTGCACGTATTTGACTCTGGTATGATAATTGCACTGACTCCATTCCTCTTATCTAGAACCCTCAGATTCAGTACTCAAGGAACCACATTCTTCTCAACTTAAAAGTCTCATTCTTGCTTTATAATGGTTAATGGTTAATGGTTAATGGTATAGGAGATATCGAGGTTTTGACACTCTAGTACAATTCCTACCCCAATAGGTTAATGTCTTGAATGATGATTCTATAAGTTGGTCTGTTGATCCGAACGGTACATTCTCCAATAAATCTTGTCATCAGCTACTTCTTAGGAGTCTACGCGAGGTATCTTGTTTTTTGCTTTTATAGCGAAATTCCGTACATCCTAAAGCTTCTTTTATTACATAATTGGCGATTAAAAACAGACTTGGGACCAAGGACAGGTGACATGGCAATACTAATACAATTTGTGTCTTATGTAAAATGATTCCGAGGATTAGAACCATCTCTTTTTTCTCTGCAGTTATTGTGTATGCAATAAACTTTTGCATCTACTATCTATTAATGGATATTATTATTCTTGAGATCAAACTCTTAATTGGGCTATTGCAAACTCTTAGAAAGAACGGACTAACGCTTCTCTTGTAAAAGTTGCCTTTACTACTGCTATATATTCTATTTAGAAAGAATGTAATTCTCAACTGTATAGTACTACTCATGAAGAGGGAAAATATCAAGTAATTGACATGATCATTAATTAGATTCGAGGTGCCTTAAGTGCTAAAAATCTTCTTCATTCACTTTCCCTCAACATGCGACTCACGTGAAATCTTTAACTTAACTTCTTAGAATGTTTTACTAAGGTTTTGATTCCTCTTTTGTTCTTGTATATATCTTCTTAGATTAGCTCTCATTGTAACGTAGTTATAGTTTTGTCTACAGTTAATCCCTTTCAATTTGCCCAAAAAAAAACATATATTCGACTAATAAACCTTTGAATGAGAGGAGGAGTTAGCTTAGTCGCCACTTGTTTGACCTAAAATGAGTTCTTGATTTAACTCGCGGTTGTCACCCTATCCCATCATTTCAGTCTACGTGCTTTCTTTGAAGAGAATTAAATTTACATGTGTCGTCATTAAATGAAGTAGTTAAGAAATGAATACTCTAATCTAGGTGCCAATACGAGAAGGGGAAGGGGAGCATCTAAAATAAGCCCTTTCTCGTTTTTTTGGAGGAGAAGAGGGAACAGTTAGTTATTGATAATTTCATGTGTGGTTTGCTGGTCTAGGCTTGTCAATAGTGTCGAGGTGTCGTCAGTTGATGCTGGTCGGGATTTTCAATTCTGCAAAAGAGAACGTTGCAGAGTTCTCCTACGGTATAACTCCAAAACTCAAGTTATATTTCAGATTTCAGGTATGCAAAAAAGTACTTCGCGGAGAGATTTATATTCCTTTATCTATGAGATGACTTTCCTTTTTATATTAAAAGTGGTAGATAAGGAAAAAAGGCGATGCAGTCACGTAGAAACATGATCACCATAAGAAGGTTAATGTCTCAGACTACGACTCCTGCTGGACATAAGAGCGTCGTCGTCATAAAAATGATATCTTATGGTTTTCCCGAAAATGCTAGTGGGTCTGACAATAGACCTTTTCTAACTTGCTACTTCGAGCTTTCATATATAGTTATGCAATTTAGCCTTTATATTATTTATGAAAGGTGAAGATATCATAAAAAGCAGAAAGGAACGCAGGAGATGGCCAAATGGAAAGAGCTTTTGAGGGTCGCAGATTCTAAAGTTAATCCTTGAAGATAAGGTTATCAAATTATAAAGATAATGATGATTTCTATTTTTAATAAGACGTACATTTCAAAGATGCATTATATTAAATAGTTGTTTGCAAGAGCTCTTCTTTTAATTGGTACTTAGATAATTAGTTGTAATTAGTCTATAAGTGGTAGGTCTATATGATTGATATTGTATTTTAGGTAATTATATTCTTTAGATAATTTTAATAACTAATTTAAGTTGTATATGACTATATAAAAAGTTTTTCTATAATTAGTAAAAATGCAATCTTGAATTTATTCTTTAGGGTACATATACTTCTCATATAGCTTAAGGAATTTTAGGTAAACCCCTTAATCTTTAAAATTCTCAAATTTTTAGCTTTTAGTTTTTATGAAAAAACTCTTTCTCATAGATTTTGGTAAAAAAATAATGAGGAATTTAAGGAACATGAACATTAGACGTGGACTAATAAAATGTTATTATCAATATGATAATTGAACTCAACTCTTAAATGAGACCCGAACTAATAAATTTTGACTCAACTTAATAATATAAGATAATTATAATAAATTATTAATTTGAGTCAGATTTAATTAGTTGATTTCAGATTTAAGAACTTAGTTGAATCATCGTATAAGTAGTATAATGAGCTTTTATAAAAAACTAAAAACTTAAATGAATTTTTTCAAGAATTCAAAGATTAAAGAGTTTTTCAAAAGTTTCTTAAATTATAGAGGAGATTTACGTCTTTTACCCTATTCTCTATAATAGTATGCTCTATTTCCACCTTCCTTGTATAATCTTTTCAAGTATTAGAGTTAGAGAAAAGATGGTACGAATAAGTAGACATATAACTGGGAGTGCCCTCTGTCACTTCTAAATCCAACTTCATAATTGTTCTCACAATTATTGTTGACAATTATTATAATACATTCCAAATCATCACTCAAACGTTAAACGAAAAAATTACTTTTAATAATCGATCAATTATTATGGTGATTTTTGGAAGAAAAAACATAGTTATCTAGATGGATCTACTTCGCGACTTTCTTTAGATGATTCCTCTTATATGACTTGAGACTAATAAGTTCGTTGTGATTATATGACTGATCCATTTTATGGAAGATAATATCGGAACAACCTACCTTTTCACCCCATGACAAAATAAATTTGGGATGTTGTCTAACTAAAATACTTGAATTTTAAAATTTCTTCTTAATTTTTAGGCAAAGGAACTTCTTCAAAATAATCTTTATGTTAGTCAATATGTCAACAACTTAAGAAATCTTTGGCATGAGGTTAATTTTTTCAATGTTATTTCTTGGAAATACATCGTAGATGCTAAACTCTTCAGGAAGATGCGTGGTAAGAATTGGTTTTATAATTTTCTTACTGACCTTAATAAAGAAAATGAATTTCGTGGGCAATTGCTTATATTGTTATCCTTTGCTTTTAGTATAAGTTATATTTGTTAAGGTTCACTGTGAAGAACATTGATGATGTGTGATACTTGGTAGCCCTTTAAACATACTTGAATCATCTGCTTTGGTATGAAATTTGTGATGGGAATCAAACATCTTCTCAAGCTATACAAGTTTCAAAGCAAATGAGCCATAAAGAGGCACTAAAAAAAAAATTGGTTTTGCCGACGGAAAGGGTTGTAGGAGAAACAATTGTAGGTAAAATTTTTCAACAAAATTACAATTTATGTCAAAAAATTTATCGATGGAATTACAATTTATGTCGGCAAATTTCCTTATGGAATTACAATTTCTGTTCCTAAGTTTCTCAAAAAAATTAAATTAACTTTATCGAAAGAATTATAATTTCTGTAGAAAATTTACTGACGGATAAGCAATATCTGTTACCAAATTTACCTTCAGAAAATCGCATTCCATCGGTAATTTATCCGAGGAATATTTTATTCTATCGGTAATTTACCTACAAAATATTTCATTTCATTGGTAATTTACCTACAGAATATAGCACTCCGTCGGTAATTTACCTACAGAATATTGTAATTCTATCAAGAAATTTACCTATAGTAATTTTAGCTAAAATTTCTCACTTCCCGCTCGAATTTTTGTTGATAATCTATTGATTTTTTTTTCTACATTTAATTTCTCTAAATAATATAACTTGATTGATTATATAATGTTAAACTTATCCTAATTGGTAATATAATATAAAAATTATAATGTACGACAATAAGGATCTTGAAAATAACTGTGAATTGAGAATTTATAAAAAAAACTTAAGAGTAACAAAATATCAAGTACATTTACTTAAGTACCGAAATATTATAAATCTAAGCTATGCAATTAGTGAAGGTAGATGATTTTACTATTGTGATGAGGTGCTGCTCCTCTCCTTCAACTCATCCATCTCATTGCTGAGCTATATACTCTATCAACTATCACAACATGAGTTGCCAGCATCTCCACCGTGCTCTCAAGCTGAACGACTCTCTCATTGAATGCGGACCACCTACTAGATCTAGCTATACTAGATATGGAGGATTGCGAATAGCATGTGTTTGCAAATAAACCTAAGCCGAAAATCATTTCACGGCGGTCCTTACTACCACCTACATCAAGATATGTTTAACTCTCATCAACAATTTCGGAGTTCTGAAACTGTCATTCAATGCTTTCTTGTATTTGATCTTATCATTATAATTATTTATGTTAATAAGTGATAATTTTTAACTTATATTATTTATCAAATTAATATTAAAGTATAAATTTTACACACATTAAGTTGGCTGCAACGAATATTGACGAAGGTCACACCACCATTTTTCTTAGTATAGGATGTGCAAAAAGAGTTGATGTAGTGTAGGCTTCCTGTCCGTAGACGTTCCCTACGTTAGAATAAAGTGTTATAATTAAGTGAACTATAATTTACAAAAATTTTGGTAGAGTTTCATCTATTTTATGATATTTACCCCCCGTTAAATAGAAAAATTATCTCTATAACATAGTCATTCATTGCAACAAGCACTTATAAAATTATCATTCTTCATAATACATATATATTTTCATTCTAAATTTCATACATCAAATTACATTGAAATCAAGTTTCATACATCGCATTTCATACATCAAAGTACAAAAATCAGAATACAAGTGTAAAGTTTAGATACTTACAAGTTTCTCTGCGTGCTCCTGTTGGGTCACAGATCCTCTAGTGTGTATAGGTAGATTCTCTTCCTCCGGTCCTCCCTGCCTGTTTGTAAAACTATGCTCTGAAATAGAGATTGTCTTAAGTGTTGTCTAGTACTGCTGCCAACGACTCTATATTTCTTCAGATATATAAAGAGATCGTACATCATTCTTGTGTATCGAACTAAAAAAGTCTCTATAACATGCACAGGCTTGCCTCTCCCATACATCATAAATGACAACATCGAATTTTGAATCCCAAAATTTTTTTTGAAAAATAGGTTAAAGAATTTAGATAAAATAAAAAAGATTAACGATTTTTTTTGTACCTCAAACTCCTGATAATAAAAATCCTTTGTTCCCTGAGAGATATTCTTCCATATATAACCCTCAAGTTCTATCATCTCCTTGAACTTGGATGAGATGTGACTAAAACACTTTTCAAACGGAACCAACCTAATATATAAGCTATTTTAGATCATTTTCAAATTAAAACCTATAACTTCAGTATGAAACTATGGTGTTATCATATATTACAAAATTTTTAGAATTTCACTTACTAATTATTGACAATTGTAATGTAAATTCTTCCATCAACTCTCTTGGCTTCAGGATGGAGCCCTCCTCCTTCATTCGTAATGTTTACCCTGATATCTCTGTCAGTATAGATTCAAATTCTGGTGTGGGAGTAGGGGTGTTAGATGGTGTAGCAGTAGGTAGGGAAAGTGATTTTACAGGGACTGTCGGTGGGGAAGGTGATGCCTTATCTAGATATGCAATATATTATGTAGTTTCTCTAAAATGTGATGCTTCATTTAGATGTGCACTGACTCCTGCAAATGATGGTAATTGACCTTAGTTGCATCATATCCTGTTTTGTCTTTTGTGACATATTTTTAACCTGAAATTCACATTTTATTGATTATTCCACTAATAGAAGAATATAAAAGAAATATATAACAATATATTATTGATGCAATAATAAATTTATTCATATAATATTCTATTTCTTATACAAATTAATCGCTATTATCACATAATTGTAAATCGAAATCATCATCATCTTTTGTTTCTGAAGAATTAGAATTAAAGTCAGGCCTCTCTTCAGATCTCTCGCCCTCTATAGATTCCCCATCATCTCTAAATGAAATTTCAACAAATTCATTGTCTATAAAGATTATCTAACTTTTCTTTACTATAAGTAGTTCCTCATAGTACGTTCTTACATATTGGAATAGCTTTTTAGGACGAATCAAATATGAGCTCCAAATCATATAAGGTTACTAAACAATAAATTGATTAGTTGTATTCGATTAGTAAAGGAAAGAAGTCTCTTGTTCTAGTCACTGACTCTCCTAAAAATAGTGTCAAAAAGAGTTTCACAACCCATAAAGGTTAGTCTCTTGGTGGTAATAAGAATTCGTAATTATTTAAATGGATGTTATTTGGCAAGTAGCCTTAAAATAAAGTAAAACCGCTTTACTAGTTGAGATGCCTTGACAGATATCAAAAGGATAGATTTTACGCCTTTTAATTGATAATCTTAAGAGCATGTCGAATACATGCAGAGAGTTCATCAAAGTTTTCATACATTTGGCATTTGCTCCACAAAGAAATAACATGTCATCTGTAAAGGATAAATTGAAGAAACAAAATGAAATAAAGTGAATGGTTTATAGTCTAGGGTAGATTAGTTTTCTGTTATTTAAATCTATTAAGACATCTTTTAATATATTTAAACATGTAAATTTGCTTAAAGGAAGCCTAAATTAAAATCATTTTTCATGTTTTTCCCTTAGCCATATACACAGGATTGGACGTTCAAGATAGTTATGTAAGTTATCATAATTATTTTGACTTCATTATTTAGATCTTTGGGGTCTTTATGTCATTACTTTTATTTCTTAAGTATGCACTTCCTTTTAATATAACGTATATGCACTTCCTTTTAATATAATGTATAACAACATTCGGTATATGTTTACTGTAATTATAGAAATTAACAGTTATATTATAAGTATGCCTTCTAAATATGGTTTAACACCTAAGGAAGATGAAGGCAACGTATAATGATGTGAGAGACCTATTAGAGAACTTTCATCGAACACTTGATACGCTTTATAAATTCATCCCTAATTTATTTCAAAATTGCTATCAATTTCCATTATTCAGCAACATTAACACAGAACAACAAACAATAACCCATTAATAACTCCAATAAACCTTGATAACTCAATCCACAGTAATAAAACCAAAAAACATAAAACCATTTAACAACAAAAATTGAAGCAGAAAAATAAACCCAAGAGCAGAGCATAGACGACTAGCCTCGAGATAGTAAACCCAAGACAATGGAAGCAGTTGGTGGAAGAACAAATTAAGATGACGAACAACATTGACGGAAGAACAAAATGAAAGCAGAGGAGAAACAAAGAAGAATTAAATGAAGAAGAACGTTAAGAGAGGGGGCTTCGATTTTTTGGTTTAAATTGGAAGGAAAACGATTGACGGAAGAACAAAATGACAGTAGAGGAGAGACGAAGAAGAATGACAAGGGAGGGGGCTTGTCATTTTCCTTCCAATTTAAACCACAATACCGACGTCGTTTGAATTTACCTATGAAATGATAGTTTTGTAGGTAAATTACCAATGAAAACATCATTTTGTTGGTAAATTCCCTACGAAAGGAATTTACGGAAAGGAATTTACCTATAGAATGGTGTTTCTATAAGGAAATTACCTACAGAAATATCACTTCGTAGTAATTTACCTACGGAACTTTATTTTCGTCAAGAAATTCCCTACAGAAACATATTTTAGTAGTTACATTACCTACGGAGTAATACTTTCGTAAGGAATTTCCCTACAAAAATTTTTTTGTCAGTAAACTTCATACGTACGTAATTTTTATCGAGAACCATTGGTCCCTATTTTTATGACAACTTTCACTATTTCATCGCTACATTCTGTCCGCAAAGTTTGACAGAAAAATACCCCCCTCTTTTAACGACAGCTTTTTTTGGTCATAAAATATCATTTTTCCCGACAAGTTTAGCTATAAAATCAATTAGCTAATTTACTACGAATTTTTTTCGTAAGGAATTTTCCATCAGTAATTTGCAATTTTCTTGTAGTGAGGGGCTTGTACATTGCAACATCCCACTATCATAGGGTACATACCCAAGCTTTTGGGAACATAACCTACAATAATGGTATGTTGGAGTAATAACGAAGCTAACTTACACATGGCATCATCTAACATACTCGAAAGTCGCTAAACTTCTTTCATAAAAACACTCGTTCCATTCATTGATAAAGTTTACATTGTTCCTATCAACAAATATTTACAAACCCTAATACAGGTTCTAACAATACTACGGAATAGCAATAACTACATTTCTTCGGGAGTCAGCTGACAGACCTCTGATCCATTTCTTTATCCACCGAAACCTTATGTCCTGACTAAAACTTAAGTCTCCTATCTCGTACCTGAAAAGCCACGGTGCAATTTTTGATGAGTTTTGCGAACTCAATGAGTGAACAATCATTGATGAATTTACCGAATTACACAATATAACACATATCTCACAGTTATTCATTCAAATAGATAAGCATTTATTTAGTAATTAGTATAACAAAAGATCATTCATTTCAATTTGCATATCGTTCAAACGTTACGCACGTATTTGCATGGGACATGCATGAGACTCGTATTCGTTCTTATTGTTGTGACTGAGTGCCTTTCACAAACATATACAAAGTTTTGGCCCATAGGGCTTAATCGAACAAATTCACGGAGCATAACTCGACGTGCAGAACATATAGATCACGGAGCAAAGCTCTACATGGAAGCGCTTCTATCTGGCATATCAAGTCACAACGCCTTTATTTGAGCATGCATTTTATGAAATGCGTCAAATACTGAATAGATCATACTCAAAATCTTATGCAAATGCTCAGATGATGTTTTCATAATCATCGAACCTCAGTCCAGCTTTCAACTATCGTTGAGAATCAGAATTATTTGAAATCATAACATATCAGACACTTCCAATATGTGATCGCAGAAAAAACTCCTCGGACCTCAGGTCCAGAATTCAGAACCAGCACACAAATAGTTTAATGATATTGGAAGTTAACAAATTGAATACATGCAATCAATTAATCCTAGGAATTCATCTAGGTTGACTCACAGTACGCTCCCAGAAGCTATTGCCTGGATGGTCTGGCAATATCCGACTGTCCTCCGATGTGCTCCTCTAAAACAGACAGAACACATTCACAATTATCACCTTTTGTACAAACGTACCAAAAATATCAAAGTATCGAAAATATGCACGATGCATGTTTAATGGCAATTCTTGGGTTTCTTCATAACTTCTCTCTCTCTCTTATCAAAACTTATTGAAGACTATTAATATCACGGTTCAATTCTTATTGGCCTCTTTCCATGGCACTCTTCTAGGTCTTTGATAACTTAGGGGGTGCAATGGACATAAGTTTATTTACAGAAGATGCATCTTTACAGGCGATGCCTCCTTACAGAAGAATATGAGTTACAGAAGAAGATGATTTATAGAAGAAGACGATTTACAGAAGAAGATGACGTCACCCAGAGGAAGCTGACGTCATCACAGAAGAAGTTTTATTTTTAACATAACTTGTCCAACAGACATCGGATTGAATTGTTCTTTATATGATTCGAAAGAGGACATCAAGATACACAAACTCCATTAGGACCTCAAAGACCAATTCTATCTTCTGAAGGGTCAAAAATAAGACAGAAGATATATGATGAACAGTAACACAGAAGGAGTTCATGAACAATAACACAGAAGAAGTTCATAAACAGTAATACAGAGGAAGTTCATGAACAGTAACATAGAAGGAGTTTATGAACAGTAACACAGACGAAGTGTATGAACAGTAACACAGAGGAAGTTCGTGAATAGTAGCACAGAAGGAGTTCATGAAGAGTAACACAGAGGAAGTTCATGAACAGTAACACAGGGGAAGTTCATGAACAGTAATACAGAAGGAGTTTCGGCCACTAAGGCAGAAAGCAGACGAATGCAAGAAGCCAATGAAGCAATACATAGGCGAAACAAAAGACAGACGAAGCAAAAGATAGAGGAAACCAAAACACAGACGAAGCAATACAGAGGAGGATGACGTCATCCAGAGGAAGCTGACGTCATCACAGACGAAGCAATACAGAAGAGATTTGTTCACAGAAGAATTGAAACACAGACGAAGTTGGTTCATAGAGGACTGCATCTTGACAGACAATGCATCCTCACAGAAGAAGATAACTTACAAGAGAAGATAGCTTACAGAAGAGAATAACTCATAGATGATGCATCTTTACAGAAGATGCATCCTTACAGAGGAAGATGAGGTCACCCAGAGGAAGCTGACGTCATCACAGAGGATACGTCTTTACAGACGATATAGAATGTAACACCCTCTTACCGTAGGGTACGCACTGAGACCCCCGTAGGTTATTCCGGTACATATCCTATGATAAGGGAGCGCTACGTGTAATCACTACAATTAATCCACATGGCATCACATCAATTTGAATAATAAAACATTAATTGTAAACCACAATATTTTAAAATCAAACTCTTCCTCATTTCATTGATCAAAATCAACAGTTTATACATCTTCTCATACTGTACTGTCTGTACATATCTGTACATATATACAAAAACCTAGTACAAGATGCTATATGAAAGAGGAAGAATACATCAACTCTAACTAGGTCATCCCAAAAGTCCCAGTTGACCGACCTGTGAGCCATGACCTCTCTCGCCAACACGATTTACACGGCCAGAAAAGTCCCTCTGGAGCTAGGAGTCTACTCTCGGTCCTGAAAAATATGTTGCAATTTTGGGTGAGT
>JAOTAY010000008.1:8640324-8660219 GCA_025629805.1 Erythroxylum baracoense | reverse complement strand
GGTCTTCCACATCCCAAGACAACATTTTACTTTCCCCTTTTTACCCTTAATGAATGCTAAAGTCCACTTTATCCTTCTTTATAAGCTTAGGTTCTTTTAACCTTAATTCATCTTCAAAAAATACCCTTATGCACCTTACAACATACACACTTTAATTCCATCAATCCATAAATTAAATCCTCCTAATCTTGACATAATGGTTAACCTCATTCAAAAATAATTTATCTAACAATACCAAAATTCTTTCAAATCATGTTCACTAAAATTAAAAAAATTCAAGGCCCAACAAATTAAAACAACTAGATTTAATTAAATGACAAAAATCTAAAACTAAGTTCGTTAATCCTAAGTATCCTCACACAAGATCCTAAGGTTCGTCTACACTTTAGTCTTAAGTATGTCGCTTGATTACTTTTTTGACAAATTAAATCTCATTGGTTATGGCATTCAATCATCTAAGGTCTTAATCTAGGTGATCAAACTAAATTAGGACTAAATATGCATTCAATCAAGCAAAAACCAATACTACAAAAATTGTCCTAATCCAATATCAATCCTAATCTTAACCCAAAAAAAACTTACTCACATATATCAATCAATGTAACACAAATCATGGTCATAATATATATTTGCATTGATTAAATCCACAAAAATTAAAACAAATAAGAAATAAAAACAAAATAAATCAAAAACATCCAATATTTAGTCTTCTCCTGCTGCCGTATTTTCTCTCACGCCTCTATCTTCAGCTGCAACTCTCTCCTTCGTTCCTGTTCATTGACATGACAAATAAACTCTGCGGTCAACCCCTCTTGTTCACGCATAGCTACTGCTCAAGGTATCTTCTTGGCCAACGTAGTTTTATCTCCTCTCTCACTACCACCGCCAGCTTTGTTCCTTCTTTCCTGATGTGACAATTAAGTTTTTGGTCAACCCTTATTCACACACTCACGCTGATCCCAATCTCGTTCGTCTCTCTTCACGCAGCCCCAGCCTCTCTTTTTTATTTTTCTTTCTTTTTACTATCACACTACTCTTCTTAATTAATGCAGCCTCCACACTCTTTTCTATATTTTTCTTTCACGCTACTCTCTCCTTTTTCACGTAGCTGCCGCTCCTCTCTTCTCTGATTTTTCTTTCTTTTTTCTATCACGTTACTCTTCTTCTTTCACTTAACACTACTCTTATCTTACTTCACGTTAGTATTCTTGTCTCTTATTAACGCAGCCGCAACTCTCTTCTTTTCTCTTTAACTATCACGCACACCCTCAGCCGCCAGCTCTCCTCTTTTCTTTCTTTTCCCAGCCTTCATGTTGTTTCAACGCCGCTAGCTACCCTTCTTGCTTTTTGTTTTCATTTATTTATATCACGACATAATCAGGGTATTCACACACAAAAACCTTCTTCTTTTGGCTGTTTAGGTCTTGGGCTGCTACGTTGTCGTTTTATTTGTGTCCAACTTCCTTACTTTGTGCTTTAAATTATTTCAAACTCAATATGTGCCTAAAATTAAAACAAATAACTCTTAATTAGTGCAATTTAAATATTAAATGGATAAAAGTTTAGCAAATTATGTATCTAAAATCAATATAAAATGCCCATTAACAATTGTCACATAAGTAAGTTTTTGAAGATCAACTCAAGATTTATGATATTGAATAGGAGAGATTAAAAGAAAAGAAACAAGAACAAATGCTTAGAGGTAATTCAATCCTTTTAAGGAAAGCAAAAAATGAGAGAGATAAATTTTGAGTTTAGTAGTGAGAGTTGGGGATATGAGAGATGTATTCTTAGCCAAATTATAAATATTTTTAGATTTTGTAGATGAAGATACTAATTTGACGACAAATCCTTTTAAGGAGAGGCGAAATAATAGGAATCAAGCATCTAGCCAAGTTATACAAGCTTCAAAATAAGGAGCTATAAGGAGGGGTTTAAACAGATTGCAAAGGATTTAAGTCAAACTTTGAAAGTTGTTAGAGATCCACTAAAGAACGTTGGCGGACTATTGATAAAGAGTAGAGTAAAAAAGAACAAAGAAGCTCTCAGTAATCTAGTGGATCGTTATATAAGGTGTGAAGCTTTGCTTCTTCAGGGGAATGAATTGAAGCCTATAATGTTGATTCAACTGAAGAAGTAAGCTGAAGAATAAGGTTACATAATGTAACAAACTTCAAACACTAAATTAAACTAGCTTTGGTCTTTTGTTTGGTTTACGAACTAGAGGAATAGAAGCAAACCTATGCTAGAATTGAACATATAACTAGTGTTAGACTCGTCTTTGTTACGTGTCCTAAAAGTTTTAAAATAAATGATAAGATATTATTTGGTTATGTTAATTGGACTTATCTCTTGTATTTTAGATTAATTTTGGTGCTGAAACGAGAAAACTAATATTTATTTCGTTTTAATAAATGACAAGTAGAGATTGAATCAAATTGGAGCATTATTGATCCAAATCATGAATTTTGGAAAAAATGGACAAATTATTGCAATGGATAAGACGAAATCACAGAGATCACACCTAATATCAAATTCATCCCAAGAGTTGAATTCAGTTAGAAAACTTATTTCAAGCCTTATTATGTAGAGATTTGAATTTTTTTAGACAACGAATCTCTACAAGATAGATGGAAGCTAGGTTTTGAGTAGGAAAAGGAGAGAAAAACCTGACATACACCTTCTCCATCGTTATCTTTTATTTTCTTTGCATTTTCTCTTTATCTTTCATCTTTGATTATGTTTTTGGTATTGGAACTAAAACCAAGCGTGGCTAATTCCAAATATTCTGATTCAAAAAGATTCAAAACTCTAGTTGTTACCTTGTTAGATTGTGTTCTAAACCTAGATTTTATTTTAATTCAAATATTTCTTATTTTGTGTTCTTATATTACGAATAATTATTATTAATTAATTTGACAAATTAATTTGATGTAGACTACTCTCTCTTACCAACTTGAATATTTATTTAGTAAACAAACCCATAATAAATAATAAAAATTTTGAATTTGAAAAAAATTATTGGAATTCTCACAAGGAGTTAGGGTCCCATTAATTAATGGTCTAAATTAAATTTTTTAAAATGTTGGATTTCTTTTGGACATCCAAAATATTTGTGTTCAAGTTAAATTTTGATACAAATGTTATGTTTTAAGTTGCCCTTGTTTGCCAAATTACCTTTTGAGATAATTTTTTTAAAATAGACCTAAAAGAATATAGATTAAAAAAATTTTAACAACTAAACTCTTAAGGGCCCAAACTTATGTGGGTATATAAAACACTTTAATTTCTTTTCCTTGTAGATTAATATCAATTGACTTTAAATGAATATTAGTAATTAATATCACATTCATGAATTCAAATGAGAAATATCAATGGTATCTCCAATAATTAATTTTTAAAAAAATGACCAAGATCCCTCACATAATCTAAGTAACAAAACTGGTATCAAAGGACTAATTATTCAACCAAGTGAGGAAGAAAAAGATGTAACTGTTGATGATATATATAAAAGAAGGTAAACGCTTACTTTTATATTGAAAATTTTTGAGAATATTTACTTGGTATACATATCTAAGAGAAAAGAGCATTGTTCTTTGCAAAGAAAGATTGATTATTGAATTTAGTATATGAGAATTACAAGAATTGCTCTTCAATTTTATAAATGCTTTGTATGTACACTTTACTCATATGATAGAATCTTTGACAAAAAAGGAGAGAGAAGTTTTTCCTTTTTTGATTCTTATATATTTATATATCATATAACTTTTTAATATTGACAAAATGGGGAGAGGATAGTGATATCTTATTCATTTATGGAGAATGGATTAAAGGGAAGCATATATTATATACTTCTTTAAGATAAAGAAAGTTTACTCAATATCATTTATTTTTCCAATATCAATAAATATTTCATCACAAAAAAGTGGGAGATTGTTGACCAAATGAGGTTTTAACCTATGGTTTTGATGTTAACAAAATACATTGCTATTAATAAATGTACTTTTGTGATATTAGTTGATTTATTATATTGAAATCAAGAAATATGTAAATGTTGACATTTAATATAAGGATAAAGTGAGCGAAGGGGTCAAATAGATAAATTGAACAATCAATAGAAGGAGAAAATGAGTAAAGTGGAACATATATGCAATTTAAGTGAAAAACCAATAATAAAGAGAAATTAAACATATCAAAACTATCAAATCATTTTAATCCTTCTTATAACCTTATTTTGATCATTTTAATGCGTTAGAGGCTTAATTTTTACACGATCATTTACACATAGAACATAATGTATAAATCCTTTCATAATGGAAATTTATTTTGATATTTAAAGAAAACAAATTGATCTTTAAAATAATCTTTGCAAAACTTTTGAAATAATTTTGGACCAAATTTTAGTCAAAGAAATATGGTTTGATTTTTTTAAAGAACTTCAAAAATTTTTGAAAACATATTTTCATGCATATTGGTTTATCAATGTATTGTCGTAGATGATAATTTACTATTTTTGGACATATTAGCTAGTTGATATTTATATATGGTAAACTAATGTATCAGAAAAAGTAAAAAAATAATGTACCATGAGTTTTTATGTCATATTGGTAGATACATTGATCGACTAATATGACATATTAGTTGGTTAGTGTGTAAAAAATTGGATGGACATACTAAAGAGTTTATAAGTCTTAGGAGGCTAGAGAATGCATATTTACATTTTATAACACATATTGAGCCTTTTTTTCATTAGTGTAAGCAAGAGAAGGAGTTTTTGAATATTTAACTATTTGATGAAAGGTAGACAGAGTATTTAACTTTTGCAAGGGATGTTTACGTACTTGATTCTATTTTCAACATTTAGCCAGTTCTTGTCTCCAATCTCTCTCTCTCAACATTCTTCAAATAGGCTTCTTCCCTTATCTTTTCTTTGATAGGATCAAGTGTATCGAGAATAAGAAAAATGGTTTAAGTCTAACATTGGACTTAAGCTTTATTGTTTTTTTATCATAATAATAACAAATTGCTGAGGTGAATGTTGTTTTTAGCGTCACTTAAAAGGAATGACCTTTTCTTTTTGTTGCTGGAATTTGTATGGTAAAGTTTTATTCAATTTTGGATCAATTCATTCCTTCTCTGAGAATTTATGGGATTTGATTACCAAAAGAATTCAATTAAACATAGAATTTAATGCTAAATTGACTTTTTAGAATAAAACTATTATTATTAATTCATCACAGAATGTTGACGTGATGACTAGTTTTTGATGGCAAAAATGAGCATCGCTGGGAGGAATATGGCAAAATTCTCCCTAATCAAGAACAAATTGATGCACAACAAATCTCCTCATCAAACACTAATCACCTCTTTCCTTCTATAGCTGATCTTTTTCTTTAAGATTTTTAGTATTATCCTAATTACCTATTTTTCTTTATTATTTGTATCTCATTTTTGTTAGGAAACTATAAGAGATGAACATTTGATTGTATATACTATATGTTATGTAAAGCTTCCAATGGTTGATACATTATCAGGAAAATCAATTGTTTCAGAATAGTCATCAATTCCAAAAACTATGTTTGTTCAATCAGGTATGCATGTGTTCGAAATTGGGTTCCTTACACTGTTTGACTTAATTAGCTATTTAAGTTCTATATTATTTGTTTCTTAGGTGAAACACATCGTACGTGTGGTTCATCTAATTCAGTGATTCAGACTGCATTTGGGGAATTGTTCTCTGTATCTTCTGCTAGTTTAGTTAAAGCCAAGAAGTTATTGGAAGAGAGTGTCAATAAACCAACCCCTGAGGGAAGATTTTTCACTGTTTCATTTGATGCCTTAGAACGTGCAAGGAGAGTTATCAGGAATCGAGACATAGGGAATTCCTTTACCTTATCTACCGAGTCTCATGTCACTTAGAATCTAAAAAAAATAATTATTTCCTTTTCTTTTTGAAAGAATAGGCGTAAAACTTTATCTATTGTTTTGTTTGTAATAATTTTTAAACTTCTAATTAAAATCTTGTATTATTTATCATATATCATTATATTATATTACTTACCATATTTCAATATTTATATGTATTATTATTATATTACTTACCATATTTCAATATTTATATGTATTATTATTTTATTGTTAATAAATATTAATGATTAAGAATAGTAATCAACTTAAATTTATGATATTTTGATTTTATTAACATTAAAATTTTAGGTATGTTTACCTTTTTATATTAAAAAAATATTTACTTTTCAAAATTTAAATTACTTACCATGTGTTTTTCAACAATATGTTTAAAACTTTAAAAACATTTTACAATTTTTAGATGCTCCATTCTATTTTCACGAAAAATTTGTATGAACATAGATGTACTATGTACAATAGACATCATTAAAGAATCATTTTGGTATAAATTCATATATTTAAATAAATTTATAGAGTTTAAATTCATTAGGTAAAATTTGTAATTATTTCAACTTTTAGCGATAGTTTAGAAAATTCGTGGCCAAAAATCATACTTTTTGCAATGATTTACAAATTCGTTATTAAAGGCTTGACATTTTGCAACGAAAATATTAAATTGTCGCAAAAGGTCGAGCCTTTAATAGACGATTATGAGAAACGTCACGAAAAAATAAGCTTTTAGCGACGTTTTGAAAATAGTTGCCAAAAAAATAAGTGGTTAAAAGTTTGTATCTGGTTTGATAGTTTATTAAGGCCATTAAAAAAAAGATATATGCAAGTTCAATCTCATCACAAATTATTATATAAACACAAGGAGAGTAAGATAACTATTCTGATTGTGTATATGGATGGTATTGTTTCTACATTAGACAAGTTAGAAGAGATGACATGAGTAAAAAGAGGATTGACTTGAGAATTCGAGATTGAAGGCCTAGGAAAACTTTGACAATTTTTGGGATAGAAGTTGCAAGAAATAAAGCAGGAATTTCAGTCTCTTTAAAGAAAACATGTGCTTGACCTATTATGTTCGAGTGTGAACTAGTCCAAACTCTCGTAGATCCAAAAGTGAAGTTGGATAACAAAGAACAAGCAATCTAATGCATCGAAGAAAATTTCAATGATGGATAAGTAAATAGATTTATTTATCATATACAAGACCTAACCTTAGTTTTGTTGTCAGCTGCATTAATAAATTCATACATGCTCCATCTTAAGGAACATATGGCAGCATCATCTGTGAACTAAAATATTTTAAAAGAACTCCAATTAGGGGATTCTTCTTTCAAAGGACATACAACCATAAAATTAAGGCATTTACAAATGTGAGTTGGGCAGGATTTGTTACAGAAACTATATGTATTAAGCATATTATAAACAACCCTTCTGTTAATCTGTAGTAATACTCACTCTATTTATCTCTTTCCTTCGGTTATCGTTTATTTTATTATTATGTATACCATACCCCCACGAATTAAAATTTTTAAATAGAATTGTATAGAACTCAAAATTCCAAATGGCTAAAGATTACATTAAGATAATATAAATTTAGAAGCAGTTCTAACTCCGAAAAAAAAACGTTTGGTATGAAAAAGAAATTAAGCCAAATATTTTTCAAACTAGTTGTATCAATCTTGTAACTAAATTTTAAAATATGTAGTGGTGTGCTACTTTAATTTGAAGTTTACTATATCTTCATCTTCACAAAGAATGCCTTGAGAACAGTTCTTCAATTGAAACGAATACCTAAATGGGAAATTATATACAGACGAGTAAACTATAACTGCAGTTGGGTTGGCTATAGTGCTCCAGATTTTGAATGGAGTCCCTAATCACAAAAATTCTCGGAGTCAGTTCCTCGCAAATAAAGGTTGTCTACATGAAATTCAACTCGGAAAGGTCGTCAGTTGGTATAGCGAGACCAAATGTATCATGGTCTGCCAAGAAATCTTCATCAATATTATTCAACAATATGTCAATATCTTGGCGATCACCAAATCCAATAGCATCCAATTCTGACAGGTTCAAAAGATCAATGTTCTCATCTGCTTCCCTAGAAGTATCTCGAGGAACATCACCATGAAATGTTGACGGAACTTCTCTGTCTACTTTACCGCTACCACTGACCAAGGGATGCCTCGATATACGAGGTCCATTTTGTGAAGTTGATATTCGACCACTCTTCTGTTTAGACTCTGATTTTGTATCTAGGTCATTTCTGGCGCCTCTCGGGTCCAAGTCTCTAACCCCTGAAACAGAGTCAGTTCTCCGATGAGCCTTGTTTTGATCCCTCTCTCTGTCACTTCTCTTTCCCTTCACACCACCACGAACAGAGTTTTCGAGAGCAGATGTTAACCTTGATGAAGCACTGCCATTAACTTCATCAAATAACATTTCTTTCTTCTCAACTATACCAATGTTATCACCGTTGCAATCCTGTCTCCCGAAAGTGCTGGAAATAGTACCTGCAATGAAAAAACGCAAAACAAAGTTACACGATGGTAACATATGTAAGCTTTTTTCTTTTTGTTTTCCTTTTCTTTTGGACCCTGTTTAAGTTTGGTCAGCAAGTGTTACAAGAAGTAAGTCGTGAACAATATTGTTTCATACTGACATTCCAACTTTGAGGAAACATACCACCAGGGTGAATAATTTCTAGCATGGACAGGTGACAATGTCAATATCAAATCGATACCTGATCCTCCTGCCTCAGTGTGATGATCACGAATGTCATTGCATGTGTTACTAGCAGTTCCTGACCCAACACAATCAGCAGATTTGGCTTCCATGCAGCATGGAGGCCTAGAGAAGAGTATCTCCTGTAGTTTAGGCTCACTGAAGCAGCTGTCTCCTGTGTCTTCAAATTTTTTACATCTACCAAGAGTACGTTGAACAAAGGCCAATGCAGCTTGTTTAGAGACCTTGCGAATTGCCCCTTTTGAGGTACTATTTGCTGTGCAAGCCTGTATAGATTAATGAACATGAAATTCAACGAGTCCAGTGGAGGAAACTATTATCATTACTTCCAAACATAACGAGTACCCAGTACTTTACTGTCCAATACAAATGTATCAACCTTCCAAATTCAACGGTAGAAAAGAACCCCATAAAGTTCGTATGGCAGGTTCACACAATGCCTTCTTTACCCACAACTGTTAATTTCTTAAATCATCTTCTCTTTTTCATTTACAGAGCAGAGGAGCCACAAGTCCGTGCAGAAACCAATGAGGATAGATATCTACTCTGCTACAACATTTTTGTGTGTTTCTTTTTCCCTTGTATTATTGGGGTTTAGTTGTAGTAGTATTAGCTTTTAAGGTTTTTTCACTATCAAGTTTAAGGGTCCAAACTAAACAACTGAAATCTAGAGCTCAGGTCCTATTGACTAGAGTAACTGCAGTTTCTGTTTTAAATTTGAGCAAAAACAAGGATTTTTCTGTCAAATTCTTTTCCAAGAGAGAACAGATTCCTACATACCTCAATCAAAGACTCCCTCTTAAGGTAATTGCAAGCTTCAAGTTCATTATTTGTATTGTGCATAGAATTTAAAAAGATAAAAACATAAGAGTATGACTCCAAACAATTACCATTCGTTTCCTGTAAGCTATCTCAACTAGTTGGTCCATCGCGATCTGTTGAATGCTCCTGCAAAATCATATTCATACTTTAATTCCAGATCAAAATTTGAACTATACAAGTCATCAAACTGCAAAGACAAACCTTTTCTCATCCTCTTTCCCCTTCTGAACATCTTTATCGATTTTTCCTAATATCTTTCTCTTCCTCCCTATCTGTGGATTGATAGGTTTCATAATTAGTATGACAGTAAGGAATGAAATAAAGACAAGAGTTAAAAATTCAAAACATCAGAGTATTACAAAAAATTATTCGTGGGAAATTAACTATTGAAAAACTGTACAAAAGCCAGTTTAACTCAAGTTTAATATCTTAAGAGAAAGGAAAAACCTGCTGGAACAACCCTTCCTCAAGTTCAAGCATATCTTGACTAATCATTTCTCCCTCAGCTAGATCAGGCTGTAAAAAGAAATAGATCCAAATAAGTCATAGTACCAACTGCAACCAAAGTGTAATATCAGAAGAAAGCAACATCTGACAAAAGAGCCTACCAGTGTCTCTGGAAATAAACCGATACTCTGTAGCTCAAGTGCAAGCCTATCATCAAGAGACATCTGCTGATATTGATGACCACGAGAAACGCCAGAGACAACTGATTCCGTTGTGTCCAGCAGAACCATTACATTAGTACGAATTTCATTGGCATGTCCAATATCTGAATGGGACAAATCATCATCTACTGACCCCAATTCACTAGAATATGTTGAATTGGAGATGCTTGGTTTCCATATTTTATTAGATGTACAACTCTTATCACATGAAAGTCTATCCAACAAATGACTTCTCTGGGTAACAAAATCCAGTTCTGACTCTACTTCAGAATCAATTTTGTCCCTATCTTTGGATTCAACATCAATCAGATTGCATGAACCACAATACGAATCATCACTGGCATAGTGTAGATAAATACTTTTCCCCTCATCATGGGTGTAAAATTCTTCACAGTCATCATCTTCAATCAGCGCGGACAGAACTCTTTGGTATAACGGGGTAAACTTGTCCAAAGTTCCAGTATTATGTCCTCCAGATATAGAAGATACCTTAACCAGTTGCTTATAGGACTCATGTCCTTGCCTTTCACCAGTATAATTAAGTAATTCATCATGCTCAACAGTAGCCTGGGAAAAGAAAATCCAGAATGATAGAAAAGCTTTTATATTGCTTAACTCCATAAAAAAATTCTTCTGCCATGATTCAAAGTAGTGCACTAAAGTTTAAGAAATGAACACAAAATTTAGCAGCCAAAATGCAAAATTTTTAAAATAATTGAAGTCCAAACATTTTTTTCCCTCTAAAAGGGAAATACAGGCATGAAAAACAAAATGAGAGACAAATCCAATACCGGAACATTGTATCCAGTGCCATGCATGTGACACAAACAACCATCAAGCTCTTCTGCAAGACATAACTGATTCAACAACAAACAAAAAGAAAGAAAAGAAATTTGTAAGAGTCTAATCAAGACTGTTAACGAATCACCACTTTATTTGCTTAATGCCTCAATAACTTATTACCTGTCGTTTCAGAAAGGAAATCTCCTCCGAGCTGACATTGGTAAAAATAGACTCCACTTTGTTCCAAAAAGGACCAGAACAGGCAAGTTCTACAGTTGAAGATTATATCACATGCAAGCATATATTAGGCTAACTATACATAACTGCTAACATATGTGAAAGTTTTAGAAATTGAAAGAAATGGTTAGAACACGTACTGCTAGCATTATGAGCCGACCTGGCAGCTGCAATCAATTCTTCCCGATCATCATCAGATGCACCTGTATATGAATTGAAACGCTGTGATTCAATCAAAGTTTTTGATACATTTAAGCTTATTAAACAGTGAATATGCTGATTTAATTGTGTAGAGGTGACAAAGCTTATTAAGATATGAAATGCTTGATAGCAAAGCAGTTTCAGCAAAAACATTTTCCTAACACAAATTTGAAAGAAAACTCCAAATCAATGCTACACCTTGCATGAACCATCATTGGAAACCTATGACCTCTACGAACTTCAACGGGGTTTCATTTCATCACCACAATACAAGCATGCTTCGAATCTGATCTAAATCTAAAGTAATACATAAATAATACCTGCGAAATCTAAGGAACTGCCACTCAGTATTTGGCCAACATTAGACACAGCCTTCCTATCTTTCAACTTTTTGGAAGGTAACCGTCCATTTCTGCTAATGCAAATAAAGCAAATGCACATCAATATATGAAATATGATAAAAGGAAATACACCTAAACTTAGATCAATTAACCGGTGGTTTTGAAATCTGAGAGTGTGAGTTGAAATTGTATTGGATTAGGGGAAGACACCTTTTGTTCCTTTCAGTCTCAGGCTTCACACTTGTCAGTGGCTTTATTGTTGGCACATTCTCTAACTTTTCCCTCAGCGAAGGAGTAAATGGCCTTACTGAGGAAGAACGCCTACCAGTCCTCCCTCGTCTTTGCACACCATCTACAATCTCATTATTAGGTACTTTGTTTTTCTTAGCATGCAAAAGAAAGGCCCCAGAATTCTCGGATGTAGTCGGTGCAACTTCACCACTATATGGTTCCCTTTTTCTCATTTTATTTTCTCCAGGACCTGATTCTTCACTTTCAAACAACCCAAAGGGAGACGGAGCAGCATCAAGTTCCCTCTTCACCTTTGGAGCATTATTATCTACACTGCCAGTATCTAGTGTCCCATTGGCCCCATTGGAAGTTCTACCACTAAAATCAGAAACTGGAGCTCCTGGAAACGAAATCTGACCTTCAACATGTCTTGAGACTGGAGCAACCATATTTACTCTCCTTGTACGTGAATTCTTAAAAGATCTTTGACCCACACACTGAGCTGTGGCATGTGACGAACCTGCAGAAAGGTTACACTTTTGAATATCCACTAAAAATGGCAGCAGGATTTTGCTCACTAGTTTGTAGTTCCAAACTTTGAAAAGGTGTAGATTAGGGGTGACCTTTGACAGATGATTCTAGCATTATTATGGATCCTGTTCGTGATAAACGAGAAACTTTTCTTTTCACCACATTATTAGGACTATCCACTAGCTCATCCTCGTGAACATTTGGCCTGAGAGAGTATTAGAGACTAATCAACAATCACTAATTAGTTAAATTTGAATACATGCAATAAACTGTTAAATCCCTAGCTGCAACTCAATGCATCAAAGTCAACTGATTAAATGAATGCTAAATTTGCAATATTAACATTTCAATATGAAAACACATACTTTTTGCTTCCTTTTGTGAAATTCCTTTGTTCTAAAAGAGCCATGGAGTCACCATGAGGTCCATTATCCATATCATTCTTGAGTATTGTACCGATGCTAGAATTACTAGGATCTGAAGAAACAACCAACTTGTTGATTCCACCTACTCCAGGAGAAGATTTCAATCTACAGCACATACCATAAACAAATAAACTCATTAAAGAGGGGCAAGAACCCTAACTTATTGCAATTTTTGTCAATTTAAACAAGGTTGCCCAAAATGAGCCTTCATATTTCTTCAAACACTCATCACATGTCTTAGACACACTATTCGTGTGCAAATAATAACATAATGCACATAATTTGTTCTATTATCTTCATATTGCACCCAATACCTCAAATGCTAATATATGTATTATCTGCAGGCTTCAAACACTCATCACATGTCTTAGACATACTATTCATGCGCAAATAATAACATAATGTAGATAATTTGTTCTATTATCTTCATATTGCACCCAATACCTAAAATACTAATGTATGTATTATCTTTGTACTTGCGCCTGACATCTCAAAATAGCGTAACAATTTAAACTGTTGACCTATACAAGTCACAGGATGTGCATGAGTCTTAGTACCATCCACAAAAGCATGAGTAATAAATCCCATTAGTATTTCTTAAGCTACTCTTAATACATAATATTTTAAGGAACAAAATCACTAGAGTTAGTATCAGATTAACTGGGGAAAAAGTCACATCAGGCTAAAGTAGCAAAACCACAAAACGATCAGAAATTCCATGGCTATTAAATTAAGTTACCTGAGGCCCTGGGCATCAGAGGATCGCAACTTCGAAGCAGCACCCATCTTTGGATGCATGGCTCGCTTTAGATCTTGCTCACCATTTGTAGCTCTGGTACCCATGATTCCAACTGATCGCTTCTTTTTATTCTTGGTTTCCCATCCTTCACCTCCACTAGGAAATCGGCGGATCTTCCCTTCAAGACAACCTGCAGGCCCACCATTATCCTGGAGGGTATCTCCACTCTTTTCCAGAAGCATCTGCTGCCTTGAGACAACAGCAGGCCTGTCTTCTGCCTGGAAACAAACAGAAATATGACAAACTCAAATTATGTGGAAAAGATATGAAAGACAGAAATCATCAAACTAGGAAGATAAGCCAACACCCAAGGCACTAGAAGAAACTAGGTACTGGATTTAGAATCAAATATCTGGTTCCATGATTAACTATAGACTCATCTAGGACTAACATAGTTGTAGCCCACATTGACATTTTTTACTAGAAGGGGGGCAAAAAAACAAAATAAGAGTGAGAAGGAATTTATAGAATTTTGAATTGCAAACGAAAGGAAAAACTTTGTCCTTATACACAATGGCCAGAAAAAGTACTGCAGATTTTACACTTGGGGGTATTTTTATTTGTAGCAAGGATTACATCAATTAAGTTCAAATTGTAAAAGCTCGTTCATTAAACTAAGGAATATGCATCCATTGCATTACTTTTCCTAATTCTGTCAATTCATTATGATAGTAAAATATTAGTGTCAATCGATTCATCAGAAAAAGATTAGTGTCATGTCAATTTTGCTAAAGGTGCCATCTTTTTCTCTATTTTCATAATAAAAATAGGCATAACTAGCTAAAGTAGTAACATTAGTGCACATTTCAAAGTTCAATAACCATTCGTTGCAATTCTAACTTTTTTCCCACGAAAAAGATAACCCCATATTCAAGGACTCTCATTGAATTTATCCTAAAATAAGATATCTAATACGACACTGAAAAGCACAAAGATACAACAATCACAATTAGGTCCCCCAAAACAAATAATGCTAGCATCAAATTTTGCATCATTCGAATCAAGAAACAATAGAAGATCATAATAGATATTGTTAAATCAGATATAAATGATAATTATCCACGAGGCCAACAACAATTACCAGCGTGCGTTTATGTAAGTTAACACTCTTGGCCTTGTCATCCAATCTTTGGGTCATAAATCCATGAGAGCTTCTATAAATTTGACCCCCTGCCTTTGGAACATTTAAACCATTAGGCTTCTCAACCAATGATAAATCACTTCTTCGCTGCTTCTTCGAGCTCAATGACTCCCTATACTTTTCCAACTTGAATAAGGAGTCGTGCAACATTTTTGCTCGATACCTACAGGAAGTACATCACTTATGTTTATAACATAAATAATAGTTGAAGGAATTGCAAATACTTTAGCAAAAATGTATAGAACATAAGAGTCTTTAGTTATAAAATCTACACTAAGACATGGCTTTCTGCATGTGTGAAAGCATTTTGATAACATGAAAAGTAACCCATCAGTGATGCAAGGTATCAACAAACATTGGGTAAAGTTGAGGTGCAAAGACGTTTGGAGAAATTGAGACAACCATCAGGGAAAAAAGTTATTTCATCATTGTATTCCCATCTGAAACTGCAGAATATGGGAAATAGACAACCTATTACTAGATATTAAGGCAAAAGCCTAAATATAAGGGTTTTAATACTGTTTTCCAGAATTTACATTAACCATAATGCTCACATATATAATTTCAATTAAAAGAAAACAATATAAGAGCCATAACACAAACAAAAAATCAAAACCATCTAATAAGAATTTCACCTGGCCTTTCTAGAAGTATCTTGCACACTTTCTTTGAAGTGCTTTAGCTCCTCTGTTGCTATTGGAGTAGAAGACTTGGAATGTACTGCTCCAAAATGACGGTCCTCAGCTGCACTACCAAGAGGAAATCCCAAAACCCTCCTAACCTCCCCAGATCGTGTATATTTCTGACTAGTTAACGTAATCTGCTCCAATGGCAAGCACTGAGGTAAAGTTGGCCTCTCAGATGACATACTGCCGCCTCAGCCGGCTTAAACTATTTAGGCAATTTTGCTCTCAATCCAGTCTTCGAAGCTCCCAAACCTGATATAACAAAAATTAAGAATGTCATTGAAAAGGGTTTATACACTTCTGCAAATAACTATTGAAAACAAAGCATAAGAACCTCATCTAGCCCGGTTTAGTTAGCTGATTTAATTCCAACTGCCTCCTAAAACAAAAAGAGAACAATTCCAAAAACCCTATGCTTTCTTGAACACCCAGAGAAATCAATTGAGGGAAAACTAAAGGTGAACGAATACATCAATAAAATTGGCGAAATATAAGCAAAAGAAAACTATTTAGAAGAAGCATCTGAACAAATCCTAGGTTAGTGCGAGATATGAAAAGGCAAAAGAGAAATTAAATCGACAGAAAGTGAAAGCAGGGGAGGGAATTGAGAAGTTACCATGAATTAAATAAGCTCAAGCCCAGATGATCAGACCCTGAAGCTCCAGATATGGGGAGCACCACGAGCGAAAGGGTTTAGACTTTCGACACAGAGAGAGATGGATTTAAAAAAGAAAAAGATACTACATAATAATAATATACAGTATAAAGTATATAAGTATACATTTATAATATGTACATAATAATAATATACCGTATAAAGTATATAAGTATACATTTATAATATGTTGTTACGTTGAGGTTGGTAGTAAAGTATAAAAATGGGAGTGCACATTTCATCTCTTTCTTTTTCTTCTTCGCGTAGTGATTCATCCCATTTGAAAGAGGCCTATCAGCAAATAGCATTAACTTTTAGTTGTATATATAAGTACTGATGGCGAATTAATATAGTTGATTTGATCGGTAGATAATATTAATTGTTTATTAAAAATATTTCATAAATTAATTGTTTATTGTTAAATATTTGTATAAAATGATTTATGAAGACATAATTTTTAAAAAAATTTATAAGAATATAAGTATTATATCATAATAATACACAAAACAATATTACATATTTAAAAAAATGTATATTTTTATTATCTTTTTTTACAAACAACTAAGATATAAAGGAAACGCAAATCATGAAGATTTTTTCAATAACAACGGACAGTGTATATCCAAAGTTTGATATGGTCTATTTTAGGAACAAATAGAAGATTTATATACGTGACTAAGTTGCTTTAACAAATATTACACAAGGTTGGTAAGAAGCATATATTGTTAATTATGAATAAAAGAAAAATTGTGCCTAACAATATTATTCTATATAATTGGAAACGTTAAAGGATAAAGACAAAAAGATCCTTAACTTTAGACGTCAACTTCTGATCTGGGATAGCCTCCTTAACTTTTTATATTGAAAGTGACCTAAGATTTAATGGGTCTCTTTGATTATTGTTTCCAACATTAAGATATCAAAAGTCGAAAGAAAAGAGTGAGGGCACAGTAGTCATTAGAGCATAATTTTTCATCAATTAATACAAAAATTCTCTTATTGAGCAGCTTTTAAACAATTAACTGATTGGGTTCAACTAGCTAATTACTAAATATATTTAATAATTATTTGAAATAGTCAAAAAAAATTCGCCAGATAAGGTATTTCCCAAATAGGGCCATAGTTTAAATATATTCTTTTGATATATTTTGATTATTTTTAAAATCGTAATTTCATTAAAACATATAATAAAATTGAAAATATCAAATCAGGCCATTTGGAAAGTAACAATTATATCGCAGCCAGAAATTGAATTATTTTGTACCCGTTAATAATATTTCATTTTTACCCAAATGCCTATCCATAATTAACCTGGTTTTCCACTTGCCTTTTCCATGTAAATGAAATATTTAATTAAAACTAAACCATAAGATTTAGTAATGAAGATCTCTCATTTATTCACACGAAATATAGTAAGGTCCTCTAATAGTATGCTGCCTTGCTTACTGTGCTCCCACGTTATTTTTGTAAAGTGAAGCGGACATATTGAAACTAGTAAGTGATGGTTTGGACACAGTCATTAAACAGTAAGACCCATGCATAGCTTTGTGTCTTGTACTTTTTTTAATTATTATTATTATTGTCACACTCTATTCCCAGCAGTAAATTAAAGCTTGGACTACAGTGTGATTATACACAGATACTGTTACACAATAGCAAAAACATTTTCTCTCTCATTTACCAAGCCAGGCTTGTTGTCCTCCGCAGGGTCTTCACTTTATCTGGTTTCTGTTGTGGTAATGTTGTTGATTGCTTCCTCTTGGCAACCTGTTGGTAAACATAAATATGTAGCAGTTCATCGTAGAAATAAAAGAAAATTTGTGCTGCTTTGCTAGTAGGAGCAACCATGAACAAGATGTTGTAGTTAAATGCGTTCCGTACAGTGATTCTTCTAAATTATAAAAATTGCAGTGCAGAAGTGCCAAGGTAATTACCTCTTCCTTTCTTTTTTGCTCTATTTCCTCCTGTTTCAAAATGTGTTTAAGAAAAAAATTCATTAGCGTCCATTGCTCTAAGAATTAATAAATCAGAAAAACTTTTATTCTGATCTCAAGTGATTCAACAATGGAAGCAAGAAAGTCTTTACCACAATCTGTTTTAACTTGGCATTCTCGTCTCTAAGTTGATTCAACTCGAGCTCCAACTCCACCGTGTATGCCTTCAATACAAGAGCTTTAGTCATAACCAAGATAAACAATGAAGATGAATGGAGCAGCAAATTACATTACTAATGAGAATCACTAGAATCAGACATCAGGAATACTTTCGGGTACTGAAAAAGGAGACTATGCAAAACTTAAATTATATACAATTTTCAAAGCATACTCAACACATGTGAGCTTAGAAAAAGAAGAATGTGATAGGATTAGCAAGTAAAACCTGTTTCCTTGCTCGAGATCGAGCAGCTGATTCTCTGTTCTTTATCATCCTACGTTGTCTTCGTTCCACTAACACCTCCGGCGGACCATCCACTATCTTCTTTCTAATTTGTTGTGCACCCA
Organism: Erythroxylum baracoense; assembly: GCA_025629805.1. Lineage (NCBI taxonomy): Eukaryota > Viridiplantae > Streptophyta > Magnoliopsida > Malpighiales > Erythroxylaceae > Erythroxylum > Erythroxylum baracoense. The sequence continues at coordinate 8,641,537 of JAOTAY010000008.1, read as the reverse complement.
ATTCCACAAGGCATTCACCCTTCTCATCTTTACCATTACTTGGTGCTGCTTCCCCTCCATAACCTTGACCTTGTGGAAACATATGGTATGAATTGAAACCATTTCCAGCTGCCAACATATTGGTTCCCACATTCTGATGATGAGTAGTTGTGATAGAGAACCCTCCAAGCCCCAGCCCGAAGTTGACTTCTATACATGAGTTCGCGTTCTGCGCGGATGATAATGCTTTTACCTGCGAAGTTACTTCATGAACTACACCAGCTTTTATCAGGAAATCTTCAAGTGTTATCTCTCCAAGCGTAGGTTGGCTGTCAAGAGGATGACGATGTGCACCAACGTTGTCTGGCTTCTGATCACATGGTTGTTCCCTTTGGATCTCATACCACACCTCGTCCACAGTTTTCTTGCAAAGTGGACTAGGAATAGAAAAAGAACCTTGTCGGAGTAGTGGAGTTTGATTCACTACAGTTCTGAAATTCTGGGTGGACTCGTTTAAGTTGATGTGAGGCAAGACCTGACTCTCATCACCACTCCACAAGTTAGCAAGAAATTCGTCCATGTTCATGGAGCCTACACTCTTCCCTCTCTTTAGCTGGATTTCATTGAGGGTGAGTGACAAGATAGAGTTCTGCTGATTCATGTCGTGATTTAGCTCTGCTGCTTGTTGATGTAGTTGGTGCGCTTGTTGTTGTTGTTGTGTTGTTACCAGGTCGTCACCCCCATAGACAATATTTTCAGATTCAAGAAGTACCATTGTGCAGCAAATAACAGGCCCTGGATTTTTCGTCCTACTGTGAGAATTAGAGAAGTTGATCATGGTGATACGATACCCAAAAGGTAGTGGTAAATTGTATACTTAAGATAACTTTTATTTTAAGGTGGAGTAAACTAAGAATCAAAGTTAATGTCGTTCAAGTCATAAAGGTTGTTACATTTTCTTTAAATATTTTTTCTAAATTTCCATTGTATGATGTTTTTACAATTTTAGAATATATTGTTGTATTGTTATACAGTTGTCACTGGTAATTAATTTTAGTTCCTTATATTTGATTAGAATTATAGGCTAATAATTAACAAAATGTAAAATTTTAAAACACAACAAATTTGACTAAATATCAAATTTTATAGGGACTTACTGATAACCAACATATCAGTTCTAAATATTTGGATTCAAACTCACCAACAACCTGATCAGATTCGATTCTGTATCATC
>JAOTAY010000008.1:8614767-8630373 GCA_025629805.1 Erythroxylum baracoense | reverse complement strand
TTCCTAATTACTCCGATTGATCGCCCGTGTACCCATTTTTATAATTTAACCCGTTATATGGAAACGGGATGTTACATAAACAGCAAGAAATACCTGCTTCCATTTATTGTTAGAATGCCCATTGGTCCACACACATCACTGTGAATCAACTGAAGCTTCTCACTTGCTCTTGTGGCTCGATTTACAGGAAATGAACTTCTGCTCAATTTTTCCAATTGAGAGATAGCACACACCCCAGAAAAATAATTTACTGAACTCAAATCTTTCACCAATTCTCTATCTTTCAATAGTTTAAGTGAAACAAAACTAATGTGGCCTAACCTCCTGTGCCACAAGCAAGTCTCATCTTGGACACTCATGCGTGCTTCAGCTTCTATTTTTTTCCATTCAAGAGGGAAAATTCTTTTCTTCATGTTTACTGTCAGGATTTCACTTCCTGCAGGATCCTTGATAATGTAGGTTTTGTTTTCAAAAACTAGTGAATAATTTTTCTCGAGCAACTGTCCAACACTAAGCAAACTTATGTCTATTTCAGGCACATATAGAACATCTGAAATAAACTTAATGCTGGAGGAAGTGTGGACAAAAATAGTACCTTTTCCGACTGCATCTACAAGTCTGCCATCTCCTAACCGAACCTTGCATGTATAAGTTCCATCTACATCCTTGAAGATTTCCAACTTTGCAGTCATGTGATTTGTACATCCACTGTTTACAAGCCACATGTTTGAATCATGTTCTGTAGCAAAGACTTCTTTAACTATTGCAAATAATTCTTCCTTGTGATCATTTTCAGCTTTAGCTTCAGACACTTGAGCTTGCTAAGCTTGTGCTAGCTTTGTTGCTTTCCCTTTGCACACCTTCTCTATATGTCCGAATTGCTTGCAAGACCTGCATTGTACTCTAGATTTGTACCAGCAAAATTTTTCTGAATGGTTGGTTTTTTCACAATAGGAGCAAGGTGGGAACTTAATTTTTCTGAATGGTTGGTTTTTTCACAATAGGAGCAAGGTGGGAACTTATTTCTCTTGGACTTCCTCTTATTGTTCTGCTGATTAACCTTCTCTTTCCCTTTGTTTTCTTTACACAGCTTCCTTGGGCCACTAGACTTGAACTTTCAAGCTGCTGCATAGGCAGTCTCGCCTGTACTCTCCTCTTTGCTAAATACTTGCCTTTGTTCCACTACTTGAAGAGCATTTGCTAGCTCAGTGACAGTGATTGTGGCCATATCCCAATTATCTTCTCGAGAAGATATTTTTGACTCAAATCTTTTTGGAAGTGTAATCATTATCTTCTTCACAATTCTTTTCTCCTCCACCTGTTCTCCAAGCAGCCTTATCTGGTTTACTGTCTTCATAATCTGATCCATATAATCTTTGATTTTGTCAGCCTTCTTCATCCTATGCATTTTGAGTTCTTTTCTCAATTTCAAGATCTGCATCTGTCTTGTCTTGTCACTACCTTGAAATTCCTGCTTCAAACAATCCCAGGTTTTTTTGGTTGACTCACAAGCCATAATTCTTGTGAAAATTACATCATCCACTACTAAATGGATACAAGACAGTGCACGGTATTTTTTTGCAGTTTCTTCTGAATGGTGCTTGATCTGATTTACAGTTGGATTGTTAGGAAGAGCATGAACTTCTATACCTTTGACATACTCCCAAAGATCAAATGAGCTTAGGTATGTCTTCATTTTAACAGCCCAGATTTGGTAATTTGAGTCATTAAATACTGGTGGTGAAAGGCCAGAAGGGATTGAGGCCATGGTTAAGTGTTTTGGAAAAACTGTTTATGAGAGGTTTTTTTGTGTTTCTTATTTCGTCTGTATATTTAAAACAACATAAAAGCCCCATATAAGATCATGAATGCTCTGATACTATGTAAATTTTAGAGAAGTTGAGAATTGTATAGAGTAGAACAATATACATGAGAATTGTGTAAAAGAAGCATGTTTCATTTCATTTCAGACTTATAATATAAGTTGTCATACGACAGTACAAAATGATTACAAATTCCAGATTTTCATAACTAACTTACTTGCTGCATAAAGCACACATACAATCTGAACTACCTAATCTAATGTAAGAGTTTGCAAAAGCACTCAATCAATCATCTTTCTAACAACTCTGCACATTGTTATGGTATGAAGCGTTGGAGATGAATTCTCAATGCATATGGTACTGTCAGAGACTTGATAACTAAGTTGGGAAGATCACATTTCTCTTAAACCTCTTGTAGCTAGGTGGGACACCACATTTTCTTAATTATTGAAGATTAAAAAAAGAAATTAAGTATGATAATACGATTAAATTAATCATTTTATATATTAAAATGATTTTTACCTTTTAAGAAATGGAAAGTTTGCTCTCTTCATGAAATCCTACCTCAAACTTTCCAGGGACATGTTGAGCTTAGCGTTCCAACTAGTGTCTCCATATTTTTCCTGTACATTAATGGGCGCTGCTCTTTACTTCCCGGGTACAGTTACACGTTTCAGCAGAAAGCAAATACATCTACTCCGCCATAACAATGCAACAAATTCGCTGACAGGTTCTTTATCTTTTACTCTTTCTCCTCCTTGTCACACGCAAATTCTCTCTACTCTATGAGTTAACTAAAATCCTGATATCGTACATGCATACTAACTCAAAATCACCGGAAACAAATGCACGAATTATATTCAGTTCAACCTTTCAAATGCCATGTGTTTTATAAATGTCAATCTAATTGCATGAAACGACACTATCAACGATCAAAGAATCATGTAAGCACTTTGAAGTCCTGTTACGGATGTATGTGATCCAATGAAAGAGGTTCTTCTCCAAGCAAAAGTGCCCGCAAAACAGCCTCACATAAGCCAGAATAATGCACAATTAGATGTCCACCTCCGGGAACTTCATGATACCGAATCCAGGGTAGTTTTTTGGAAATAAATCTTTGCAGCTGAAATGGCACAACCTTATCCTCACAACCTTGCCAAATGTGAACCGAACCTTCATTTTGAGGGAACGGATTGCTTAGATCAGTTGGATCAAAGTCCCAACGTCCAAAACTCTCCATAAAATCACCACGGAGAGTATCGAAGACTTCTTTATTTTGCAACCTGTCCTGGAGAAGGAAACGTAAACACTACCATAACCATCCCTCTTTCGATTGTTTCTTGATTGAATAAGATGGAGTGAATCACGCAAAAGTGATGGCATTATTACAAGTTTATCAACAGAAACTCTAAGTTCCACTTTTCTTGATGTGGGAGAAATTTTACCTGAGTTAGCATTGGGAACCCTGGAATTTTCGTCAGGACTTCTATATCATGTGCATTGAAGAACACTGGGTTTTTCTCCAGGACAGAAGTTGAAGGAAGCCATTTCTGCGTAACCCACCATTGCAAGAGTCCAGGGGCATATTTTGAAAACCAAAAAGACAACCGAACAAGTCTCCTCCTATAATCATCTCTTATCAGACTTTTGGGAAGAGAAGGCCATCTATAGTTAACAACTGGTACAATTAGGGACACACCTGCTAGTCTGCATAAAGAAATTTGCGATGAGCTAGGAACAAAAATTTATGAAGGAATATTGTCAAATTAAAAGTTTATCTAATTTTACCTGTGTGGTATATATTTGAGGCAACTCCAGATGGGATATGATCCCATTGAGACACCGATCACATAAAAGTTGGATCCTATCTGCAGCTGATCAGCAAGCTCTTCAATGTCGAGTGCTTCACTCTTTACTGATCGCTTTGGATTCGGATCACTCTCTCCATAGCCAGCTCGGTCAAATAAGAGAAAGTATATCCCCAGTTCTTCTATGAGTTCCTGAGAGGTAATGAAACTCACTTTTCTTGATACTTGCGACTCAAAACAATATCCATTTCTCCATCGACAGAAGATTAAACTTCAGTTTTTTACACTTAAACTAAGACATGAAGAAGCTTGTAAGGAAAAAGCAAAAAAATAAAAGCTGAACTGTAATTTATGGAACGAACACTTCATTCTCATCTAGTAAACTGTAGTAAACTGAGTGGAGATGAGAAATCAGACATTAGAGGGAGGAAAGTTAGAAGCAAAAATGTTCTTATTTACATAGTACCACATCAATTCAGCAGGTGGTCACACTAGTATCATTTAAAGGCATAAAAAAATAGGAAAGAGAAGTTTGCTGCTGCAACCCTTCTTGAATTCCGATTCTCAAATTCTGTTAACAAAGTGGAGCCTAGAATCTTCATAAGCATAAAAGATGGCAGCATGTGCTCGGTGTTTTAGTACAGATACTTGTACTCAGCAATTACTTCAAATGCTATGTTTTCATGAGCAGTCAGATCTCCTCAGAAAGCATGTCAGAGTTGCATTTAGATTATAGATTTTTTGCTTTGCTTAGGGTAATTTTATTTAGACACACTCTTTTAGGCGAGTATTTCGTCTCTAAAAGGTTTGCCCTTTGTCACTTCTCCAAGTCTCATTCAACTCCAAGTAGCTTTCCGAGTGTTATGAGCTATATTGGTCAAGTTGCATAAGTTGTTACTCCTAAAGCTTTAGTGAAAGCACTTCCAGTTCCAGCTACAAAGATTGAAGTTTTAGATCGACAAGAGGTCGAGTAGAAAGAGCAGACTTAGGATAGTACCTGGGGTGCCAAAAAGTCCATTTCTTTCGAGCTTCCAAAGCCATGAACAATAATGATCTTGTACTTGGCTCCGTTCTTGGGGACGCCCTTTTCTCTGTAGGCCAGATGTCTACCATCCTTGAGTCTGATTCTTCGTGAACCTCCAGGGGAATCATCTGGCGACTGCAGTTCAGTTGCCTGATAAACCATAAGTATCACTTTGGTTCTTGAAAATATACCTCAATGACATAAAAAGGAAAAGATCTAGTTGGCATAGACCGAGTACTTTCATTAAGTTCCAACTTCCCAGAGAGCAGGAAACTGAAAGAATTGAGCTCACCTGATTATTGAAGCTTGTAAGAATGTTCTGCTGCTTATTTTGAATTATCAAATTGCTATGCTCGTGCTTGATTTCCCTCTCATTTGAGTCCTGGAGGATAGCCGGTGTTTCCGAGTTAACAGCAGAGACCCTGCATGAGTTACTTTGAGTAGCACCTTGAGGCCCAGGTTTGTGCAGTCGATTACTTAAAAATTTTAACTGTTGTCGGCATCTCATGTTTACAGTGCGGAGGTCTGCTAGGGGAATGGCTGTGGTTTCTGGGATTTATTTTAGTTAGGATTGGTGTTGTTATTACGATACCAGCATATGATAGGAGCCAGAGGGCATGTCCTGTTTGGATATTCCTTCAATATCCTTTCCAAGGCTCAAAATGATTAGGATATTCCTTGCAAAAGATTATCTGGAATTATAACTTGCACCGTTTTTCCTCTAATTGTTTTCATTAAAGCATTCAAAAAAAGTGTGTACCTCTACCTCCAGAATCCTTTTTTAATTGAATTGGTTTTAACTACACGTATCATTCTAGTTGATAAACAGACGTTGTATTGATGAGTGAACTGTACAACAAGCCACCCTTTATTTGATTTGCTTTGTTCTGTTAAACCCTGTTCACCAAAAGGAGATAATATAAAAGTATAAGGTGTTTTCTTAAGAAAAGAAATCTGGAAGGGGATATTTTGAAGAAGTATAACCTGCTAAAGGGTACATTTTTAGCTGATGAAGTACAGTTGTCTCTCTTCTGACAGCCAAAGATCCCTTGCTGACATAATTAAGAATATTCTCATACTTACTTGCTGGATTAAGCTTGCTTTACTTTCACTTCTTCTACTTATCCACGTTTTGGTTGCAACTTGCAGCCCGCTTCTCTACATCAACGTGAATTTCTTAACGTTACGAATTCTTTAATTATTGGATCAATGTCAATATCAATTTATTTATTTTTTAAAAAATTTTATAGCATAAACTATTAAGTATGCAATATTTTATAAAATATGTATCCCAAATAAAATTGCAAATTTAATTCAATTCGTATTAGTGATAACAAATTTAATATATTCTTGTATGGATTGGAGTACTTTACTTCGAATCTTCTTTTAAGATAAAGAATTGTATTGATAGAACCTTAGACTGCAAAGCAAAGTTTAAACCATAATAAGATCATCAACAAAGTGGTGAAGCAAAAATTAGCAGTACAATTTAGCAGCATTGCAAGCTAATTAATAAGCTGAACCAATATGTTCAATATCTATGAGAGTCACGAGGGACCTTCCATCCTTTTGCCATAGCTTTGCTGCATTCGGTATGAGTATTAAATGAGCTGATCAGCTCAAGTGAAATAGTGTGCTGTCTACCACACTTCTTAGTTCTTAAAACAATTTTAAAAATTAGGTAAATCTTTTTTATATCATTCTGACCTTCAACCAGACCATTTTATAGTATCAGACCAATCTGCTTGATGAATATTTAACCAAGTATTAGATAAGTATTGACATAGAAAGAATTTACAATTGATAGTTTCTGGTTCACCATTCCACAGTTTGCAGTATAGATTAGAAGAGTCAATATCTCTTAGCCTATTCATTATGCTCAGTTTATAGTTGATCGCTGACCATAAGAAAAAAGATGCTTTTGGGAGAGTTTGACGAAACCATACTAAATAGAACTATTTAACTTTCAGAGTTTGTGCTTCGAATATTATGTGGTAAAATTTAATTGTGGATATGCTTGAAGTTGATACAGACCATACTTAACTAATTAAAAGACTAGTCTACTAGATAGGTTTGTCCAGCCTATATATATGGCCATCTTAACCAATACTCTCAGGCGATGTGAGACTATGATGCTCACTACGTCAATTCCTTCCATTACGGAAGAACACGCGTCCCGCGTGTGATCCCGGTCACCTTTTACTAAAAGACTGCCCCAAACCAACCTCACAGACCCACGTGTGCCCACATGCGTGGAAGTCCAGCTCTGATACCAAATAATACAGACTAGACCTAACTAATCAAAAGACTAGTCTATTAAATAAGTTTACCCAGCCTACATATACGGCATCTCGACTAATACTCTTAGACGATGTGAGACTATAATGCTCACTGTTTTAGAAGTACCGCTCAACTAAACCACCGACTCTCCCAGACTAGAGTTAAGATTTGGAAGCTCCCTAATGTCAACTCTTCAACTCTGGCATTGTTTGCTAACATGTAGAACCTGAGATCATTCCAATAATCATGCCACAATCAAGTAGAATTGCTATTACCATTCTTACATTTTATTTTATTTTTTATACAGATGATCCCTTAGTTTAAGCAATCGCATGATATCTTGGCAAAATTAGAGATTATTGTTCTCCCTTTGGGTGTTATGAGATCCATTATGGATCATTACAAAAGGAAAGTAGTTTTATTTGTCATCTGTTTCTCCAAAAGAGAAACACAAACTCAGGCCTACGCACGCTGAAGGCAGGTGTTCCAGCAGACGAGCATCTAACAATTTTATGTAGTCTATAACTTCACTTACATATGCTGCTAGCAGTAGTGTAACCAGAGGCCATCCAGTCTGGATTATGCTCTTACTCCATTTGTTTCATATTCTTCTTCTCTACTCTACTCCATTTCCTCCTTTTCTTTATTTGTTCGACATTTCTTGTCCCAACAAAAGTGTCCTTATGATTGCTTCACAGATCTCCCTCTTGAAGATCATTAAATGTCCAACCTCAGGAACTTCATGGTAATGAATCCACGGAAGCTTCTCGAATAAGTATCGGTTTATTTCATATGGTATAATTCGGTCTTCATAGCCTTGCCAAATATGGACTGAGCCCTCATTGTCAGGGAAAGGGTTACTCAAGTCCAGGGGATCAAATTCCCATTTTCCATATCCAGCTAATATGTCTCGGTGCAAAGACTCATGAACGCCTTGTTGTGTAATCTTGTCCTATATCCAGAATGAGCACACAAGTATTAGAACATTAACAAAAAAAGTACCATACAAGACCAAGACAAGCAAACTAATGGGACTTTTGTTTCTCAAATACAAACGAGTTGTTAATACTAGCAAAGATGATTTTGGTGCGGAACTGATATGTGCGCTTTTCTTACAGGGTACCAAGAATCAAAGCTAATTAATGTAACTTAAAATAGATACCAAGAATGTCATGATTCAGTCTCACCAACATATGATCAGCTAAATCATATGACAATGAATTCAAACTTAAAGCTCGGCATGTGTGAATCCATTTTACATAAGTCTATACATGTATCTACCTGATCAACAGTAGGAGTTTCGGACAACTTGGCCATAGTTTCCATATCTTGTGGGCAAAAAATTGCAGTATTTCCTGCCATCATGCTCAATGAAGGGAACCACTTCTGGGTCATCCACCAGTAAAATAACCAAGGGGCATAGTGTGCAACTTGAAATGTCCGTTGATCACAATTGAGGAGCTTCTGAAAACCCACTCTGGATACATTGGCAGGAAGGCGAGGCCACCAGTAGTTGACAAATGGAACTACCAAGGAAGCTCCAGACAGCCTGTGAGGGATGAAAATTTCTGTAAAATTCCAAAAATTTCAGAAGGCAAAATCAGCTGGCAGTCGAAAAGCATGCCTGTGGGGTATATATCTAAGGCAACTGTAAATGGGATAAGCCCCCATTGACATTCCCATTACGTAAAATTTAGTCCCAATCTCCAGTTTGTCAGCCAGTTCTTGAATATCATATGCTTCACTTTTCACGGACCTTGATGGATATGGATCACTCTCCCCATAACCAGCTCTATCAAACAAGATGATGTATATCCCCAGCTCCTCTATAAGCTCCTGGATGTGATAACAGACACAACTGAAGATTATACAGCTACGCTACTATATGTATATTCATCAAAGGGATGTTGTTATAAAATCATCCAACATCTGATACCTCTCAAGGCAGAGCTCACACACAAAATAATATCTAATCCGATGGCCACTATAATAAGCTCATAACACAACATACCATAAAAAAAAAAAAAGTGCAAATATGTCCAACTATCAACCATGAAATCATCAATGTAAGACCATGAACAATTCGATTACTTTTGTTTATATAGGTGCATATGCATATTTTCTAAGACAGAAAAGCTAAATGCAAAACCAAAACCAAGTGTATCAATTGAAATCAATCCACCTCCCAACAAAGACAAATGATAAACATAATGACATATGCCCTGTAAGACCTTGGAAGAAATTATAATGATTTGAACCTAACAACAACCATAAGCAACGTAAAACACAGCTCTGTCCTAATATGAATGCCCCTGTAAAAAATGTGCCAGACAGGTCTTTTGTACTTTCACAACCCAATAAATAGGCGCACATGAAAAAGGAGAAGCCTCTTTTGCCGTCGTGCAAATATGGAGAGAAAAACACATCTTATTTTGGCACCCAGAGTCAAGAACTGGATATGTGATGCATTTTTGTTGACTTTAGAAGTTTTAAACTGATAACATTAGGGTAAATCTGCATCAAAATACTTATCTTTCCACATATGGAAAAATAAACAATTTTATGGTTAAAGTATATGAATATTTCGTTGTGAGGTATATCTATCACTTACAATCACTCACATACTTTGTTAATTATATGTCTATTTAGTTTTTTTTTATATGCATATTTATCAGATTAGATACATTGGTACAACTTATAGGCGCTTTTAGTTGTGTCTATATTGATCTTTAAAGAAGATTGTCATGTTTGTGTTCCCATATCAAAAGATTATGAAAACAGGAATCACATTGTAAGAAGCTGTTGCAGCTATCACAGCAGTATCATCTGAGTAGCATCAACAAAAAGTGCTGATTTACATTAGTTCAAAGCTTAGAATGCCAAAAGTCTCCCTCATCTCTTTTGCCCCTCTGCGTTGATGCTTTGTACTAGTGTGTGCATCTTGAATTTTGAACTGATAAAATTCTCAAATGAAGAAAACATAGTCAAACTTGCAAACTTGAATTTATTTCTATATTTTACCTTCAAATCTTCAGGGAAACATTAAAATTCATCCGGACAGTCTTTTTTTTTTTTTTCAGTAAAGTGTACTAATCATAGAATGTTGACAAAAATCATTAATCACTGGAGAAGGCATAGGGAATCTTATTTGATTTTTACCTGAGGGATGGGTAAAGTCATATCTTTGGAGGCCGCAAAGCCGTGGACAACAATGATTTTATATTTAGCCTCTTCCTTGGGGACTCCCATCTCCTTGTAGGCCAAATGCCTTCCACCACTGAGTTTGACTCTCTGTGAAGTGATCGGCGGACCACCTGGTGATCCACATATATTTGGAGGGGGAGGTTTTAATGCTTGATAAGCCCATCCAAGCAGCCCAACTGAGAGTGCAAGCACAATAGGAGCCAACATTGCTGGAAGAAATTTGTCATTATAACATCAACAACTGAACGACTAAATGGAGTAACAAGAAATTCCTATCGAAAAGGAATTCAATAATCTGGGGGATTATACTTAAAATATCTTTGAACAATAATGCACTAGAATCAAAGAAAATCCAGGACAGTTTCTCCCCAGTATTTTACAGACTTAAAAGTAAAATTATGTTGCTTTTGAATGCAAGTCTTGTATCTGACTAAGAGATACCACTAGTCATAATAAACAAGAATGATATTCCAAAATGAACAAATTATTTGTGACCAGAAACTGTAGTTAGCCAAGACACTAATATGAGCTCCAAATGAATGAACAGACTGCCATATATTACATCCTTGGGCATAACACTGTCCTATTGAAGGGTCTGGGGAAGCAATATTAAACAGAGACACCTTTCCCAGTCATCTCTTACAACATACAAAGTTTAAAGTATACTCAGATCTATACCCCAAAACAGTCCATTTTTATACTTCCAACAGAACGACAGTTTAACATGAAACTATCTAACAACTCTCCTTATCCTGTGCTGTTAAGGAGATGCATTGTACATAATAAATGAATTGCGAGTCATAACACATGGTATGCAGTAACTTGAATGATAATCTGCAATGAACTTGGGACTCTTAATAGTCTGGAACGCAGAAGTGACAGTAAGGATTTTTTCTTATTTTCAGAATTACTACACTCGCCCCCATGTGGAAGTCAACTCAAGAGAAATTATCATTGATTTTCTATTTCCACCATTTGCAAAAATAAAATGGAATTGACTTCCGACGCCACTGTAGTAACCAAACAAGCCCAAATAAACTCAAAGCAGATATTTTTAACTTACATATCAGTGGGACAAAAAGAAAAGCAAATCTTGTCACAGAGGAAGTTAAGCATTCGTTAATATGACAGCATGAGATTTATTTTATGGCACGAGTAGTTGCGCAGAACACACCTTAACTACCAGTTATATATTCAACTCACCGCACTTCCTTGGTCCAACCTTAAACAAATCAAAACTTAGTATATTTACTTCAAGGAGAACATTACAAGGGAAAAACGGAGGAAGGACAGAATGTTATCCACCTATAGCTGTGTAAGGATTTCAAGATATTGAAACCAGGAAAACGAAGGCTACAGCAAAGAGATACCCCATTTCGAATGCTATTTAAATATCCACTGTACTTCCGAAAATGGTAGAAGAATCTTTGCCTATGTGAAGTAGGCCAATTTGATTATGCATAAAGCTTGAAACTTGTGTCGATCTATTGTAAGTACTAGAATTGGATAGCAAACACATGTTAAGAATATTCAAGTTGTCATCCGGATAGTTTTATAGACTTGATGTAAACCTGCCGCAGAATACTTGAAACTACCCAGCTAAATTTTTCTGCTATTGACCATTAACTCAACACCAACTTATTTGGTTCATTAAAATCATTTTATTCTTCAGTTTGCTCATTGCTACCGAGCTAATATCGAAGCTTCACAGTAGTAGATATTAGACTAAACATAATCGAAGTAAGAAACTAAACATAATCGAAGTAAGAAACTAAAATGAAACAGAAGAAAACCATGACACAACCTCAAATTAGACAGAACCCATTAAACAGTTCCAAACACATAGGATGTATAGAATATAAAAAAAGGGGAAAAAAAGAAGAGAAAATCCACCAGGAGAAAGTGGGAACGTGCTGGATCTGCCTCTCTTTCCTCTAGTATGAGCTCTTGCTGATGCAGCAGATATTTTCTTCCCTGATACACTAGCCATTTCTGCTTAAAGCAACATCCCAACAATTTCTACTACCTTGATTGATTAGACTACAATCCTGAAAAAGACCCACTTCAAGACAGACCACTCGGCCACTCAAACGGTGACAGATGAAGATGGAATTTTTTATAAAGTGAGACCACGAAGAAGAAACGTCCCTACTTGGCATGGCATATGAGACAAGAACTGCTCATGATGTAGAATCATGGTGACTGAAGAAAACACTACAATATAGCTTCGTGAGAATTTTTAAGCATCTATAAACTAGTAGACTTAATCTGAGTAATTTGCAAGAGGGAATTAATGTGCCTAATGTAAGTACGTAACTAGAATTAATTCCATACTAGTTATTATGATCAGTAATATCATTAATGAACACTTTAATCAACAGAAACCTTAAAGTGACAATATTATTACTTATGCAACAAAACAACTATCAGAAAGTTAGACATTTGGCTACGACGACGACGACGACGACGACGACAACAAATTATGAAAGTTCCACTAATACAATATGAAATTTGGAGAGGTTCAAATAATATGTAGTCTTATACCTAACTAGTAGAGAGGTTGTTTCAGATATACTCACATAAAGAAAAAGAGATAAAGAAAAAAAAAGGCATATACATATTAAAATAATAAAAATAGTAATAAGAAATAGAAGATAATGATAACAAATAAATAAATAAATACTTATAAATAAAAATATAAAAAAGTAATAAAATAAATAATACTATAAATATAAAACAAGATAAAGAGCTCAAATAAAAGATAAAATAAGTAAATAAGTATACATACACAAAAAAAGATAAGTTAATAAATAAATTAAATAAGCCATTATAGGAAAATATTTAGGTTAAGTTAGGAAATATTTTGGCTAATTAACTAAGAGAGAAGTACTACATATTCAATGTTTGGAGTAAATACAAGATATAAGACTTGAAGAAAAATATTTGAAAGACTTATGAGAACGAGAAGGACCTCCCTATATGAGTTCTTTTATCCGTATCTTAGTACGCCAAAGTTTTATATTAAGAATCATATCTTTAGTAATTTCCAGCAGAGTCATATCATTCTTAATCACTTCTTCCTAATTCTTTTTTAGTCTGCCTCTTTTTCTCGTCCAGTCTCTAAATACAATCTTCTCACATCTTCTCACTGAAGTGTCAATGTATCTCTCTTAAGATGTATGAATCACTTAAGCCTTATCTCTTTTAATTTTTCATTGATACTAGCTACTTTTAATGTGTCTCTTACCATTATATTCCTGACCTTATCTCTTTTAGTAAGGTTGCTCATCCAACAGAGCATCCTCATCCATGTTACTATTAGCTTATGTTATGCACCTACTTGATAGGTCAATATTCCGTCTCATACAGCATGGTCGGCCAAATTACTAAACGATATAATTTACCTTTAAGCTTGAGTGTTATCTTCTTGTTACATAAAACTCCTGCTACAGTTCTCCATTTAACCCACCCAATCTGATATGATGAATTATGTCTTCATCAATCTCTTTATTGCTTTGGATGATACATCCTAAATACTCTAAACACTCTTTTTGTAATATAATTTCTGAATCTTACTTCCACATCTAAAGTCACCTTATGGCTCGAAAAGTTACATTTTAGGTATTCAGTCTTAGTCATGCTCAGTTTAAAACTTTTCAACTTTAATGTACCCCTCCAAAATTTTAGTCATGCTCAGTTTAAAACTTTTCAACTTTAATGTATCCCTCCAAAATTTTAGTTTGATATTGACACCCTCTTTTGTCTCAGCCATTGAAAAATGTCATTAGCAAATAACATACACTAAAACACATCCCTTTGGATATTCTTGGTAATCTCATCCATCACTACTGCAAATAAAAGTGGGCTCAATGAAGAGCCTTGATATAGCCCAATATCAATAGAAAAATATTATGTATCTCCTCCTATCGTCCTTACTCTAGTTTTTACACCTTCATACATATCTCTAATAACCCATATATAGATCATAGGAACTTCCTTAGCTTTTAAACACCTCCATATAATTTTCCTGGGTATCTTATCATACGCTTTCTTTAAATCAATAAAAACTATGTGTAGGTTACATTGTCTTTCTCTGTAATATTCTACTATTATTTTAAGAAGATGTAAAGCTTTTGTTGTGAACCTTTCTGACATGAAGTCAAGCTGGTTCTCCAAGATAGGAACTTCCTTTCTCACTCTCCTCTCAATCACCTTCTCTAATAACTTTATGATGTGAATAAGTAGTTTGATGTCTCTATAGTTGTTACAACTTTAGATGTCTCCTTTGTTCTTGTATAGAGAAATTAGGATACTAAGTTTCTACTAATTCGATATTTTGGCATTCTTAAGGATCACATTAAAAGGCTTGACTAGCCAAGTAAGACCCTCTTCATTTAGGCTTTTCTACACCTCTATGAGTATCTCTTTAGGCCCTACTATCCTTCCACTTTTCATCTACCTCAAAGCCCTTTTAATTTTTTCTCTTGTAACAAATAAGTTATGACACCTTTTGAACGTGCTAAGATCACCTAAAGAGATATTGTTCTCTACATTTTCATTAAAAAGGCTATAAAAGTATTTTTGTCATCTTCTTTTAATGTCATTTTTAGCCATGAGCACTCGTCCTGCTTCATCTTTTATGTAACAAACTTGATCTAAATCTCTCACTTTATATTCTCTAGCTTTTGCTAACTTAAAAATATCATTTTCTCCATCTTTAGTTTTCAATCGATGGTATAATTTCTCTTAAGCTTTGCTTTTAGTTTTTGAGATTATCTTCTTCGTCTCTTTCTTTGCCATTTTGTAACTTTTTTTATTAACTACTCTCTCTACCTCTGTGGTGTTGTCTAATAGGATTTTATAGGCACACTTTTTTATCTTAACCTTTTCTTGTACATCTTCATGTTATAATCCAACCGTGATTGAATCATGGGGTTAGCGAAAAACAAAATTTTTACCGATTCTGAGCAGATCTCGATAATTGAATAAACTTGAATAAAACATAAAATAATTTAGAAATCATACCTTGTTCGTCTTCCTGTTGACAAGCCTTTGAAAAACTTTTCCCAATTGATCAATCACGAGCTGCTTAAATGTTTAGCCTCTGATAGTATATACAAAGCAATTCTCAAACTAATTTGAGAGGAAGAAGACAAAAGTGTTAGCTTCTAAAAAATGTTCTTCCTTTAAATAGAAAAATCATAAGGGTCTTTAATTAAAATTAAATTTCTTTAATTATAATTAACTCAAATTCTAATTCTAATTAATTTAATTTTAATAAAATCAATTATCTCATATTTGATCCACAAAGTTTCTCAAACTTTATAATTAAGTCCAACTTAATTAAATTTATTTTTTTTACAAATTGCTCTTTGATGTGTGACTCATTAGTTCCTAATAAATTGGCAATGATTATAAATTATAATTATAATTCACAATTAGAATTAGATAAATTAAAACTTCTTTT
>JAOTAY010000008.1:8600186-8610541 GCA_025629805.1 Erythroxylum baracoense | reverse complement strand
TGGACAGATTTGGATATGTCATCTTTCTTCTCATTCACTTTAGAGCACTCACCTTTATACCCAATGCCTTGAAGATCCCCTTTAACTTTACCAGTTTGCAACAACTTTTCTAGCTTTTAGGTACCTCCATTTAACATTCTCAATCCATTTTCGGTACTTACTAATTTCATTCTAGCTTCACCAAGCTTATCTAATGCCAACTTTAAATTCTTTTCTAGCCCTTGGATAGTGTTCTTCATGGAAAGATTTTCTTCTTCCAATTTTTCATTCTTTCTACACGTATTCACCCATTTTTCACACATAGCTTTGTGATCCTCGTAACTATTCCCTTTTTTATCATCTAGGCCACTTCCATCACTGTCATAATTTGATAATAGGTCTTGAGATGAGTTGTTTTTGAAATTTTTCGATTTTCCCTCTTTTTCGACTTCAGTTACTTCCTTCTCAGTTACTGTTAAGTAAGTAACTTGACTTTTGTTGTATGGGGCAACCGACTCTGAGCGCTGAGCCATTAGCGATTTCTTCTTCGTTGCCATATTCACTATCAGAATCATTTTCACTCCAGGTGCTCGCGAAGGATTTTCCTTTTTTCTTCTTCAAAGTATTAGCACATTCGGCTTGAATGTGTCCAAAACCTTGACATTCATGACATTGGATTCTTCTTACCTTCTGTTCACCCTTTTGTGTCTTAACTTGTTTTCTTGAATTGTTACTCGATGAACTTCCACCATATTGTCTAAAGCTGGGTCTGTCTTTCTTCATTCTTTTTAGCCATTTACCAAAATTTCGTGTGAGTAGTACCAAGTCTTCGTTTTCATCTTATTCATCTTTCACATCATTCACACTTTTTCCAGTTTCCACCTGTAGTGCCAATCCTTACTTCTTTCTTACTTACCTCTTAAAAGATTCATCTCGAAGTTTGTAAGAATTCCAATAACTTTTTCCAATGACAGATTATCAATGTCGTGAGTCTCTTCTATTGCTGTAATTTTTGGAATAAATCTTGGAAGTAACGATCTCAACATTTTCTTGACTAATTTCACGTTGGAGTATTTCTTCCCCAGTTGATGAGCCTGATTTGCTATATCTTGCAATTTTTCATAAAATTCTCCAATAGTCTCATTCTCATCCATCTTCAGTTCTTCAAACCGCACAGCTAACATCTGTAGTTTCGACGTTATCATAGATTTTGACCCTTCATGAATAGTTTGCAAAGCATCCCACACTTCTTTTGCCGATTCACAGGTTGAAATTATTGAAAAGCGTCCCTCATCAACAATACTGAATATCGCATGCATTACTTGTGAATTTCCGAGTGCACTTTCTTCTTTGACTCTTGTCCATTCAGATGGATCTTTCTGAACTGCCTCTCCTTTATCATCAGTGATCATCGGATGCGTCCAACCGTGTACTACCGAATGTCAAGCTTTCTTGCCCTGAGCTTGGATGAAGACTTTCATCCGTGATTTCCATGCAGGATAGTTAGATCCATCTAATAGTGGTGGTCTGGTGATTAATGCACCCTCTCTTGTAGTCATGTTTGCGAAACTAGGATTTGCACAACTTGCTACCAAGTTCTGAATCGATGACCTCGTTCTGATACCAATTGAAAAATCGAAAGTGTTAAATGTTTTACAAACTTTTTGTAAACTTCTTTGGCACGAACAAAATAAAACTAAGCAAAAACGAAATAACAAGAACACCAAAAATTTGGTAACGTAGTTCGACATACTCTGCTTACGTCTACGGAGCCCTCACCCAGATTAATAATTTTCTCCGCATTACAATAGATTTACATAAGGTCACCCTAGAGCAACATCGCTCAATCTTTGAAACTATCTTTCAACCTCACTTTCCGTGAAAGATTTTCACACTTGATAACACGACCGACTCGTGTTAACCTCGTTAGAGGATTTTTCTAACTATTTTCACTCAAACAATAATTAATAAAAATAACTCAAGTATTTAATCAACTAAAAACTGAACAACATTATACTTGAGATAAGAGAGAGACTTCCCTATGGTTCTTATCTTCTTGAAATAATCCAGTTAAAACTCTTCACCATAGTTAATTCTTTCTTCACAGAAATATGTCGTAGTGTAACTCACACCCACAGCCACGGTTCATAAACTCTAGAGATTCACTTCAATTCACTCAATAAGAAAAACACATCTGCTACATCAACACATGCTGACCAACGCACTACACCGTAGCTCTCACCAAGGACACGTTATTCAACTGTCTTCCAAGCATACACACCACTGCACTCACTATTTTATTGAACAAATAATTAACTTCACTTCAATGCCACACACACACGTCAATCCCCATTGCCGCATACACACATTAGAGATAGACTTCTGGTGTAGAAAGGAAGGATGTGGGCAATACGTACAGTAGAGATTCAAGGTAGCTGCAGCTAATAGACGTGTATGAGACCAACTCAATCGAGTAAAAAGAGTCCACCTTGACCACGCCCTCCCACATTAACTCAATACTGCATATGCACCAAAAAAGATTAACTTCTACTGTAGATTGAAAACATGCATAAATCTCTCACATAATAAGAGTCTCACTTCAATTCAAATATGCAACGAGCGAGAGTTCCACTACAACACCACCACTTCAACAGCTTCATTAATTTTTACCGCAACAGTAACATCCCAAATTTACCACTATTTTTTGTTTTCTTCCAAGCATTAACCCATCCAATTACACGTGTTCAGCCATATAATAATTCAAATATCAATATGATAATTATACCCTATATGTCCAATTAAAATGCCAAAATTAAATAAAAGATATATATATACCATGTGCATATGAATATTAATATAAGCAAAATAAAACTAATATTGACAAAACTGTTTTACAATTTTAATATAAAACCATGTGCATATGAATATTATAAGCAAAATAAAGCTAATATTGACTTAACTGTTTTAAAATCTGCATAATAAGTTATCATATATAAAATTTGTACATATAGTATGAAGCTATGATTGTAAGGCTTAATGATACATTTTACACTTGAATTGACAATTTTATAATATAGATTGAAAATATGAACACATGATAATTTATACGACGGAAAATGATCTTATATTACATATACAATAATAGAATGACATATAAGTTAGATCAAAGTAAACAAAGTTCGGATAACAATTTGGAATTATTGAAGACTTTGCTTCCGAATTAGTAAAATCATTTTATGCAAAAGAACCTTTGGGCCGGCTAGATGCATTGGATAGACTTCTCATAATACTTTTATCCAAGGATGAGGGAGAGAGCCTCACACCTGTACGATTCCCTTCTAGTGCCCCAAATCAAACGATCGTAGTCAAATGTTCCAACGGCTGGCTATTTCAAGGGTGCCTACAAAATAGATGAATCCTACCACACCTCCAACAATTAGTTCCAGGAGCATCAACTATCCAATCAAAGCTACAGCGGTAACATTGAAATTGAAGGAATTATACTAGACAATGCATAAACCTTTTTTTATATAAATCATAATTCATTTAATTCTGAAGCCATTAATTTAAATGACTCGTTGGAAGTAAATTCTTAGTCTTAATTTGGATGAAACATGCTATAAAATCAATATCACTACATAAAAGTTTTATAAAAATTCTAAATGGTACGTACTACAACCAATGTTAAATTTCAAAATGTAAATAACTGCAAAATTTTGAAACTAATACTTGTATTGTATGGAAATATCTTTGATAAATGTGTTGTATATAAAACAAGTTAAGTTTTAGTAGTTATACTAAAAATCAACGTCAAATAAATAAGAATCAAGTATAGAGTTTTGATAAAACCTTTGATATAAGTAATTGGGTTTTATGAAATATATAAAAGTTGGATAATAATAATCTTAATTTTTTAAAGAATATTATTTAACAAAATATTAACAATATCATTCCTGGTAAAAATGTCATCCTATTATGTTACAAAATAAATGATTCATCTTACGTTAATATGATCGATATTTATTATTCGTTTTTAAGCTTAAAATTTTTATATAAATTTTCTGATTAGATATAATAGAATTTATTGATTCTTCTAATTCCATTAATAAAACAATAAGAATAAATATGGTTAATGGAGTCTAGCCATGGCATTTGCTTGTTAACATTATTTATGAAATGGAATCATCCAATTCCCCAGCACAAAAATGATTCTTATAAGTATGAGCTGGTTTTCAGAACAATATGATGAAACCAAGCAGCACATAAGAAGTGGAAATTGAAAAGAATGAAATGTTATACGATGAGGGAAAAGATTCTGGAGAAAGAATGGCAAGTACTATTCAGGAGTTTACATTATTGTCAAATAATAATACTTGTAGTCGAGAGAGGAATCTCAGGAAAAGACAGCAGTTGAGCTGTCATATGTTACAATTCCTTCTTTCCATTTTACCAGCCGTAGCATGGAAGTGACCCTCCGTGAATATCTTTACTTGAAGTGACTCCAAACCACTGCTTATTTTTTGTTGTTGATGCGGGTTATGGGGGAGCTACTTTATACCACAAGCTCTTCAATAAATATTTTCCAAATTAGGTAAGTTGAAAGGCAATTGCAAAATTGGGAAGGTTCTTGCAACAGCCATCTCAGGAATTCATATATTTTCCTTTTACCTTTAATGCAAAAGCTTCCTAGCTTAAGAATGTCTTAACAGGATCTGCAAAAATTCCCTACGCAGTCTTCCTTTTATGTTAAATAAACAACTCCAGTGGAGACCCTCATCACCTCAAACTAATCTAATCTGCTGTCTTATGTGCACATATATAATATATGATTCACGCGTAAAGAAATTGATAAAATTCGCCGCTAGCTAGAGAAAGTGTACATAGCTTTCTTATTAGTAACACATTGTTAATTCGTTGAATTAGATGCCTTTCTGAACTTTCCGGAATTCTCACTTTCTCTTTCTCTATCTTTCCGTCACTTCCGGTGGCCATCTCTACCAAGTTTAGTGGTATTCCCTCTTTTTGGCCAATTCGTTTTGCCATGATGTCCATGCCTAATGTTACCCTAGGAAACAACGTAGCCTGTCAAATCATCTAGCAGCTCACCATTGTACATTTCCTTTCACTTTTCTTTCTCGTTTTTCAACTTTTCTTTCAAAACAAGAACTTGATGATGTAAATTCTACATATTGGAACACAGAAATGGCCATCTAAATGATTATGCATGTGGTATATAGCCAAAACAAAATGACGCTAATTAACGCCATGAAGATTGATCAACATGCTGGGTTCCGAGATATCCATCATCAACAATTAAACATATTGAAATGCAAAAAACAAGCAAAGCAAAGTAGCGAATGGTGGTTCTGAGTTTATTTCGCGTATCACAGAAGAAATGGGAAACAACGAAGCAACAGATGCAGGTGTTACATTGCCTTCTTAATTGATGGAATTGGTGCAGCTGTTCTTACAATGTTGTTGCAACAATATGAAGTTTCACTGTAGTCTGCATATACTCCTCGAATCGTGGAGGTGCTGGAAATACTAAATTTAGATGAATAAATGTAAATATCTGTGTTAATTACATTATGTCATTGAATTCTAGGCTTATCTATATTCAACATCTTAATATAAGTTCAATTTTTTTTGGAAGTTATATAAGTTTAATATTTATCAATATTGCGTAATGCATTATTTATGAAATTTTATAAATTCAAATATTTGGGAATATCACAAATCTAGATATTACTATTTAATATATCTTAAAAGAGAAAAAAAGAATTTAGTAGAGAAGTAATTATATATATATATTCTTGTAATTCTTTGAAAAGTTTAAATCCACTAATAAGAAAAGGGCACGAATAAATGATCTGCAGGTGATGATCGTTTACTAGCTATCAATTGCTACCACGAGACTGGAAACCATTCATAGGTCATTTTTTCAGACACATGCCAGCCTCATAAATAATCATGAGATGCCTATAACAAAAATCAGAGTCTTTTATAAAAATCCTAATATAATAAGACCTAAAAAAACAGATTGGTAAGTCAACGAAGATAACGCAAGAAAGATTGTATCCATCATATCCACATCTACCATGATTTGGAGAGATGATCACTTGTATGTGGTATGCATAATCTTTTGATATAAAAGAAGTGGCAATTTCATTTAATTAGGTTTCCAAAGCAACAAAAGATTTTAAGTTATAACAAGATATGTCATTTTATATTGTTGAAATAAATTAAGTTTATACAACTTCATTCTGTTCTATACTTATGATGTATTGTAAGCGAAGCTCGCCCGTTTAATATAGACATGAAGAATTTGTGACTGAGAACTTTTACTATGAATGGCATGGGAACTTGGAAGACCTAAAGTAGTTATAACCCTTCCATGAGTTGAATGATGTTTGCAACAGTCGACGCCTCTAAACTGTAGAAATGAGGGACCTAACACCAAAAAACTATGAGAACATTCCCCTGGTAGCTTCTGTACTTTACGAAAGAAATCATTTTCACCTTTTTGTTAGCACCCCCACCTCCTCTGGGTTTCTATGTAAGTGAAGTAAGCTTGGGAACTGCTTCTCAACACTATAAATACGAGGCTTCTGCCCTCATCACTTCTCAGAGTGACCTTCCAAAGAAGATAAAATTAGAATCCTTATATTAGCTTGTTATCCATCACCTGTAGTCTTCACTGCTTAGATTTTAGCCTTCTATCTCTCTTCTTTAAATTCACCGAAAGCTCTTGGTAATGGCAAGCATGACAGATCCTCTTGTGGTTGGGAGGGTAATTGGAGATGTCATCGACTATTTCACTCCAAGCGTGAAGATGACAGTGGCTTATAACTCCAACAAGCAGGTGTATAATGGGCATGAGCTGTTCCCGTCTGCTGTTACTTACAAACCGAAGGTTGACGTTCATGGCGGGGACATGAGATCATTTTTCACCCTGGTATGGATATTTTTCCTTTATATACTAGCTAGTTAATTAATTTAGTGCTGATCTCTTAGATTAGGCTAGTAATGAAGTGTTGTGTCTTCAAATTGGATTCAAAATATCGCACTACTGCAGGTCATGACAGACCCAGATGTTCCTGGTCCTAGTGATCCATACCTGAGGGAGCACGTACACTGGTATACTCAACAAAACCATTGATCCTTTGGATTCTGGTGAAGAAAATTATCTGAGTACCAACTATCCAAGCTCAACACACATTTTCACACATTTGTATTTAATTTATAGCCACTCACATGATTTTAAAATATCATCAATAAAATTTTAGTCGCCTGATAATGGGGTGCAAGTCCATCACAAATTTTTAATAATTATTTTTAGAAAAATTCACCATATATGTAATTAAATAACTTTTATTATGCCACACCTATAATGTGATACAACAAAATTTTAATCGTGGTCTTGATTTGAAAGAATGCCTTATAAACAAATTATAGAGTTACTCATGAAATATCAAATTTTGCTGTTGAGTCATGATTCAATAGTAAGTAAAAATATTTTATAACATCACAATAGTAAAACTGACCAGTTAAAGAAAAAGAACAGAGAAATTAAAAGGAAAGTATTTATTTTAATGACTTCTAATCTTGGCAGCTAAAAGAAATACAAATGTATGACAATAAGCTATACATGGACAAAAATATAAGTTATATACGTATATTTCATCTCTTGAACTTGATTTGACCATGTGCTCTTGGCAGGATAGTAACAGACATACCAGGCACCACGGACGCCACATTTGGTAAGTCTCCACATCCACTGTGGGAAGGAAATGAGAGAGAGACAGAGGGACCTAAAAACAAGGACAAGTGTACTAATTCATGGTATCTCTCGGAATTGTCTGAATTTTTATGAACAGGGAGAGAAGTGGTGAACTATGAGATGCCAAGGCCCAATATAGGGATACACAGGTTCGTGTTCATTCTGTTCAAGCAGAAAAGAAGACAAACAGTGACAACGCCATCGTCGAGGGACAAATTTAACACAAGAAAATTTGCGGAAGACAATGATCTTGGCCACCCTGTCGCAGCGGTGTTCTTCAATGCTCAACGGGAAACAGCTGCGAGGAGACGTTGAGAGAAAGATATTATACAAAAGAAGAACGAGCACCAGTGTCTATTCACGGAACTGATGAATCGTATATGGAGTAAATATAATATTGTATTTGGAAGTAATGTAAGTATAGAAGGGGAAGAAGAAGGAAAAGAAAATGACGAAGAAGAAACAAGTAGAACATGATGGAGCGTTTGGATATGCTAGAATAAACCAATTCAAGCGTTTGCTTAAGGTATATATTGGTTTGTTAACCATAACATCTTAAGTAAGGACATGTTCCTGTCTTAGAAGAACCTAAGTACGTACTATCAGCTTGGCGATGTGTAACCCTTTGTCTATCTGCAATAAAGAACTAAATAAACTATAAAGAATAAAGGATCGTAGTCACCTATTAACAACAAAAGGGTTTGTGCATGGCGAGTTGTTCAGTTTCCAACAAAGTGATCACTGATCAGTCCTTTTCTAGTTTGGAGTTGGTCTTCCACTTTCTGCAAATAATAAGAACATGATGTTGCTATTACGAGAAGAAAGGTGAAACAAGCACTTCATGAAACTTTTCAATGACAATAATAATATGTTATCTTTCAATGTTTGAAGACGACAAATTGATTCTTTTTCATTTTAACTTTTAGATTTAAGAAAAAATTTAATTAAACTATTTTGTATTCAGAGATATTAACATTAATAATGTAGGTATAATATTAGAAGCATTTTTAAATGTTCGTTTAATTATCTTTTCAATTATAGAAAATTAACTTGGAACTACTCTGAAGTGAATATGTAGAGGAATATTACTAAAAATACTTTGAGAGTAAAAAAATGCAAAACATATATAATTACATAATGTGACATAAAGATCAAGTTAAAATTAGATTTTACTCTCAATTTCACGTATTCATAAATTAATTTTTATTATCAATTTATTAATATTTTATTAACGTATCTGTTTTAAATACTTTCTAAACTCTACAATTCTTATTATTTTAAGGGACAATAAAAGTATGCCTCATACTTTTATCAATGCAATGAAAACGATCACAAAATTGTGAAAGTTTATATAATTTAGATTATGCTTAAATATTGTGCTTCATATGAAATATACAGTAATTAAAAGTGATTTACGTAGCAACATTCTAACTACATAAGGATATGTTTGAACCTATATAGAAGTTATTGAATAGTTTGCCATTGTTGTGTCTGTCCATATAACATGACTATTGGATAGACAATTTGGTCACTGATTGACATAAATGTGATAACTACTGAATAACTATCAAAACAGTTCTCTTCAAAAAAAAAAAAAACTATCAAAACAGTTGTCACTACTTTAGTCCGTCATGGAGTTGAGGCAATTATGGACTCTCCAAAATCAATGTGTTGCATAACCAATAAATTGGTAAGGTTGCATATAAATTGTCAAGGTCAAATAATTGTTGAATACGAGTGGTGCTTTCACAAAATTACCAATGACCCTTCACGCAAATAACCTCTCTATTGGGGCATGTCCCTATTATGCCTTAGATTTATTGGATAATAAGTAGCAAGGATCAATCTTACTGCCAAGTTCATCCGAAGTACAATAACGTCTTACAAACCTCCCTTACGAAGAGAAGTTGACATCCTCGTTGAGAGGTTTTTGAAATACACCTTTATCTTATTTTCAAACTATTAAAGGGATGTATCTTTCTCTTATTTTACTTTTGTAGCATCCACCCTTTTCACTGTCAAATGGATTCTTTCCATTAACTTTTTGTGTTATTCCAACAAATGATTAATAAGGATATTGTCTATGTCATCATCAAACTGTTTTTCTAAGGATCGTTAATTTTTGGGCCAAATTCTTGGTTTATTACAACAATTAATCTCAATCCTTGATATGTGATAAAAAAATTAAGAGTGGTTTGATATAAGACAACCCGCCAAGGTTGTTGGCGGAATTGTGTCCACCCCGCCATTCTCAATGGCGGGGTGGACACGTGGTTTCATCCTGCCATTGAAGATGGCGGGGTGGACCACCGCATCCCGCCATTGAAGATGGCGAGGTGAACACCTCACCCCGCCATATCAGATGGCGGGGTGGAAGCTGGTTGCCGGCTCCCCATCTCAATTTTATAATATTTAATATAATTAAGGGTTTTATTTTTTTAAGGATTAGTTTTATTTAGGGTTTAAATCATCTATATAAATTAAATTTAAAGTACAAGTTTTAATTAGTTATGTTTTTCTTATATTGAAATTATTTTGACTTATTTAATTTATTTTTACAAATTTTATAATACACACATTTGAAAAATGAAAAAAA
>JAOTAY010000008.1:8557824-8591110 GCA_025629805.1 Erythroxylum baracoense | reverse complement strand
TCTGAAACTTCGGGTAACAAGCTGCACTGATCTAGGCAGAATTAGGCAAAGTGGTCTACATGAAAGTTGTAGATTATCCTTTTAGCTTTCTATCGCTATAAAGATCGAAATTTTTGGGCGTCAGGTGTAGAAGTTATGACCATTTTCATGTAGCTGTGTTTGGGTACATTTTTGTATAATTTGAAGTATGAATTTGGCTGAAATAGTAACCTTACTTCAATGATTAAACTGTATCAATACAGGTTGAATTAGGCAAAATTGTCTACATAAAAGTTGTAGGTCCTGATCTTAGCTTTCTAACGACATATAGTTTGTAATTTTTGAATTTCTAGATTAAAAGATATGTTGATTAGAAAAGGTTGTTGAATATGGAAAAGTCGCGATCGTGAGGCTGTGCGATCGTGACTGTGCGGTTTTTCCACCAATTTGCGATCCCGACTAAGGCGCAATCGTGACACTGGTACATAAATCGCGACCGTGACTAAGGCGCGATAGCAACACGGGCATAAAATTCGCGATCGCGACCGGCCCAGAATTCCCCGAATTCGAGTCTCTCTGTTGTTTAAAAGTCGCGATCGTCCTCTGTTTCAATTCACGAAAGTCGCGATCTCGGCTCATTCGCGATCGCGACCAGCCTAATTGGCCAGATTCGCGGCCGCGATTAAGTGGCGACCGCGAGCTCCCTTGTAGTTTATGATTGCGATCGTCACATAGAACGATCGCGACCTAGTACATTTTTCTACAGTACGATTGTGCTCATTGAATGTTTCTAGACTCTCTCTCATGCCATGCCTATATCATTTTTAAAATCCTTGATTCTTTCATTATTAGCATAAATTGTAAATTTTTCTTAATCACCCAAATTAAATATTCTTGGTTCATTTTTGGGTATGGAAAATTTTTATAAATTGTGGAGTAATATTTTTACCTTTCCTATGAATTTTCTTTATTTAAAAACCATTATTATCTATTTCTTTTAAATGGATATTCTTTAATAAATTGTGTATTAATTATTTTTATTGAATTATTTTTGTTTTGAATAAGTTAATTATATGCCCGAAATTATTTTATGATCCCACCACAAGTTTTCTGTGTCTAGACTATAATTGAATTTAAATGTTATAATTATATATATATTATTATTGTTACTAATAAATGTGCAATGGTGACACGTAATCGTCATAAAATCTGTATGAGGGACCCGGGGCCAACAATTTTGATCCCTTTTCCATAACTATCACCAAAATGATAAGAGACTTGGGCTTGCTGTTATTTCCTTTTATAAAAAGATTACACGTATAACAAAAAAAGGGATTTATTCCTCTGTGAACATAATTTCGTTCATATGAGAATACATCACTGCCATATGTTGTTAAAGGATATTAATGCTAAGAATAATATTGAAATCACTAGTAGAATGACCATCTTATTAATCTCACCAATCTAACTCTCAACATTCATTGGCACATTATAAGTCATATTAGTAACATCTCTAACTTTCATATCCACCATTTTTAATGGATTTGTGATCTGGCTGTCCATTAATCTGAACTTTGTCACTAACTTGTCTATAATGAAGGTGTGCTTAACACTAGTGTCAACTATTATAGCAACATCGACATTATTTATCTAAACTATCATATGTAACATAAAGGCATAAACATCACTTACCTCATCTTAAAGAGGGTTGAGCAGAGGCATAAACATCACTTCCCTCATCTTAAAGAGGGTTGAGCAATTGGAAAGGATTCATTGGTGTTGCTACCTCCCTTTTTTCCTTATCTCAACCAATATTGCATTTAGTTTCTTCCGCTTGAGACATTCAAGAGAAGAGTGAGGTCTATAGCAAATGAAACAACCTTGATTCTTATTTCTTTTACCTATTAGATGGAGCCTTATGCTTATTCACTTTGCCTTTCTCTTTGTCATTTTGCCATTTTTTCTTACCTATTCGTGAACTGAGCAAAGCTATTTTTTAAATCCTTATTAGGATACAAATCTACCAAACAATCAGTCGCTACATTCACGTTGGGCAAATCTTGGAAACCTTTTTGCCACTATTCAATATATTCTTAAATTTATAATCCATACAAAAAATTGAACAATTTATCTTCTTCATACATGTTATAGATATCCAACATCAATATGTTGAATTCCTTCATATAATTGTGAACAATCCCCTTTTATTTCAATTTTTGCAAGGATTCAGAAGAAATCTATGATGTTTTATAGAGAAGGAATTGCTACTTTGACCAATAAACTAAAACTTAACACGTATTGATTCATTAGCAACCTATATTTAAATTATCATTTATTTGGGCTATCCACCACAATTTTACATCTTCCATAAAGCATGACTTTGCGAATTTTAGGGGCCTTGCAGCCTCAAAGTACTACATGTACTAAAGAAAGTTCTCCAATGCTTTTGCATCGACAAACTCCATCGAAATGCTTGGCATCTGGGACATTAAATCAAAATCAGTTTATTTCAATTTATTGCAAAGTTGTCTTACAGTTGCTTAATGGAACTAATTTGAAACTAGTATTCCAAAATTACACAAGTTTACTATATGAATCTAAGTCAATGTGTAAGTGCAACTTGGAGTGAAAGCAATAAGAGTACTTTCAAATTCATCTATTTAAAAAGAGATTGGAATATAGAAGATTAAATAATTTGGTCTTTATTCAATATAACTTGAAATTTTGAAAGAGGTATATTATTATCATTAGTATGTTGAACATAATTTCTTGTAATTTCTTAATTATTTTATTTTATTTATTTACTAGGATTTTTAATAGAATAAGTAATTCTATAAATCTAATTTGCCTTAATTATATCAATCTTTTAAAGGAGTTTACGAGGAATCAAGTTTCATATATGAGATTGAATTAGAAGCTAATCATAGATGGAAAATTATTAGCATATTATTTGGTGTAATGAGTTTAAGTAATGGTGATGATGAGACTCCTTTTAATGATGTAAATTTTGTACCAAATAAGAAATGCAACCAATACGATTTGAGCAGATATGTTATTAAATGAAGTTTCATCTTTTTCATTTTTCCTCTTTTCTTTTAATTTAACTTATATTTGATGTATATATTAAATTATATTTATGTAATCTAGATATAAAATTTTTAACAGTAAGTGTTCTTTTTTTTAATGTTTCACTTTATTTTATTGTGTTTCTCTGTATGAACTCTTATTATAATGCTCATGGACCTATATTATTCTTAATATATATTGTTTTAATGTAATATTCTTTACTATATGATGTAAATTGCAATATTTTTAAGTACTTTGTATTATTCTTAGTTTTATATTTGTACGAGAATTAAGTTATCTTTTTCTGATATTAATTGTGATTATTGTTTATATAAAAATATGTGGAAAAATAATACTAACAGAAATAAAAAGATAATCATTATATCATTTTTATATTATTATATTTTTGAGATAGAGTTGAAGTAAAATTAAAAATTATTTAGCACAATATATTGATGAACTATTTTATAATTTAAAAAATTATTCAAAATGATACTCAATATTGACTCATATTATTACAGTACTATATTAGAACCAAATTTGGAATTGGATTCGATACAGTATTCATAATATTGCTTAATTGTGAGATTTAAGAAATTTCAGCAATCAAATATAAGATATTTGATTTTATTAAAATTAAATTAGAATTAGAATTAAAGTTAAAGTTAAAGTTAAACTTTAATTATAATTAACAAATTTTAAATATTTATCATAAAGAAACTCTAATGTCTTTTTCTATTAATAAGAAAAAGTTATCAAAGAGTTAACGCTCTTGTCTTTTTCTCTCAAAATATTTGAATTCTTTTTCTTTATTTTGTGAATAACATTAAAAGTAAACACACGAAAAATTTATAAGTACATTTTGAGAATAAAATTTATGTATGATCTCGGATTAGGCATACTTTAGCTTTCTTATTTATGATTTATAATTATTTAATTAAAGAGATCTCATAAAAATTATAAAAATTATTTTTTAGTGTGTCCATGATTCAATTAAGATTTACTTTTCAACGTATCGAAGAATAAGGCAAATAAGTTCGTCCAAAGAAACAGCGGGTCTCACACGTGTTCCGAGAAAACAAAATGCCAAAGCTAAATTCTGGGCACAATTCCATGGACCACGGTTATGCATCATCCAAACAAAACCATTGACCCAAAAATAGATACCCGAAACACATAAATATACAAACGACCTCAGTTGGTCAAGTGGGCTTGTTCCCATGTAAACAAAGAGCAACTGCATCCAAATGATGTCCAGAAACACAAGTGGGCTTCCTGTCATGTACAATGACTAACCTAATTTAAGATGCTAAGGAAGCAGAAGCATGAAAGACGAGAACATACGAAAAATATTGACATTAAGATACAAATATAACATATTATAAATTTGCACGGATCAAGCAAGTTCAAATTGATGAAACAATAAACTTGTCAGTTGAAATTATAACCATATAATTTGTTAGGTCATCATATGATTTTTTTAAAGTAGGAGCTATTGTATGCATTAAACTTTTATAAGTCTCGACATTCACTAGTAGTCCTAATAGGATTTATATATTAATTTATTTTGATCCTTAATAAACACATTTTTAGTAAAGTTGAGATCGTAGATTTTATGTTTAATAGTATTAACACTAGAAGTATAATTATATTAATAATGAGAATCGTAATAAAGTATTATCATATGTGATAATAGTTAAATACTAAAAATGAATATGAGAATTGAAACTCTGTTTGTTCATTTTAATAAAATTCAAAATATAAAAACCAAAAAAACAACAATACTATGAGGCCTTGTGTATTTAACTATTCTCAGAAACGCAGATATTAAACATTTGCAAAAACGTTGCAACCTACAATATTTCCTTCCTTATGTTATAGATCGTCAAACATATCTTATCATAACTAAATTTTACATGTCTTATAGATTGGCTATGTGATAGATGGAAGAAGTTTAAGCTAGTCAGCCCCGCAGTGGTTGGTTAAGCTGTTGGAAGAGCCTTCCTAAGCAGTCCTCGGGCTGTAAATTTTAGGGTCTTAAGTTTTAATAATTTGAGTGATCCAATTTAAATACTTGAATCATCAAATAGTTTATTTAAAATAAAAATTTATGAATTATTAAATATATCTATTAACATAAAACAAATAAAAATAATGATTTCACGTTTCTTATTATAAAACTAAATAATAATAAAGAAACATTTAAAGAAAACCAAAAAGAGGAGATGTGAAAAGGATAGGGTGTTTATCGTGGTTGACAGTCTTTGACATAACATTAGATGGTACTTGTATTGTAATTGTAAGAAGTAATGATCTAGAATACGCCAGAGCAAATAAGTATTCATCAGAACAAATAAGAGGATTAGGAGTTAAACGGTGTGATGCTGAATAGGTAAATTTTAGAATCATGCTGATGTAAGTAGATATCCTGATAAAGAATTTGTAGCCTTAGATTATGCGAAACCTGGTGATTGGTGTTCAAAATATTTTATCACTCAAGTTATAGAAATGTTGGCATTGTCATATGTAAGGTCAAGTCAACAATTGCCCAATTCCCAGTTTTTGAGGTTGGAAACAAAATGTTAGTTTCAACCTGACAGTTAAGTATTTGATCTGGGATTATAAGATGTAATGATGAAGCTTTAGACTGATAATCCAATAAAGCAATCATCCACTTGTTCAATTTTCAAACAATGAATAGTTGCAGGACACGACTGAAGCCATTTAATTCTCCAGGTTGAAATTGCTCTACCAGTTTGGTACACTCCCATTTAGAAACTTCAGGTCTTGTTCTCAACCCTTTCTAGACAGCCACCCATTTGGAAGCCAGGAAACCGAGACTCAAGTCAAGTCAACTGGGCAGACACAAATTTCACTTTCCATCTGGTCTAAATTCTACTAACTTGACAAAATCTCCCTGGCTTTTGCGCTCTAAGTGATGGGCTCAAGTAATGAAACTAACCTCACTAATTGGTAAACTTCAAGCTCAAACACTGATCGACCCACGAGCTGCAACATTATGATCTCAGCATTACCTCTACATTCCACACAGTTACTCTTGTCTTTGCCATGATATGTCTTACACGTAAGTAAGTGGTGTAGCTGGTAAGTTCCCATACAAAAAAGAAAATCTAAGAAAAGAGATATACAATTATAAGAAAGCGTAATCTCTTTGTGAGCCAATTTGGAGCTACAAAACATGAGTAATTCTTTCCTGAATTGAAATTTTATTCCACTAAAATAAAAATTGAAATCATGACTTCTTAATCTTGACAAGTGTATCAAAATATTAGGCTATTCTTTCAATCTCTCTTGAGAAGGTGTTTAGTTGTGACCCTCAACATATTTGAAAAGGTGTTTAACCCTAGAAGATGTCAACAGTAATGTGAAGGTAATATTTGCAAAAGTTGTAGTTTCAGATGTGCAAGTGTCACTTGGGACATAATTTTCTTTTCTTATTATTACTTTAAATATGCAACAGTTTTGAAAATTTTCAATGGTCTCATTTTATATCTGATAATAAAAGTTTTAACAATTGTAAATAAGAAAAGGTTAATTTAAATTGTATGGTAAATTCCTATCTGTCTAGTGTCTATTCAAGTTTGAGCCTTCAAACTAATTATGAAAGCACGCAATCAGGAATTGTGCAATTAATGAGATGATCCATTCATTGTCTTTTGCACTATTCTCCCAATAACCAAATCACTAACATATAACTAGTCTAGGTTTGTATGCAGAAGTTGGTTCACATTGATCTTCGGTTCCTGGACCATTTCTGAAACCGATTCCAAGGAGTGTGGTCTATTAGGTGACTGAGAAGAAGTCCATCAAATAGTGAACACGCGCTCATAGAAAATTCAGAATATGGTTTCCAAAACTGACCTAACTGGAATCAAAAAAATGGAAAATTGACCACCAGAACAATACCTTACAAAATGGTTAACTTCTAGGTCTTTTAGTGGGGATACTGCACTGGACTTGGCTAGCAATTGAGGTCTATTTCTATATTTGTTTGTGATCTAACATAGACTCGAGCAATGACAAAGAAATTAAACCAAGTCAATCAACCTTTCAGGTCCAGGCACACATGTCCTATCATCTCGTATCTCTCTTCAGGACTATGCGCTTGTTTTATGTTTTGTCAATAATTAACTTGCAGCCCTCTCCTTCTGAAATCGGAACTGTGACGTCTCACCAGTCACCACCACCAATAACAAGAAGTCAATTTTTTAAAAGAAAAAGGACATCAGCAAAACTAACAATCATATCTGGGAAAAATTGACGCGAGAAAATTTACGTTATAAGTCAGCTTCTTATATTCTACAATTTCGGCATATAATTTTTAAATTGAAACTTTACTTTCATGTATAATTTGACAAAGTCAAGATTTTAATTCTTGATGATTTATTTATTTTTCCAATTATCAAACAATTTGTAGCGAGGAAGACGTGTTGGGAAATATGCTCTAATATAATTTTGACGTGATCAAGTGTATAGAATGCACAGATATTGAAGAATAAAGTGGTGTCAACATGGGTTTACAAACATGAATTTTGGTGAAAGTTTACATTTTCTGAAGAAAAATAGTACGTGTATGTCATCAACGTGTACCTTCTTCGCTGTAGGAATTAAAAGTACTAAAATTTACAGCAGTTTCCTGCCACATGGAATAATTTTCTTCCTGCGCATGAAAATTGTAGCACCAAAAGTTCGTTTCTCTTTGTCGAAAATAGAACAAAAAAAAAATGTCATTGCATGTACCTGTGAGATTATCGGAAGTGGCGTCTTAAGATAAAAACATGACCGTCTACTAAATAGCAATATCTAATGACTTCCTAGACCCAAAAAGGTTAATTATGATAATCCTTTAAGTTGTTTATTTCATACTTTATGGACGCTTGACTATCTCAAACGAGAAGGTCATTTTATCCAGTTTAAAGGATCTTCACGAGAGGGTGGTTTTGCAAATTGATCGTGGAAAGTTAATGTAAAGACAAAGTCACTATACCAAAAAGGCGCAATCTAAAGTCTGAGAAGAGATATTTGTTATATAATTTTTACTTGGAATATGATTATTTCAATCTTTTGTCCCTAAGTGGAACCCTAAGTAACATGAAAAGGTGTGATCTACATTTACATGTGAGGACAGATTCTTTGTGGGTAGTAACTGGATTTCTAATCGTTTTTTATTTTATTTTTGACTATGTTTGTGTCTTAAAAAAGAAATATAATCATAATTAAAATTAAAATTACGATTTTTTTCTTTTTCTTTTAAACATGGTTTCTTATTTCTTTTGAATTTTTCTCAATTCACATTCATGTTACAACTTACAATGCTCTATTAGGGTTGTTTATAAAAGTTATAATACCTTATCAAATATTTAATATTGTTAGGAAAAAAGTAATTAAGAGTAAAGTTAAAACAATTGAAATAAAATTGTACACATTTTCACTAAGTGTTTAAATCCTAGTTATATAAAGTACAATTTACAGGATTTGTAACCTTTTTATTAGAGTCCATGCCCTTGATTCAAAATATATATAATCACATGTTGTTCAATTCTGAACCCTTTAAAATAATTCCAAATTTTATTTGAAAATATTAATGTGACATGAATATCTATACTTAACTTTTAAGAATAATTATAATTGTTTTAGAAAAGGATTTTATCATTATCAAAGGTTTGACATGAAAGAGATTAATCCAAATTCGTATATTGTCTTCTCAGTAGCTCCTCCATTTTAAATCTCGTGTATTCAATATAAAGTTTATATTAAGTCTTCTCTTGCTCGATCACTTGACATATATATTCAATTACATATTATTCAAATAAAATCTTGGTAACATATAACATCGTTTCCTCATAAAACCTTAAACCCAAGAACATGTACAAGTAAAATTTTTGAATAAGTTTATAATGTTCACCCTAAAATCTAGCTAACACCTAAATATTATTAATTTAATTAGGACACCTAATTCTATAAAAAGTAAAAGAAATGAATTTGTGGTTTATTTAAATGAAAATTTTACGCCCTATGAATTAAAATTAATGATTAATTCATTGCATTAAAATGGCTTTGCAATATATATAAGACTATATATCAGGATATTATTTAACCTTTCTTCTAATTGATGTACAATGAAATAGAAATCATATGCAACATCTAAGGATTCAATAAATTATAAGCTACCGTGTACCATCTTGTAGTTAAAACAGCCTTATAGAAAGCAATATAACATATCCTAACACATTTTTATTCTCCCATTAAGAAATGAAGGTAGAGGAAAAATTATTCGACAACAACATTGAGTGAAGCAATATTATTTCTAATAATATGCTATTTGTTTATCGTTCGGAGTTTACTTGACCAACTTCTCTAAGGACCGGCGATTGATTATGCCCCACTTTCAAAAAAGGGATGAAAAGTAGTAATTTCAAAAGTTTTTCTTACTAATTTTACTCAGTTTTTCAATCCTGATTATCTCTCCTTTTTTTTTTTGCCACTTGGACTTTGGTACGTATGATATCGAAAATGTATACTTTCATTGTTTTAATTAGATTATGGTAACAGTTTCTTACGTTATATTTTGTCAATACAGAGATCCAAGTAAAATTATGTTATATGGATTTAAAAGCTTAAAAAGTGGGGGGGGGAAAAAAACTTTTGGATGGAGAGAATTATAGATAAAAAGACAAAAGATAAGGTTAAAACTGACAAGAAAGTGAGATCCTTGCCATGTATGGGCAGTACTGTTCCCTGAAAATCCGCTCACAAAATCTAACTTGTCGGCAAGATCTAAAGATTGTAGCTCAGCTTCTGAAATGGATGACATAATTTTGGCGGTGGGGTAATCTTTGGCCATGTTCTCTTCCCTCCTTGTACCAGGCCATTCTATGGAGCTCTAGGCTCATAATCATGTGTTTGTATTGTAGGAGCAAGCAGTTCAAGCTCAGTAGATTAAACTTAAACACCATGAGAGCAAACCCGCTCGAGTGTAGGAGTACCCAAGCGGATAAGCAGATGGGAATGCTTTTATTATTATTTTTTCATAATTTCCAACGGTGCTTAATAAATAAACGCAAGAAAAAGCTCTCCAATTACCTTTGCGATTAATGTCATTTTGTTTAACATTTTAAATTGCTATTAATTTTTCTTTTGAATTGAATTTCAACTGCTCGATGCAAAGAGGTAAATTTAGAGGCTACTGAATGTATAAATCAAAAGAAAATATAAATTATTGAATGTGAAGAGTATCAGCACGTACGTCGCCTTTTCCTATGTACATTTACTTTACACAGTACTTTTTCACAGAAAGTTTCAGGAACTATTCTCTGATATATGGGCTTAGTTGGAACCCCTGCGGCATCGTTAAAGAAATTTTTAGTTTAAATCTAAATTCACTACTGGTGAGACGGAGCTGGGGTCTAGTGAAGAGTTATGTACTATTATGCAAACTAAAAGTGTCTAAATAAGTGATCCCTTCCAACTAAAATATTTTTGAATATATTATTTAATATAATAAAATAAAATTTGTAGTAGAGTATAGAACATCACAAAATGACAATTGCAGAAAACGGACGAAGTAATCATAAGGCCAGGGAGAATATATTTGCCAAATATATTATAAAATTCCAATACATTAACAGTTGCTATGAACAATTCGTAGAAGTTATAAGTACTGTAATTTAATATCAATTATAATATGATCTTCAAAATATTAACATAAAAACAAGGAAACTAAGGAATGATGAACGAAGACTTGATTGGCGAGAAGCGAGTTAAGGACAAAAATAAACCATTCTTGTGCATGATAATGTCAGAATCGGAGTTGCAATTTGTTAGTGCTTTCGGTCATTATACATCTAAAGGTAATAGGATATTTTTGTTGCTTTAGTTCAAAGCTAAAGCCTATTAAATAATAAATCTCTTAGGATATAAAAACATTATAATTGGTTTATATTTTAAGGATTATACTATAGACGTATTTACAATCCAATACACAGTAAGAAATCTTAATAAATAATTTTAGTTTAGGATAACTGAGATGGCAATTTTTGATTCAATTAATGACAAGTACAAAACATGGCACACATAGTGTCCATTGCTACATCTAATATGGTTCAAATGGGATAGGTGGACCTTAACTGAATCTATCCATATGCCCCTTCCTATCTATATGAAGATTAATTCATGCCCGAGCATTTTGATCATGGGGAGTAAATGTATACTAATAGCGTATTTTTTTTAATCATAGTATTCCCTAATCAGTTTAGAGAAAGGACATCGTCTTTTAAATTATAATTGGAACGCAAATTATAACAATAAGTACTATTTCCATCAAATTCACCTATAAGTTTAAAGGAGATGCTATCTGCCGCTCTTATTTATCTTTTTTTCTAATTTTTAAAAGGAGCAATTCGTACATGAACTTCCTAATTCCTATGGTGTTGTTGCTTCCAGGCAGAAAAAGCCTTTCCCATGATACTAATAATTGGAAATTTAAGCAATCAAGTTTAAGTATATATAGGAATTTTGGAGAGTATTTAGGAACCACAATTTTCCCCAAATTTATTTGAAATACTGATAACTTTTGGAAATTCGGACGTGCAAATCATTACTTGCACGAAATGCAATATATATGTGTGTGTGTGACCAAAATTTAAATTAAGGGGCTGGTGTTAACTAAAGGATTATGAAAATAGTAATTATGGAATTTTCTACTGAACTTGGTGGAAGTTCTATTCTAATGGGATGGAAAGAATTTATGTTCAAGTTGCTTTTCATTAAATATATAAGTGATATCTGAGTTGACTGTAAAGCAGAAGAATACCAATAACTACTCCTACCATATATATTTCAAGGAGAAGAGAATTTATTTGTTTATCATTTAGCGCAGCTAATATTGAAATTTAACCTGTAAACATCATCACTTGAAACAAATATTCTCTGCCAATAAAAAAATTCACATGAAGAATCGAACTCAACTAGTTTAACAACGTCACCCATTTAATAACACTCCTTTCATTTCCACATAGACTATTAGAATACGGACAATTATAAGAACAGATTCATTAAAAATGTTTACTTGGTTATTACAGTGTTACCTTAAGTCAAAGTGATGAAATAAATTATATATAAAGCATTGCTAGAAAAAAAATCAGTAGCATGAATTTCATATTTAACCTTTCAAATTTTCTTACTTAACTGCTATTGTTCCTTATAATTAGGTCTTAAATTTTTTGAGACAACCTTTCTATTCGTTGAGGATAAAGTTGTATACTACTTGATTTTACCAGACCTCGCATTTCAGTGAAATTTTTATTAGATAGTTGCTGTTAATTAAGTCTTAAATTATTGTCTTACAAAAAAGATTAGTTCAAATATTAATTATACTAATGTGATGTGGAACCTAAACAATGTTTTAATATTTGTGTTATTGCATGAGTCAAATGTGGTGAATTATTTTTACTTTTTTTTTTTGAAGTTGTAATAAATTTGAAGTTTGAAAAAATTGTTTGATGTTGGTGAAATAATTTGTGTTTGATGCTTAGTTTGGATAGAATTAGGATAAACTAATTGTGATGCGGTGAAGCTTGATACTCTAATATGTATTCAAAAATAGAAAATACTAATTTTTATAGAAAAATTGGGTAGATATAATTCAATAATTTATAAAAAGTTAAGAGAAATATTTACATTTTATAAGGAGACATCGTGAGTTTATATTAATTGTAAATACGAGAATTTGGTCAAAGAATCTTGTAGGTTCATTTTATATCATTAATAAATACTACTTATTTTTTAATCATAAATTTTGAATGAAATATTATGTCGAAGTTATTAAAAAAGATATAAAAAATTTAAGAGAATTTTCTAAATCGTTTAAAACCGATACTTGGAACTAATATAGCTAGTTAAAACCCTACCACTTCTTGAATATGTCCACCTTTCTTTGTTTTATAAAACATTTTAAAATTCATTCGTTATCTTTTACAAAAATAAAATAAAGTAATGGGAGAAAATACGAGAGGAAAGTGTGCATAAGAATTAGAGAAGTGATTTCAAGTACAAAGAAGGAGGCTTTAAGTGAGGTACGAATGAATTTAAAAGAGATTTAGGTGAAAGACTACAAAATTATACAACATATATGAATCCACAAGTATGTTTGGCATTATAACATATAGTATGTACTAATTACGATTTTCTAAGCTAGTTATTTGTTGATCATGTATATCTTGGGTATTTAATTGTGTGTATATTAACTATTTCAATGATCTATTTTCTTAATTCTAAAAACTTAAGAAATTCATATTTAAAGGTATATGGAAAATTGAATGTTTTTTTTATTAAATTGATAGAAGTACAGTTGTTTTTGCTCATATTTAATATATGTGAATTAAGTTATTTATGGCATATATTTATTCCAATAGGACTGAAGTATTTTGAAAGTATTTCTTAGTTTTTTGTGTGATTATATTCATAGTGTTGGTGTGCCTTGTGATTGCAGTTGATGTATGTGGTGATTGCTATGTGCTATTTAATGTGCTTTAAGGATATGTGAGAGTGATGTGTTGTATTGTGATATGCATGATGGGATGGTTTGTCAAAACTTATATTTAGCGCTGTAATAAGAAAGATACTAATCGATTGGTTGAGACTAATATTTAACACCAAAACGAGACATATATCATTAAGTTGGTCAGGAACAATATCGGAATCTATAATAAAAAATGCTATTTGATTAGTCAAGCTCAATATTTGGTCCTAGAATGAGGCAAGTACCATTCGGTTGACCAGGACTTATGTCCGAGGCCGACATCAAACATATATAGTTCTTATTTATGAAAAGTTAAAAATTTTGTCGTTGCATTTAAGTGCGACGTATTGTGAGTTGCAAAACCTATTATTTTCTTAATGAATTTTTACGAAAATAAATGTAGTGTAATAGTATTTTACTTTTGTTTATTTATTTTTTCCTATTTGGTATATACTATTTTTTATGTGTTATTTTAAATGAAGATTAGAGAAACTTAGAAACTTAGATAAA
This sequence comes from Erythroxylum baracoense, assembly GCA_025629805.1. Lineage (NCBI taxonomy): Eukaryota > Viridiplantae > Streptophyta > Magnoliopsida > Malpighiales > Erythroxylaceae > Erythroxylum > Erythroxylum baracoense. Next base: position 8,577,015 of record JAOTAY010000008.1, on the reverse strand, counting down.
CTTTATAATGTCTAATTTCATAGAGTTAAATATACGAGAATTATTAGATAGAATTATTTACAAGATTTTTTATGACATAAATTGAATGATTGAGCTTTGTTATTAAGTGATGATCCAATATACTCTCAATAAAATTAATTTAGGCTTGATTTGTGACATATGTTAATTCAATTATAATATTTTAAATTATCTTAAACATAAGCGTATAAGAGAAATTTATAAATCATGTCTAAAAATTTAAAAAGTTTTATAACTAAATTTGCTGTTGTCTTTGCAATATGTATGATCCATAGAAATGTGTATTTGTTAAAAGTTAATCATTATATTTTTCAAAATATTTTATTTTAGAGTCATAATACGTGATATTAATTATAGTAAATTCATTTTTACATTAATTTTCTTTACATTTTATATGAAACAAAAAAATTTAACGTTCTTTTCTTATAAAAACATAATATTTAATTTTAGTTGTATATAAAAAATTTACTTTACAAGGAAAATCTAAAATAACTTGTTTGAATAATTGTATATAAAATCTATAATTAAATAAGGATTATAAGACTTATTCAGTTTATACTATTGATATCAATTGAACCAAAGTCCGTCCATTTTGGATTTAATAATTGATGCTAATTCTATTATTTTAACTTTTGTTTCTAATAATCAAAGTTTAGTTGCTTGTTGGATTGAGTAACGATTTCCTTGTAGTTTTTCTCAATAAAATTAATAGATTTTCTATTAATTGTATTTAAGGGCTTATTTTAAATAATAATTTGTTGGAAAAAATTACGGACTAAATCTCATAGGTTAAATAAGTAAGAAAGTAACACGCAGAAATTTAACGTGGTTCGCTCTAATTTGGGCTACATCTACGAGTCAAACTCCGAATAAAACTTCCACTAATGAAAATAGCAGGTACAGATAGTGAAAAATGATACAACAAAATAGTGGCACTCACACACAAGGTGTTTCTCAAATTTACTATCCTTAGGATAATATCCTCATTATTTTGTCACTTACCTTTTAGGAAAACGTTTCTTAAAAATTTCCCAAAAATCACTCTCTTACACAAAACGGCTCTCTAAAATTCACTCTCAAACTCGCCACACATCTCATGCATGTTTGATGTGCATCTGTATCTTAAGAGAGGAGGAAGGGAGGGTCTTTTATAGACCCTCCATCGTATGATAGCTTGCATAGCAAGCTGTTATGTAGCAACTAACAACTGGTAAATGCAAGTTGTTTGTCAACTTGCTCTTTTTTTAAAGATAAATCTAGAATGGCAATACCATGTATGTCGGTACCACCTTATAATTCTTCCCCTATCGATTACACGGTATTTACTACCATTCTTGCAGATTATCGACATAACTCAAACTTTCCCTTGGGTAGAACTTTTGTCATCATATCTCATCCATTCTCATCGATATGAATCTTCTCAAGCTGTAATAACTTCTTTTCTAACACCTCTCTGATCCAGTAATTTCTCACATCAATATGCTTTGAACTTAAATGGAATGAGGAATTTTTCCTAAGGTGAATAACACTCTGATTGTTGCGAAATAGTTGATATCTATCCTGCTGAAAACTAAGTTCTTCTAAGAACTTCTTCATCTATAGGAGCTCCTTGCATGCTTCAGTTGTAGCAATAAATTTCGCTTCAATGGTGGATAAAGCAATACATTTCTGCAATTTTGATTGTCATGACATGACTTCTCCTACAAAGATAATTAGGTAACATAAAATAGACTTTCTCGAGTCAACATCACTGACCATGTCTACATCTGTGTAACCAACTAACACAGGCTTGGTAGTTCTAAAACATAAGCATATTTTGGAAGTACCACATAGATATATGAGAATCTACTTCACAACATCCCAATGTTCCTTACCAGGATTTGAAAGGAACCTATTCATTACTCCAACTGCGTGCCCAATATCTGGTCGTGTACATATCAAGCGTACATCAAACTTCCACCTACAGAAGCATAAGGAGACTTTAATCATCTCCTCCTTCTCTTCATCTATAGAAGGGCATTGCTTAGTACTCAATCTAAAGTGATTAGCAAAAGGACAACCAACTGTTTTAGCTTTATCCATGTTGAACCTTTGAAGTACTTTCTTAATATACTTCTCTTGTGATAACCATAATTTCTTGGCACTCCTATCCCTGATAATCGTCATGCCAAGAATCTATTTGGCTAGCCCCAAGTCTTTCATTGCAAAAGACTTGCTTAACTGCTTCGTTAAACTATTAATCCTGTTGATATTTTGGCTAATAATCAACATATCATCGACATAAAGTAAGAGGATGATAAAATCATCACCAAAAAATTTCTGTACAAAAACACAATGATCTGAAGTAGTCTTCTTATAGCCTTGCTCCCCCATAACTGTTCCAAACTTCTTATACCACTATCTCGATGCTTGTTTTAAACCATAAAGGCTTTTCATCAATTTACACATATAGTCCTCTTTACTTTTTTCTTCTATGAAGGAAAGCAGTATTGACATCCAATTTCTCAATTTCTAAGTCCAGACTTACTGTTAAACCAAGCACTGTACGAATAGATGTCATTTTCACAATTGGTAAAAATATCTCACCAAATTCAATGTCTTTTCTTTGGTTGAACCTTTAACAACCAATCTAGCTTTGAATCTTAGATGAGGATTGTGTTCATCATGCTTAATCTTGAACACCCACTTATTTTTCAAAGCTTTCTTGTCTTTTAGCAACTTCACTAGCTGAAAAGTTTTATTATCATGCAAGGACTTCATTTCATCTTGCATGGCTTCAAACTATTTCATCTTCTATTCATCTATCATAGCCTTTTGAAAATTCTTAGGTTCTCCCCATCAGTAAGTAACACATACTGATCACTGGAGTATCTAGTAGTGGCTTGCTGTACTGACATAGATCTCTTTATTAGAACCTCAGCAGTCTCTAGTGCCGGTGATTGATTCTAGACATCTTCTTCATCAAAATCTTCATCTAATTGATTTTGAATGGGAACATCATCGTCAGCTACATTTAGCTGGGGATTTTCAATTTCATCTTCAAATTGTCTTGGCATCATTTTTTGAGGAATTAACTCTAAGTCCACAAGGTCACCATTAGTTCTTGGAACATCCATTTTCGCTTTGATAAGATCTTTAATGGTTTGATCTTCAACAAATATAGCATCACGACTTCGAATCAACTTCTTCTGGACTGAATCATAAAATCGATAACCAAATTGATCTTCTCTATAACCAATAAATATACACTAACGAGTCTTAACGTCAAGCTTGGATATCTCATCTTTAGGGATATGGACATAAGCTTTGCAGCCAAATACCTTTAGATGATCATAGGAAATATCCTTTCTTGACTATACTTTCTCTAGAACATCATATTATAAAGGGATGCATGGTGAGCGATTTAATACATAAACTGTTGTGAATAGAGCCTCACCCTAAAATGTCTTAAGCAACTTTGCATGTGAAAGTAAGCATCTAACTCTTTCCATCAAAGTCCTGTTCATCCTCTTAGCCAAACATTCAACTGCGGTATCTTAGGAGGAGTAGTTTGATTTCGAATACCTGGCTCTTTGCAATAGACATCAAATGGTCTAGTGTACTCTCCACCATTTTCTGTTTGAATACATTTCAACTTCTTCCCAATTTGTCTTTCAACTAAGGCATGGAATTGCTTGAAAACACCTAGTACTTTATCTTTAGTCTTCAATGTGTATACCCACGTCTTCCTAGAATGGTCATCAATAAAACTCACAAAGTATTGAGCACCACCTAGTAAATTTGTCATTAGCCTATATAGATCTGAGTGTACCAAATCCAGCACACTTTTTATTCTAGAAGGACGGAAACTTTTGAAAGCAACTCTATTTTGTTTTCCTGCAAAACAATCAGCACACTTCTTTAAATGGACCTGGTCAACTCTAAATAATGTATTCTTTTTCACCAACTGAGTCATCCCCTTCTCACTCATATGATCTAGTCTCTTGTGCCATAATTCAATTGCATCATCTTTTTCTACTAAATTCACAACATCATTGGAGACCTTTGCTTGCATCACATACAACTTTGAGCACTTCTTACCTTTGACAATTACCAAGGAGCCTTTAGTAAGTTTCCATTTGCCATCTTTGAAATTGCTGCAAAAACCTTCATTATCAAGTATGCCAACTGAGATTAGATTTAGACGAAAATCAGGAAAATGTCTGACATCTTCCAGAGGCAGTCTCATGCCATTGTCTGTTTCAAAGTAATTAATAACACTTTTTCCAGTGATTTTGCCTAAACCACTGTATCCCATTTTAAAGACACCAAAATCTCATTATGTATATGATGAGAAGAGTTTTTTATGTAATGTGGCGTGAATAATGGCACCACTATCACATATCCAGTTGAACTCACAAGATGCACTATTCACATCATTATCATATAAGACGATGTGAAAGTCATCAATGATGGTTGTCGTCGATGTGTGTTCATCATCAGTGCTATCATCTTTTTTTACTTCTTTGCCTTTGTTCTTTTCTTCTTTAAACTTTCGGCAGAACCTTTTGATATGACTCTTCTTTTTGCAATGATGGCACTCAACGTTTGCATATTTATTTTATCATCCTCTGTTCTTATCTCTGAAATTTGGACCTTTAGATTTGCTCCTCTCCCTATAACCTGTGACCAGAACTTCTGTCTGTGTTGAACAGGCCGAACTCTGTGATCTCCGTCTCTTTTTTTCATTTAGAATTCCATTTTTGATAGATTGCATGTTAATAACACCGTCAATTGTAGAATTGGTGATTGAAATCTTCAAAGTCTCCCAAGACTTTGGCAAGGAGGTAAGCATGAAAAGGGCAAGCACTTGATCATTGAACTTTATACCCATGCCTAATAATTGATTCACGATCTCCTGAAATTCATTCAAGTGATCTGTCACAGAGGTATCTTCTTGATATTTTATTTGTACTAATTTTGTTAAATAAAATAATTTATTGCTACCAATTTTTTAGGCATACAACTCCTCGAGCTTCTCCCACAATGTTTGCATGTGAGTCTCGTTGCAGATATGATTATATACATTATCTTCAATAAATTGTTGAATAAAACTACATACCTGCTCATGCTCAAATGCTCACTCCTCGTCCAATTTATTTTCGGGTTTTGTTATGGTAAACACCAATAAATGCCTTTTTTGTGACGAACAGAAGATCTTTTATCTTGTTCTTCTATATGTGATAGTTGGAGCCATTTAGGCTAATCATCTTGCTTATTTTTGCCTCCATCTTTGATGAGAAATGCTTTGACACAAAATCGCCGCTCTGATACCACTTGTTGGGAAAAATTACGAATTAAATCCCACAGTAAAATAAGCAAGAAAATAACACGTAGAAATTTAACATAGTTCACCCTTTAATTTGGGCTACGTCTATAGGTCAAACTGTAAATAAAACTTCCACTAATGAAAATAGCATGTATAGAGAGTGAAAAATAATACAATAAAATAGTGGCGCTCACACACAAAGTGTTTCTCAAATTTACTATCCTTAGGATAATATCCTCATTATTTTGTCACTTATCTTTTTAGGAAAACATTTTCTAAAAATATCCCAAAAATTACTCTCTCACACAAAATGGCTCTCTAAAATTCACTCTCAAACTCACCTCACATCTTATGTATGTTTGATGTGCATCTGTATCTTAAGAGAGGAGGAAGGGAGGGTCTTTTATAGACCTTCCACCGTGTGACAGCTTGCTAAGTTGTTTGTCAACTTGCTCTTCTTTTTTTTAAAGATAAATCCAGAATGACGGTACCATGCATGTCGGTATCACCTTACATAATTATGATATTTCTTAATTCAAAAGGGATATTCTACTCTTTTTTGTTATTTTAAAAAGTTACAAGGATTATTCTTGGACTATTCGTTCTGATATGGTCTTAACAAAAATTTTAAATATCAAGGAATATAAGAAACATCAGGTTATTTATTCTATAAATAATTATAAAATATAGGCTAAAACATGAGTTTTATTAAACAAATTAAATAATTTACCCATAATCACTCAAAAAGAGATTGAAAATTGTACTTTAATTATAAAAGTATGATATATTATGAGCTAATTATTCGATCATAAATTAATATACTCTTTTTGTTCGACTATAAATTAATATACTATTATGTAAAAGTTAGAAAATATCAAATATACTTTTTAACGAATTACCATAACTCAAAATGTGTAAAAATAAAATAAAAAAGATTGATCTCTAATTTGAAGGAGCCTGATATTATAGACTTAAATTACATTAGCATGTTACAAAATATCAAATACCAATATTAAGTTATACTTTATATTGATTTTATTAATTGAAAATATAAATTGTATATATAACTAAACATATAATTTTTTGGATATCTTTTTTGTTTATCTACTATATTAATTAAATTAAAAAAGGAAAACAAAAAAATAAAATTGGATTGTGTACTATTATTTCCTCACTACTAATTTTATTTTCTTATTTTTAATATTTATTTTAAGATAAAATTTGTGTTATTATTTTGAAAAAGAACTTTTCATTTTTATTAGCTTATAAATAGGATTGAAGCAAAATTGTTAACCATATATATTTAAAAGCGTTAGAAATAAAAGTAGTTAATAGTTAATAGTTAATAGAAGTGTTTGCTGTCCTAACCACCCTACTCATATTATTATAGTATATTTATGTTGTTTGATAAAGTTTCTTCTTTCTTTCTAGGTATTGACCAAAATCATTTCTCTTTTCCTAGATCTATTTGAGCTCACTTTCTCTCATTGTATAATAATATTTTATTGGAGATGAAGATGTATACACGGTCAAATTCCATTTTATTCTCTACATATATACATGATGTGATCATTAAAGAATGTCCATGATAGCTTCAGTATTAATACACATACATCAGACTGTTCTGGGATTCTCTTCTCTTTGTCTAAGTGAGTCTAATTTTGCATGTCATTTTCTTTAACCCCACCACTAATTTCTCTCTCCTCTCCCTCTATGTGCAATCAAACAAAGGCCAAAGGTTGAAATGAAAGAAAGAGGAAAGAAAGACTTCCTAAAAAACAAACCAAAGCACCTTTTCAAAACCAACCACTGAGTGCAAAGCTTTCCCACATAAAGTCTGGATATAATTATATACACCATCTAAGGAGAGATTTCAGGGCCTTCTCTCTCAGAATATGGGTTTACGGAGCTACCATCTACAAGACAAGGCTTTGCGCTTTCAGCCTCCAACTTTCATTGAATGGCTTAAACCATCTCCCTCTCCTTGTTCTTCTTTATCCTCACTATCTTCATCAACATCCACTTCTTCATCTTCTTCGGTGTCTGTGACTCAACAGGCTGCCCAGTCAATGAATCCCAAGAGCATATTAGGACTTCCTATCTTATACCCGCAGCCACAACAGCAACAACAAGAACTAGACAAAGAAAATATTCGGTGTTTGCCGCTTCTAAGCAGGCTTACAGAGAACAAAGCGCTTAAGGAGGAACATATGGGACAGCAGGACCCTGTTGGAGTTAAGATAGATGAGAAAATGGAGAAGGTTACAGTGGCCTTGCACATTGGATTGCCTAACACTGCAAATTCTGAAGTTGAGACTAAGGTTTTTGATCCGAGGGAAGAGCAAGCTATTAACAAAAGATTTCGTGCCTCCTCCTTCAACACAGAGAGTAGGTTTTGGATCCCAACTCCTGCTCAGATACTTGTAGGCCCGATGCAGTTTGCTTGTTCCATTTGCAGCAAGACCTTCAATAGGTACAATAACATGCAGGTTAGTCAATTTCCAGAAATTTTCTCTTTGCCTTTTCCCAAGTGTTATCCAACAATCATAGATTTGACAAGTGTTCAACTTCTTTTTCTGGTTTGCATCCACACTAGGCATGTGCTCAAAATTATACACTTCTGATTTAATAGAAGAGGATGTGGAATTATTGGTATCTCTCCCTTTGTTTTAGCATATCCACTCTCTCTAGTAGAAAGGGGAGCGTTTCTGGGGCAAAGCGGTTGAAAGTTACCCTTTTGTAGGGCCAAAAAATTAAGTAAAAGCAAAGATACAAGAAAGGGAAGAAAAGATGATACTTATCCAAACTAATTTACGAAGACGAAAGTCATTATAAGTAGACCAAAATAACAACAAGAGATTGTAAAATTTGGAAGTTAGAATACAATTTCTTCGAGATATACACCTCTTTCATAATGGTCATACCTTCTATATATATATATATATATAAACTAAAAGAGCAATTTCCTAGGTAGGTATACAGAATATATATAGGTTCACTTTTTCAGATTTGTACATGTTTCTCGTTCATGCAAAAATAATCAACAAACAAAACGTTTATATATCGTCGGTCTCAATTTCTATATTAACAAATGTGTCATTTTTTTTTTATTTTCAGTAAATCATTTTAAGTAATCTCATTCGAAGTAATTTGACATGACATAGTCTATCAGTTAAATTAGATCTTGTGAATATATGTGCCAATGAGGAAACCTTGTCCATCATAATTGGCACCATAACTAGACCTGCCTTTCTTTTCTGACTTTGTTTTTGCCCTTTAGGAACAATTTTCCGTAGTGATAACTATCAAACATGTCTTTATGTCGAACATCAATGGTCTGTTATATTTGTATATAATCTTCCTTAAATCAATGTATATCCATAATATATTGACTTCTGTTATTTGGGTTTATAAATATTTCTTGTCGTAGCTACAGTAATCATTTCCCTTGGATATGTAAGAAAAGTAGTGTTATATATATATATATATATATATATTTTTTTTTTTTTTGGCAAAAATCATTGCTTCCCTTTGAGTGCAAAAGCTAAGGTTAAAAGGAAAGTTGAAGTAACTGGAAATGTCAATAATGATTTATAAAATTCATAAAAAGGTGTGACAAGAAGTTGAAAAAGATTAAGATGCTATGTAAACTACATCCAAGTAGCTGCAACATTGTCAAAAGTTGCAGAAAGGGCAATGGTCTTGCCCACCACACTCCCCCAACGCCCGGGGGTAGAAGGATTTTATTTAACTAACGACTTAGGATCCTCACACTTTAATTATGACTCTCAACTTTAGTCCCTGAATAATAATTAACACTTTGCATCGCAAATAGAGTTAGCGAAAATGAATATAATTTAAAGTTTACGGACTTCTTTTTGTCTGTAGATGCATATGTGGGGACATGGATCAGAGTTCAGGAAGGGACCAGACTCACTCAAAGGGATTCAGCCAGCAGCTATGCTGAGGCTACCATGCTACTGCTGCGCACAAGGCTGCAAGAACAACATCAACCATCCACGAGCAAAGCCATTGAAGGACTTCAGGACACTTCAAACTCATTACAAAAGAAAGCATGGAGTGAAGCCCTTTGCATGTCGAAAATGCAATAAGGCATTTGCTGTTAAAGGGGATTGGCGTACCCATGAAAAGAATTGCGGGAAGCTTTGGTATTGCACTTGTGGTTCCGATTTTAAGCACAAAAGGTCTCTCAAGGACCACATTAGGTCTTTTGGGAAAGGTCACTCTCCACACCCTTCTCTTGAAGGTTTTGAAGATGAGAAGGAATGCATCACTGGCTCTGAAGATGATTCTGTTCGCTAGATACAATCGACCTTTGGTACGTGTGTTTGGAGTTTCAAGTATAAATTTCGAAGCTATATATATATAAGCTTCCCTAAGCTTGTGCTCGGTAACAAAAAGTTCTCAACAGCATTCGTGTGGTGGTACGTACATAGGGAGCGGTTTGCTACGGAGCACTGGCTGGGGATGAGCAGTGGTACTTATAATAACTTAAAAGGACATGTTTGCATTGAGATAGTAAGACTGAAATAAGGGGATTACCTCAAGTGATGAAGTAGATGAATTTTCTCTCTTCAGTGGGGGCAAATAGTTTATTCACAAACTGCTTTGTTCAATTTTCAAGCTCCTTTCAGGATATCACCCCCTTGAAGAAAATTTTTCCGCTTCACCACTAACTGGTGATCTTATTACAGCGTTTCAAAGATTGTCGTTGTGTCGTTGCTTGTTAGTTCATGGTGTATGTGCATGTTGTTTCTATGTCAGACATTCAGTTCTTTTAATGAAATGATTGAAGCCCATTCCAGAATCCAGATTGCATTGAATAACTAATCAAGGAAGTGATTGCTTATGGGCAGTGTTTCTGATATGTTTACATTAAATACTGCTGTTTTTTTAAATTAAGTTATAGCAATCTTCAAAAATTATCTCAAAAGTATTATTTGTGATCCTCCTTTTCTAGCTTGTGACAAAAGAAATAAGCAATATTAATAGTTCAGATGTTGAGTCTTTAGATTGACAACCAATGAAAACACAACGTAGGAAATTCGATCTAACTAATTCAAATTAGCAGGATATTGTTCTGAAGAAGTTAACAAATTCGGATGAGTCCCTTACGGTGGCAATTATATAACGTAAATAATAGCAGGTTCAAATATGATGAAAAGGGGATAATAATTTCAAAAAAAATATAAGTATACTCCTGTTTGGCAATCAGTAGATTATATTAGTTATTAGCTGATTCTATCAGTGGTTGGCTAATAACATAATGTTATAGCTTATTTGACCAGCGGATAACAGTAGTGGTTTATTTAAAGATGTTTGATAAAATTAACAGTTTAGTATTAATTATTTATGTATATAATAATTTATGAGGGTATGACTTAAAAAAAGATTTATAAAAACATGAGTATTAGTTATTTATATCTTAGTATTTCTTTGAATATTCTCATAAGAATTTAAAAAGAACAAAAGAAGTCAACATTATTATTTTCTCTAATATCTTCCATCGAATTTTAAGAACAGCAAAAGCTCTGAATAAAACTTCTCAATAATGAATGAGTTCGATTAAAAACTTCTCGATATCCTCTTGGATTGGCAAGCCAATCGAAAATTTTGAGAGATCACTAAAATGCCACTAAAAATGAGCTTGAGAATGGGTTCGGTCGGATCACACCAAGAGTTTTTCTTCAAATGCAACACCAAGGAGTTTAATATGAAATTGAGTCTGTTAAAATGATATCGATTTAATTTCTAATTTAAGGAAATATAAATTTTTTGTTATTTTACTTTTTAAAATTTGAAAATATATTTTTAATATATTAAACTAAAATAAAATTATTTTGAAAATTCTGTTTATATTAATCTCTTAAAATTTAAACTTAGATAAATATAATTAATTTAAATTTGATTTATTAATTTTAGATTAAATTGAATTGAATTAAACACAATATACAAGTGATAATAATAATATTATATACTAAATATTGATATAAAAAGGGACTTAAATATCGAGTCTATACAAAAGTAATTAATGTAATATAATTAGAGTTAACAAATTTAAAAGTATTTAATTTTTTTAAACTTTTATTTAATATTAAATATTTTAAAATTTTAATTTAATGGATATTTTTTTGAATTTTGTATAAATTAAGTCAAATGTATATCTCTATCTTTTTGAGTAATTTGTCATAATTTTTAGATATAATAGTCTTTTAGTCCCTTAATTTCTCAGCCCTGAAGGAAAACACTCTTCATAGTAGCGTTTTCAAATTCAATAAATTGAGTTTAATCCGCCAACCCGATTAGCTGATTATAAAAAGAATTATCAACGGTTTAACATAGTCAAACAACTAAAACCTTTCAATCCGCTAAAAATTAACTTATAAGTTATTTACCAAACTCATAATCTATTAGTAAGTACAAAACTATTCTTAAAAAATTAACATTTATAATTTTTAAAAAATTTTCATAAGATGTTATAATATCCTATGAATATGTATAAATTTTAATTATGTATTGAGATAATCATCTAATCTAAAAGTAAATATAATAAAGGTAATAGTTAATGATAATAATGTAATGATAAATTTTGAAATATATAATAACAATCAAAAGAACTTTTTTTGACTTATAATCAAATGAAATCTATGAATTAACCATCAATATTAAAGACAAAAAATTTAATGGATTGTGTAATAATGCGAACGTGTTATTATAAACATGTAATGGTAATAACGTACTAACACTTATAATTAACAAAACTATATCAAATTGGGTATATTAACTTAAACTTTTAGAAAATATGATAGTAACTTATGAACAAACATAATCCTATAATTTGTGTAATACTTAGATATAGAACATGTTGTTGAGAAATCAGGCAGTTTCATGATTATAAAACTTTTTCGTACTTTGATTTTTTTAAAATTAATATCACTTTAATTTTATAAATTGATTAACAATTAAATCATAACAAAGCATGAATCTTAATTCGTACCTTATTTCGAAATTTTATCATTTTTCTTGTCGTATCCCTTGAACCGTAAACTGATCTATCTCAATCATTGTAGCTACACAAGCATTCGGCCTCTAATGATATTCACAGAAACTTCTTTAATTCTCTAATTAAACAATTTATATCTATAGATTAAGATTTACGTCTAACAATATATCATGACCACTCAAATATTTAGGAATATCATAGTGGTTTTGACTAACCTTTTTGTGTATGATTTTTTGGTATAATTCAATTATTTAATCATACAATGTTCCAATAAGACAGACTATGAAATTAATATTTACTCTATTTTGAGTCCAATCATATTAATTCTCTGCTATTAAATATTAATTCAATTAATGATATTTGTAAATTATTTAAAAAACGTCATTTTACTTTGACCAAAGATTTTTCGAATCAATACTAATTGAGAATAACATAACATTCTCTTTAATTATTTTAGAGTGACGAATCATATTTTGATCACTTAACTACCTTCATATATTCATGTTACATTCAATAACTACTGACTGAATTACCTATTATTAAAATAGTTCATAAGTCGTATCAAAATATAGTAATTCGTATACAAGATAACTTTAAGGTGCTCAAATTAAAGAATTACTTATACAATCATCATAAAGAGAATTTATATATATATAAAAGTAATGTTCCAAATGGATTTCTTTTAATGAGTCAGTTCAGTGAACTTGTTTTCTAACATGCACTTACATGTTTATTTATGTATCACCATACTTTATAAAAAGTTTTACATTTTTTATAAGCGATATGCTAAAAAGTTTCAAATAACTCGTAAAAAATAAAAAGATTAATGTGTCATATGATATAATGTTATGCACCTAATGAATTAATAAAGTCAAGCATATTAATATTCAAAGAAGGTGCTAAAAATCAGTGAACTTAATATTTATTACAGGTCAATTTAAAATTTTAAATTACCAACTAGACAATTATAAAACTAGCAACATGAAAATGGATAGTAAAATAGATTGTCATACACCTCTTGCTGAAAAATTAAGGCACAATCTCATCATGTGTATAGTGAAAACAACAAAATTTGTTCATAATTTTTTGAAAAATAAGATATTTTCAATTTTATAATATAACTGATAAATAAATATCATAAAATATAAATCATAAATATCTTTAGTAATTCTCTCGCAAAACTAATTTCTAAAATGGGTTATTGAAAATTAATTTAATTTCACAAGTGTCAAACCTTTAATACTATAGACACAAACAAGTTAGAAAGAATTTTAAAAGTGGTGTAAAGTGGGGCATGCTAAGAGTTGTAACTCATATAAAGCTTACATTTATTAATAATATGGTTTAACTTTTTAGTAATTTAATTACTTATAATTATGATTATAATTAAACTTTGATTGAAACTAAAGCTAATCCTAATTAAATACAAATTAGGTATCTTAAAGTTACTCAAACTTTATAATAAAGTTTTACTTAATCAAAGTACCTATTCTCTTATTAATTTTCTTTTTTGTCACGTTAAATAATTTACATTCATAAATCAAAATTGATATTTGCCGGCATATTATGACCATTCAAATATTAAAATATCAAAATAATTTGACTAATCTTTTAGTATAGAATTTTTTATATAATTAAATCCTTTTATCACACAATGTTCCGATTATACAAAAAAATAAGAAGTTAATATCTACATTATTTGAACCCAATTACATCAATTCTCTAACATTATTATTTGATTCTTTTAATAACATTGGAAAACCATTTTTAAAATGTCATTCTAACTTAACCAATAATTTCTCAAATCAATACTTAGAAAATAAAGAAATATTTAAAGTGATTAATTATATATTTTCATATAATTTATTTCATCTTTAAATTTTAATGATTACAAGTTATCCTTAGATTTTTATAAATCTTGCAAAGTATTGAAATATATCAATTTTTATATGAAATATTTTTTTAGACATATAAAGTTAAAGAATCACTTACGCCTATAACACAGCTTGACCTAGCATGAAATTAACTGGTCAAGTTTCAGTTGAACGAATTTTTGACTGGACTCTAACCTAGGGAAGCCTAAACTAAATTTGAAAAAGGACATTGTTTTATTTAAACCAAATTTAGGCTACATGTAGCTAGGGAAGTTGGTTTAGATCGGGTCAGAAATAACCTATATTCCACCTGGTCCATTACTAATCCTTTATGCAATGCAAATTCTCATATAAGGTTAAACTTGTTTTTAAAGTATTTATACATTTATTTAAGTATTTTTAAAATTATAATATGTTCTAATTTTTCTATCTTATTAATGTCTTGTCATAATAAAAAAACGCCAAGAACAATTTAAAAATAATACCTAAATATAATATAAATATTAGAATTATAATATCGTCATAATTCTATTTGTAAAACATATTTATTCCATAAATTTTATTTTATAAATTAGTCAATTAAATAAATATATATAGTGAAAACAATTTTTAATTATATAAAAAATATAATTAATTAGTTATCAAGCATAAAGCAGCACCTATTACTTTGGATTACTGGTACGTCTTAATGTTTTCACTTCTACCCTCTTACTAGTTCCCGTATCTTTGCGCAATTGTAGATGATGCCATCTTCAAAATTGCAATCGGTAAATAATCATTAGCATTTAGGTGAACATTATTTTTAAACGTTATTCACCATTAAATCGTTCACACCATCAATTATACAGTAAGTAACAATGTGTTGCATACCATTATCTCGTTTACACCTACAAAGAATTGTTTCATCCTACGTCTTCAACAAAAATGCCACTGGTGAACATCGAAACTTTATATTATCATCTATTCTTCACCTGGATTCATTCTCTCTTCCAACTTATTACGATCCAATATGGGAAGAAAGAAACACCTCGCAGATAGATATACATTCTCAGCTTGCTGAAGCTACATTAATGAACAACTCCCAAGTTCGAAAAGCAATACTAGATACGAGGATAAAGCGTCCAAAAGCACCGTTTAATTTGTTGCCCGATTGAGATGATTGTTGCATCTCCTCACCCCAAAAGCGCATAACCGAAGAAGCCACCGCCGCTATATTTTTTAGGGACATTAACCAGGAGCAGAAGACCGCGTAACCTTCTAGCCGCTAGCGTAGGCCATCGAAACCAGTTAGGGCAAAAAGAGCCCGGTTCGTCCGATTTAGCCCAACCAGGCCTACTTTTATTCCAAGCTGGCTAAATCACGGGCGAGTAGGCCCGCCTATTCATATCCTAAAACCATCGTCTAACAACTTGCAACCGAGGATGATGATTAAAATAAATGGATAATGCTCGAGTACTGAGCCTTGGCCCTTGATATCTATCAAGGTCTCCCGCTTACGGGCCAGGTGTTGGCTCAGGGATCCAAGAAGCTGCCACGTTGCAAATGAGTATTAATGCACAAGGATTTAAATGGTGTATGAAGGGTATAGAGTAAGACAGATTTGCATAACATTCGACAGTTATATCACCGACTGTCAACATTGTAGGTTTGTGAAGGAAATCTATATGGACAAATGGCGTGTAAACATGCGACTTGGTACACCTGTTCTTTTTTGGGGAAGCCAGAGGAGCTATAGAGCGTGCAGCTGTAGCATTGTACGAGTCTATTTAGAAGGTTGGTCTTTTGCGAAGGCCTAATCGTGGTTTTTTTAAAATAGGTTCTAAGGTTATCCTAAGAATATCCTTGTATGTGTCTTTGCTGTCTCTGGTTCCTTTTTACAATTTGGGTGCTGTCTCCTCCGGGTTTTCGGATTGGAAAGTAAAAGTTGGGAGTTTTTGTTTGTAGAGAAAGATGGTTAGTTTCATTTAGTCTCCCAGTTTCTCTGAGCTTGATCACTAGCTTAGATTTTTTGGTTTGTTTATTCGCAATGTCAAATTGCTTCGTATTCTATGTTTCTACCATTTCCTTGTTCTTTTCCATTTGCCCAGCAACGTTGTTCTGTAAGACTTCGGAAAATGATTACAAGCAATCGTGACATATAAAACTACCAGAAGTCTATGGTCAATTTCTGTTCACAACTTTAAAATCCCCTGAGTTTCATTATATTCTGTATTTTATTAGCCACATGACATGAAGTTCTTAAAGAATATATCTACTTGGATACATCTAGTTATATCAAGATGATCTGAGAGTTTAAGAAAACAGAAGTGTTCTTGCATGAATGGTGATTAAAACATGAAACATTTTGATGTTGTGGATACTAGTGTTCGCCTAAAAGTTTATGGACCAACAAGGAAGTTCTATTGAAAAGTTGTGTTAGATAACACTAGTGTCTAGTGTAATTACAGAGGTTTTATACCTTTAAATCTAGTTCTCAGCTAGAAGGTCTAATGTTTGCGTAATAAGCAGTAATATCGGAGGCTATTAAAAACTCACTCAAGCTATCTACCTGCTCACCAAACCAATGTAACTGGTTGTAGGTGCATATTTGATGTGGAGTTGTATAATTTTTTTTATTTGTAGGACCAAGCCTTTGTACTAATGATTTCAGGATGTTAAATGCAAATGTAAAAGGTCCATGATACAAGGTCCCAACATTTACCGTCTGATGAAGGCAAGATAATGACGAGGAAACAGAAGGCAGAAAGCAGAGGTCACGAAGGAGAGCAATCGCCCAAGAAGCCAAAGAATGAAGATAAGAATGGGCAAACGAATGGCAAATCTGAGGAAGGTAACCTTGCTAAGGAGTTTGAAGAGTTTAGTAATGCCGTCAAAGAGAATCTCAATGTTGAGGAAATGCGTAAAATATTGGAGATGAATGATCAAGACTCCTCTGGCTCTGATGGGCTTGCTATGACCAAATGGTTAGTTTATTACGTTGTCATCTACATAAATTTCTCTCGCAGTGAAGTTCTCGCCAAAAGTTTGTCATTTTTTGTATAGTTTGTGTGGCAGACATTGTAAGCATGGAAATGAAAATGTTCAGGATATTCTTGATTGCATTTCACAGCCTCTCCATCAATGTTAATAGCAGTTCTATTTACTTGGTGACAGCCAAGATTTGCTGTTCTCTGGGCAACTAGAGAAATGTCCAATGTGCAATAGCGACTTGGAATTTGATGGTAAACGTTATTATTGCAAAGGGTTCTATAGTGAGTGGTCTAGTTGCACTTTCAAGACTAGAAATCCACCAAGGAAACAAGAGTCTGTCAAGCTGCCAGATTCTGCGCTGAACTCGCCCATAGGAGATGTAAACTCTGCTGTCACCATTCACTTTATAATTTCCTGATAGCACTGTATAATATGCGGAAAACTCTGAGTTCTCATACACATGTTCTTGTTCACAATGTTCCAGTTGCTGAAGAAGCGTCAGGATCCTAATAGTAGGCCTCGTCAGAATTTAGGAGCCCTAGATAGACCTTTTGCAGGGATGATCATCTCTTTATCAGGTCGTCTTTCTAGAACACATGTAAGTAACATTTGTTCGTGGATCATTATGAAGCATGAGTTTTTGCAAGATTCCAATTAGATGCTGTCTGGGTCAATACCATTATGCAGCATTACTGGAGGACAAAGATTGAGAGACAGGGGGGAAAGTTTCGAACTCTGTTACTGGTAATCTATTATCTTTTATTATGATTGTTCTTTGGATCGCTAGAATCTTTTCAGCTTTTTTTGTTACCGACATTAGTGTGGAAAACTATGTATAGGCGTGAATTGCCTAGTTGTTTCACCTGCTGAGCGAGATCGTGGAGGTTCGTCCAAGCTTGCAGAAGCACTGTGAGTGCTGGAATTTTCTGTTAGCTTTTAAGTATTGCTGAACAACATTTGGTCGGAATGTTATTGTTTCAACATTAACTGATCAATATCCTAAGTTGCCAAACGTGTACCTTGAAGTGAGAGAGGCATACCTGTTGTGAGGGAAGCATGGCTGCTTGATAGCATTGAGAAACAAGAACCTCAGCCCCTGGAAGCTTATGATTGCGTCTCCGATCTTGCTGTGGATGGTAAAGGAATACCATTGGATAAACAGGATCCCAGTGATGAGGCTTTTGAATTGATTTCAGCAGAAGTATGGAATTTTTTTTTCAGTCCCGAAAATGCAGCAGCTACTGTTATTGTCATGAATCACTAAGAATTTCTGACTGCAGGTCAGACTGCATGGCAAGAGAGGAGTCCACAGGGATACTAAATTGCAGGAACGAGGTGGTCAAATATTCGAGGGAGACGGAATATTGTACAATTGTGCCTTTGCACTTTGTGATATGGGGCGAGGACAAAACGAGTAGTTCCAGAAATTTCACAAGCTCCATGCTCTTCTGTACAGTTAGTACATCATTGACGACTTGTATTTCTTGTAGGTTTTGCGTTATGCAACTGATAACAGTACCAGAAAGCAACTTGCATCTGTACTACAAAAAAGGCGGAATGGGAGATGATATTAACGTAGAAG
Organism: Erythroxylum baracoense; assembly: GCA_025629805.1. Classification (NCBI taxonomy): domain Eukaryota; kingdom Viridiplantae; phylum Streptophyta; class Magnoliopsida; order Malpighiales; family Erythroxylaceae; genus Erythroxylum; species Erythroxylum baracoense. The sequence goes on along the minus strand of JAOTAY010000008.1, from coordinate 8,558,239 downwards.
AAAGGCTTGAAGAATGGGAAAATATGGATAATGCAATAAAGGAGTTCATCAGACTCTTTGAGGAGATCACTGGCAATGAGTTTGAGCCATGGGAGAGGGAGAAGAAGTTTGAAAAGAAGCGCCTGAGTTTCTATCCTATTGACATGGTAAATTAACTCCTAATTTTTCAAATAAATAACTTAGGGGGTGGTTGGTTCGCACAGAGGAATGGTAATAAGAATGGGAATGAATATAGTGAGGAATGGGAATGGATATTATCGTTATAATTATGATGGTTGGTTAAGAGGAATGAATGATTACCATTACCATTGACAGTGGTTGGTTTGTAAAAATATTGTGAAATAAAAATTTATCATATTTTAATTAATTAATTAATTATATTGTAATTAATCAATTACAATATATTCATTAATTA
>JAOTAY010000008.1:8544897-8557724 GCA_025629805.1 Erythroxylum baracoense | reverse complement strand
CTCTATTTTAATTCTCTCTTTTTAATTCCTACCACCATATAAAATTCCTAATATACCATATTAAACTCCAAAAATTCCTAATTCATAAAGTCTAATTTATTTTCATGCATAATAATTTATTAAAATAATTAAAATAAAATAAAAAGATAAAAATCCTAAAAGCGGGATCCAACATTCGTTATGTGTTACATGTGGTATCAAAGCGGTGACGTGATCGGGTGATTAAAAATGAAGATTTTTTGGTTTCTCTCCATAAGGTTTTAGGAAAGTTAACTTTTGTTTCTTAGTTTTTCTTGTTTTTTATTGCATGAAATTGGTATACATGTATTTAGCCTTAAGAAATTGGTTGAAAATGAGTTCAAGAGTGTGAAAAACTGGCCCAAAATTCACCATAAATTGCACAAACGGTCCAAGACGATGACACACGCGCCTAACGGCGCACAGTACTGCCTTGAGGGCTGTTAGTTTGGCGGGTTCGGTGCAGGCGCCAGACACATGGTGCAATGGTGACCACTCGCGCTAGCATTGGTGGACGCGTCTGGACTTCGCCACACATGCGTGACACGCACTAAATGAGTCTCCAACACATTTGCGCTGGCGCATGTCTGACATGTGCCTCTTGCGCCGACGCGGCAGCTGATGTCAGTCGTACAGAACTGCAAAAATTTCAAACATCCTATAAGGGTACCCCCGGGATGTTTTGGGTCAATTTTTGGGTTTGGGAAATTCATAAAGTGAAAATTTCCATTTTTTTGGGTTTATTACATTAGTAATAAATTAAAGTTTAACTTCAGAAAAGGAATTAGGTTGTTATGAATCCAATTTCAAGTGAATTTTCATGCTTTGGACATCACATGAGGAAGATACTTTAAATTTTTGTGTCTTGAGCCTCAGGTTTAGTGTTCGGGATCGTATGATAATTACTCGGAACAAGAATTGAGACATTCTGAAGCCATTTTTGAGTGAATTTTCATGCAACGAACTTGCCATAAGAGAGATACATAAGGCTATCATATCTAGGATGGTCAGTTCAATGTTCGGTGATGCACGATAGTCGCTCTATTGAGATTTTTTCTTTATGAGAGTCTCGAATGAAGTTTTCAGAGAATGTCTTCAGCTTGAGTGTGTGACAATGAGACTATGCATTCAGGTTTAGCATTTATTGATGTTACATTGTCACATACCATATGCCCATAAAGAATGTGAGGATGACATAAAGATATATCCCTTGTGTTTGTGTACTTTTTGAGTGGTGATGAGGATGAGGTTACCAAAGTGGGCTTTCAAGTCAGTATTTTGAATTATTCTGCTTGCATGTTAGGGGATGTCTATGATTTTATGTTTGGTTATTCTGCCTAAAGGTGCTAGCCTTACATATCATTTTGAAACGTGCATAAAGACATAAGATCGAGGAAAGTTGTTGCTCAAAGCATAAAGACATAAGATCGAGGAAAGTTGTTGCTCAAGTGATCTATTCACCCAAAGGTAGTAGTATCATGAGAGTTGATGGTTTGTACTCTGATCTTTTTTATGTGGAGGTCTAATTGCATATATTATATATTCAGCCCACAGGTGTTTCATAAGATATGTGACTTGATTTTCAATAAAGATACTATTTAATGGCTTTGAGTATCATTGTTATCCTACATTTGTGTTGATTTAAACATTATCATTTTATAGTCACCTTTTCGGTTAATAAAATCAATGTCATCATTGAAACCCTGACCGGTCTCAATATGAAGAAGTGAACAGATGATGTATTGAATGCTATGGTGATAGCTAAGGTTGATATGGCCATATGGGCCATCTCCACCTACATCTATGAGCTCGAGAGCTTATAAAGTAGCCTATAAAGCTTGCGATCAGTCTAACAAATTATGTCTTATGACCATTAAGAAATCCATACTTGACCATCTGCTTAGTGGACTTTCAAACACAGTTATAGAGAAGCAATTTCTTGGTAATGTCTCCCAGAGATACACAGTCTCACCTAATGTTGAGACAAGTGCCTTGATGAAAGAATTATTCTCCATGAGGTATACAGGAGAAGGGGCAGTATTGGAGTTCATATCAAGAATGATTCATCTTCACAGTAGACTAAAGATGCTGAATATTCCTCTTCCTGATGTCTTCATAATTCACCAGACTCTGAATACACTCCCTCTAGAGTTTAGTAATCAAGTGACGACACATTATTCGCAGGATGAGGAATGATACTTCAATGCTTTGATTGCCTATTGCGTTACTGAGGAGGAGAAACTCAAACTTGCTACTCCTATAACCATCGAAGCAATTAAAGGAAAGACAAAGATGAAGCTCACCAGATCAAAGATAGAAAGACTAAATCTTTTCCACATACTGATGCTCGTTAATCCAGTGCTGGTAAAGGCCCGTATGACATAAAGAAGCCAGCAGTATGAGGCCTAGAAAGAAAGAATATAACCATCAGATAACTTTTTGGCTTATCAATTTATGAATCTAATTTGCGATAGTCACATTAATTATTTGGTGGCTATATAGTGGAACATCTGATCATGGTGATTCCACCATGCAGTGGTTCATATCCAAGATAAGTCCAAATTAAAGGGAAGGAGGAACTGATGGTTAACAACAATGAAGAAGTGGATGAAATATCTGTAGGGGAATGTATGAGCTGAACCTTATTGTAAGGTTCATTTTGGTTTTTTACGTGATACATTTTGTATGTGATCTTTGGATCAAATTTGGACAAAGAAGGTTGACGTTTTGTATTTAATGCTTCTGCTGTATAGTTGGTGTTTAATGAACATAATGATGCAACTTTCTTGTCATATGGTTTGTATAAAATGTGTCTTACCCCAAATTAGATATATGCTTCTTCGTATCTTGCTAAACAAGTTATAAAATGAAGGACCCTGATGAATGAAAAGTCATACATGGTGTGGTATAAAAGTTTAAGCCACATTTCCAAAGCTAAGGTTGAGAGATTGATTAAGGGAAGCATTCTCTCAATTTTAGATTATGATGATCTGGGAACATGTGTTGACTATTACAGGGGTAAGTTAACTAACAAGGAAGAAAGGTCAACTCGTGTTTCTGACTTGTTGAGTCTGATATATACGGATATCAGAAGACCTTATACATTTGTAGTGTGTAATTCCAAATGTATTCTGACATTTGTTATTGATTATTCCCATTAAAATTATATGTTCTTGCTTAAAGATTAAAGGTTGAGAATTAATTAGGAAAATCTATTTAGAGTTTTAGATCTGACCATAGAGGAGAATATCATGGCAAACATGGTTTTTCAAGACTTGAAAAGGTTCGTTTACTAGATATATGGAATTAGTTGGAATAGTGATAGTTCACTCTGTTGGGTAGTCTTAAGCAAAATGGTGTGTTGTCGAAAGGCATAATCGGACCCTAAAAGACTTAAAGAAGTCAATGCAAAACAGGAATAATCTACCTGATTATCTAGAAGTGTGAAAACCCAGCCTTGCACACATTCGTGTACGAGACTGCCCTACCGAGATAGTATAATCCTTATAAAGAAAAATTTCATGCTCATTTCTTTCATTTCTATTTAGTAAGATATCCTGACCACTTTAAAGCTACAGATCTTACTGTGGAGAAGGAGGGACCAAAATAGTGGAATCACAAATAGTTTTTGGAATACGATGTCTATGATGATGTTGGCCCTTTTGACCATTTGGATGATAGCAGGGTGGATACTACAGTTATTATATACTTGCCACCCATACAGTTAGATCTGGTAGATCTAGGTCTTTGTACTGTGCCTGTACAGGGATAGGAACCCATACTTGTACACATAAAGGTTCATAAAGGTACAAGATCTAATGCAGTCATAAAGATCAGACAGAGTTAGATGGCCTGCTATCCTATCTAATTACATAGTCTATTAGGTGAACAGGACTATGATATTAGACATGTTACGAATCCAGTTACTTTTAAAGAAGCTGTTTCTGAACCTAATGTGGAATTATGGTGGATTGCAATAATTGATAAGATGCAAACAATGAAGTATATGTTATAAAGGTTTAATACGATTAACTGTAAACCTGTTGTAACACCTATCTCTCAAAGTGAGAGATAATCTTTGGCACTATATCTAAAAAATAAAGTAAAGAAAGAGGTTATGAGGAATGTTCTATATTCTAGTATGGTTGATAGTCTGATGTATGCTCAGCTATGTACTAGGCAGGACATTACATTTATTGTTTAACTGTTTGGTCAGTATCTGGTTGACCTAGGTGTAGACCATTGAAATGCAGTCAAACGAGTGTTGAGATAATTAAAGGGAATCAAGGATTATATGTTGACATATAGAAAAGTCAATAGACTAAACACGTAGGGAATTAAGATTCAAATTTAGCTATATGTTCAGATGATCGAAAGTTCACTTAAGGTTACAGTTTTTTTAAGTTAGCAGATGGTACATTGTCGTGGAAGAGTGTCAAGTAGACAAGGGTAATTTCCTCGACCATGGGACTGCTTCACAGACGGTTTAGCTCAGAAATTTGATTTCTGAGTTATTTGTGGTTGATTCAGTGGTTAGACCTATTCAGTTGTATTGTGATAATCAAGCTACTGTGTTATTTAATAACAACATTGAATATCACAGGGTTTTAACATTTTGAGATCAAATAGTTGACCATGAAGTAGTTGATACGAAAACATGACATTAAGGTTTGGAGCATTTAAGGACTGGGGAACTATAAGTTGTTTCTTTAACTAAAGGACTTTGCCCACTTGTGTTTGGAAGACAAGTATACACTATGGGTATTTTGAAGTCTTTAGACACTATTAAATAGGGAATCATTAAATTTGCTCCATATACATTTGTACGTTTTGATGTATTATGATGGTATGATGGTTCATTAATAAATATGATCATTGTTTATCCTCAGTAATACGTGTTATCATACATTGTCATAATACGTATGAAAGTCTTAATATTTGTGTCAATCTTAAGCATTTAAAGGTCATTGGGCATATATATAGATTGACCTTGAGCCTATGTCATTAAGACACATATAGTTTTATATGGATATCCATAAAGTTTGACGTGACATAGGGGATATAAGTTTTTAATCCCATAAAGGTTCTTTAATGCAGTTTAACATTTAGTAATATAGAATATAAAGGTTTTCTCTGATACTGTTTAGCATTCGGTGAGAGAAAACAAGTTTTCTCTAATGTTGTTTAGCATTTGGTGAGAGAAAATAGGATTTCTCTAATGCGGTTTAGCATATATGATTTTGCATAAAGTTGGAGAAGTCAAGATTTACAAAAGAAGATGATATAATTTAGATCATACAGGCATCATCTTATTTTGTCATACTTCATTTTCCCATTCATATTAGTGAAGTATTAGGTACACGTGACTGTATTTGATCTGTGTTGCATATGACACATGCATTTGATACTTTTCAGTATCGAAAGCCTTATAGGATAGAATGATGGACTTTCGTTATCTTTAGATCAAATGTTTTGTTTTTAAACTTAGTCAACTAATACAGTAGCGTAGCTTAACCGTGTTTTTTTAAACTTTTTGTTAAACTTGAGTCAAACTACAATTAAGTATTGTTCAAAGGGGAGAATGTTTAACAGTTTTGACTTTTCCCATAAATTTGGACAACATTTAATCGCATTTTTTAGTTTTTCAAATAACTTATTAGTTAAGTTACGTACTTTTGATTAGTATAAAGATAATAAAGTGACCAAATAAATGATCTAAATCAATGGGTCAAAGTTCGGGTGAAAAATGGATCCTGATCAGTGTGGACCAGACCCATAGAGGGCCTATGATTGGGAAGCTCGATATGGAAGCCATAAATAAAAATTAAGGTCTCATGCAGTTGCTTATATCATTCGTAAGTATAAGTATTCTCTGACCAGTTAAGAGAGTTTATGTTTTGAAAAAACTGTAGAAAGACATTGACCGCGTTTCGGTGAACAGTTTCTATGGAGATGCCAGTGGATTCGTGCTCGTTTCGGATTAGAAAATCTCGTTGGAAGTTATGGAGCCGAAATTAGGTATTTTTTGCATTTCTTTATTTTTGCCCTTTCAAGTTCGATTCGGGACACGTAACTAAGATTTCGTTACGTGTTACAGTAGTAATTACCATTGATTAAGTAACAAAGCCTGGTGTGTCGAGAATATAATGAAGAGAGACGCAAATGTTGAGGAGAGTGTACCAGTGGACTAAGGCTTGACTAATTATCATACCAGAGTGAGACTAATCTATCATGCATATCTTATAAGAGACCTCCTGTTGGACTGCATCTCTTAACTTCAAGAGTTGAGAGAGGAAGTAGGTGTGTGAAGCCTTCATTAATGTGTGCTATTGATTTTCATGTAATCTGTGAATAATATTTCAATATTTTGAATTTTTGATTATGTTACTTCTAGTATAGTAGTAATAATTAATAGTAGATAAGCCTTAATACATGAATGACATCATTGGATAATTTAAAACACAATAAAATGAACATCCAGTGGTCAAATATTATTATTATGAGATCCCAAATCGGTTAGAGAGAAGAACAAAGTATGCCTTATAAGGGTATGGATACCTCTTCCCTATAGACGCGTTCTTTCGGGTGCGGGAAGAGCAAAACTGTGAGGTCCTTAGCCCGATGGTCAACCCAAAGCAGACAATATCTGTGGGCAGGTGATCTGGGCTATTACAAATGGTATTAGAGCTCATTCTTGACCCATTGTGCCAGCGAGGACGCTGGGCACTTAGGGGGTGGATTGTAAGATCCCACATCGGTTAGAGAGGAGGACAAAGTACGCGTTATAAAGGTACGAATACCTTTTCACCATAGGCGCGTTTTCCCTAGTGCGGGAAGAACAAAATCGTGAGGGCTTTGGCCCGATGGGCAACCCAAAGCGGACAATATCCGTGGGCGGGTGATTTGGGCTGTTACAATTAGGATGTTACGATGATATGAAAATAAAAAAAATCACGACGTTATGAAAACAAAGAAAGATACATATTTAAGTTAAATTCATCTCAATATTTCTATTAAAAATGTAGAAATAGAATAAAAGTTAGAACACGAGATAGCAGTTATATATAAACTTAAATATAAACTTTATCAAACTATATATATATTGGATACTTAAAAAGTGGTGAATTATGTTCCATATTACTTTTCTTAAAAAATTGTATTAATAATAGCAAAAGCTAGAAAAATATCATTACAATGAGTCATTTACTCTGGCTACAAGTGCAAAATCCTCAAATAGTTACATAGAGTATATCAATTCCAAACCAAACCAAAAATACCCAAATTCTTGCCTAAGCAGGGTATGGGTTAGAGTATATCAATTCTTTATAGCAAATCAATTTGGCTAAGTATCTGTTGTTTGTTGTTAGCAATAAAAGTTATACTTATCCAATTTACTATATTATTTACTTGATCCACCTTCAACTTCACTAAACTTCAAGGAGTCACTTCCGTGTGTTTTGAAAAGTAGATAATCTGACCATTATAATGAAGTATATGATTAGTAATTGTCTTCCATTGAGCATCCAAAAGGGATAGTCCATTCTGAATATGTGGAGCCTTTAATTTTGTCCCAAGGAAGCCTACCAATTGGCTTCCTATCCATTACCAATTATCTCACCGTGGACTATATGAGAGGGTGATTTAACCCTCTTGTATTTCATATTAGAATGATCATTTATGGGGAATAACCCTTCTCTTTGATTTTCCTTCTAGCTAATCTTCTTTTGGGATTAGGGGAACGCTCATGAAATGTTTCTATTATCTAAAAAAGTCTATCATTCTCTAATTGTATCACTAGTAAGTTACTTGTTAAATCATTATCTAGTAAGCCAGGTTCATCGTCCATCTCTTCTTCCACTGATTGTAAATTTTATATACCAGTTATATCTTCCTGGTTATTAGGTTCCTTTAACAGAGAGGTATGTCTAGATGCTATATTGGGCTTCCCACCTTCAATATCTGAAGTATCTATTGCTGAGTTACCCAGATTCTCATTGGCATTAATTTGTATACCCACAACCTCATCATTATCCATTGGAGAAGATTAAATCCCCAATAACTCATCCTGTTATCCAGTTTGAAAAAGTTTTCCTCAGATTACATCCCCAATAACTCATCCTGCATCCAGTTTGAAAAAGTTTTCCTATAGGAACCCGTTTCTTGGTTGAATTATAAGGCTTTTAGGGATATGCCACCTTAATTTCAGAATTCACAATCTCTTATGGTTTACCCAACTTGAGAAATGGTAAATGATCAGGTAGTATAACATCCCTGTTGACCTCCATGCATATTTTTGTATACCGAATTCGCTTCATTCTGTATGTTTGAGCATCCATACAAAGAGGCTTACTTAAAGAACTTGCTAGAAAACTCAATCCTTCAATTATCTAAAATTCTAGTGGCAAATTATGAAATTCCACCCATATAGGGAAGAATTTCACACATTCCTTATCAAAGGTTATCCCAAGTTTCCACTTCTGAATAAACATGGGTTGGCCCCCTATATGCCAAGGTCCCATTTATAGTATTTCATTCAAATTACTATCAACAATAAAATTAAACAGAATAGTATCATCATCCATGAGTAAAGTTTTTCTAAACCTTTCTTACCCCATTGTGTAGTGACCTATGCATTAATGACTGGAAATGCAAGTTGCTTGCTCCAAAAAGAGCCAACCAAGGCAGTAGACCAAGCCTTCTCCCCAATTTGCAACAATTCAATCGGTGGACTAACGAAACCATCCTTCATAACATCTGGGTTATATTTTAGGTGTATCTTAGGCTGCTACAATTGAGTTTTCGTTGTCCAAGTACCAGTATTGGTGGAGGGTTTTTGGGAATCTGAAGCTCTCGGTGAATTTACCCCCTTTACAGATGCGTACTTCTGACAAACCTCTCGAGTGAGCACAAGAAAATCTTCCGTGGACAGGGGTGAGGTTGCCTCATCTGCTATCATGGAGCTCTTATAGGTCTTAGCAAAATCTGGGTCTTAGCTTTCCTGAAGCTAGCATAGGTCTCATATGATTGATCTGGATCTCGGTCTCATGGGTCTCACTACTCGCCACTCACTTTGTTCTTTAGATTTAGAGGACTGGGTCACCATGCTAACGCCTTGCTTCTCTCATTTCTAACTGTCGTGTCACTCACTCGCTATTCAAATCTAGATGACTAGGTCACTGCTCCCACGCTGCTCCTGTTATCTTTATCGCCGCTTACTTGCCCAAACCAAACCCTTTCCTGCTATTGTTTAATTATTTCAAAAGAAACAAATGGAAATTTTATGCAAAGGTTTTTAATATGTTACCTGTGCAAAAGCATATGGAAGTGTAGAATACATGCCTGTTGCTCTTTCACGGTAGAATAACGTTCTCTCTATGGCAATAAAAAGCTGCACTTATATGTTTTTACAACTTTACTAAGAGTTAAGGATGAAAGTCATAGTCGACATCTATCGTCAAAGCTTGAACTGAAATTTTATTACTAATATTTCTCCTATTTAATCATTTTATCTTTCGACCTATATTTTTGTTAGGCTGAAAGGGGGGATTGACATCATATGAATTTATTAGTATTGATTGACTTTGTTAGAATATTTATTAATTTGTTTTTAGTACATATTTTATAAATATCTATACTTCCTTCTTTCTTTTTTTCTCCACAACTCGATGTGTTTTGTATTTAGATGAAATGTTGGAGTTTTTGTTAAATGCAAGATATTTTGATTTTCATAAAATAGAACAATCTTTTCTTGTTTGTGTCTAATTTACAATTAAATTGCCTCTTTGCTAATTTGTATAGCTACAATATGGTATGCCTCTGTTGTAGAGGTAACCACAATAAATTATAGTTTTGAGACCCAACTTATAACTCCTTTAGTTAGAATAAATATATAAATATAACTCCTCTAGTTGGAACAAGATTCTTGAATGGGCTGAAGCAAATATCTTTACATGGGGAATGATAGAATCTGCTTAATTCTTAGCTTCAATTGTGCAATTCATGCTATCTGGAGGGAAAGAAATCAAAGAATTCATCAACAGAAGAGAATTGACAAGTACATTCTTACTCATAATTTGCATTACTGGATTAAGGAAACTTTAGTAGCTTACCAAGTGACTAATCAACTAAGCTCTCATATAAGTAGGTGGAACCTTTAGTTTTAGGTTTTCCCTGACTGTTATCGCTATTGCCGCCTACTTAACCAAACCAAACCCTTTCCTCCTATTGTTTAATTATTTCAAAAGAAACAAATGGAAATTTTATGTGAATGCTTTCAATATGTTACCTGTGCAAAAGCATATAGAAGTGTAGAATACATGCCTGCTGCTCTTTCACGGTAGAAAAACATTCTCTCTATGGCAATAACACGCTGCACTTACCTGTTCTTACAACTTTACTAAAAGTTAAAGATGAAAGTCATAGTTGACATCAATCATTAAAGCTTGAACCGAAATTTTATTACTAATATTTCTCCTATTTAATCATTTTATCTTTTTATTTATACTGCCTATATCTTTGTTAGGTTGATAGGGGGATTGACATCTTATGAATTTATTAGTATTAGTCGACTTTGTTATAATATTTATTAGGATGTTTTTAGTAAATATTTTATAAACATCTATACTTCCTTCTTTCATTTTTTTTCCACAACTCGATGTGTTTTGTCTTTAGATGAAATGTTGGAGTTTTTGTCAAATGCAAGATATTCTGATTATCATAAAATAGAGCAATCTTCTTTTGTTTGTGTCTAATTTACAATTAAATTGCTTCTTTACTAGTTTGTATAGCTACAATATGGTAGGCCTCTGTTGTAAAAGTAACCACGATAAATTATAGTTTTGAGACCCAACTTATAACTCCTCTAGTTAGAATAAATATATAAATATAACTCCTCTAGTTGGAACAAGATTCTTGAATGGGCTAAAGCAAAATATCTTTCTGTGAAGAATGACAGAATCTGCTTAATTCTTAGCTTCAATTGTGCAATTCATGTTATCTGGAGGGAAAGAAATCAAAGAATTCATTAGAAAAAGAGAATTGACAAGTACACTCTTATTCATAATTTGCATTGTTGGATTAAGGAAACTTTAGTAGCTCACCAAGTGACTGATCAACTAAGCTCTCATATTAGAAGAAGGTGGAACCTATAGTTTTAGTTTTTTCCTGAAAACAACTATGTTATTGTATCTTACTTTGTTTGACTCTCGTTGTAATTGTCCCCTTTTAACTCCTTTTATTATTATTATTATTACATATACATATATATCCATCACAAATATATATGCATTCAATCAAGCAAAAATTAATATCACAAAAATTGTCCCAATCCAATATCAATTGTAACCTTAACCGAAAAGAAAAACTTATTCACACATATTTATCAATGTAACATAAATCATGGTCATAATATATGTTTGCATTGATTAAATCCACACAATTAAAATAAATACGGAATAATAAAAAAACAAATTAAAAACACCCCCTTTTTTCACAGCTGAATTTTCTCTACTGCTCCTTGCCACTGTAGCTGATGTGACGATTTAATAAGGTAGTTTTTGTCCACTGGTACTATTCACGTAACCTTACTATTCACGCCCAGCTTCTTCTTCTTCTCGCAACTCCCATGCAGCTATGATTTTCCCTTCTTTGTCACTCACTTTCTTCCTTTCTTATTCAGCTTTCACGCTATTTCCAGCCCTCTATTTCATGCTCATCTTTGTTTGTTTTCTTTTCTTTCTTCAACTCTAGCTACGTTGAAACTCCCACAAAACAGCTACTGTTCACGTAACCTTAATGCCAGCTATCTTCTTCCAGCTGCTTCGGTTCTCTTCTTCGGCTGCTTCCACGTTTTATCTCTACTGCCACCAGCTGCTTCAACTCTTATGCACCCACGCTGCTTCAACATGGATTCTTCAACTGCTTCCTCAACGTGGATTCTTCTTGCTTCAACGTGGATTCCTCTTGCTTCAACAGCTGCTGTCGTCCTTCAGCCCTTCCACGTACTCTTCTTTTTTTTAACCACTCATGCTACTCTCTTCTTTTACGCACAAACTTCATTTTTTCAGACCACTCACACTACTCTCTTCTCTCCTTCACGTTTTCGTTTTCTTTCCTTCCCTTCCCAGACCATGCACACTACTCATCTTCTCCCACGACGCACTAGGCCTCTTCTTGTTATTATTTTTTCTCTCCAGACCACTCACGTCGCTCTTCTTCCCAGACCACGCCACTCTCTTCTCTTCTTTCTGTTTTTCGTTTTTTCTCTCTCTAGATCACGCCACTCTCTTCAATCCTTCTATTTTCATTTTTTCTCTCTCTAGATCATGCCACTCTACTCTCCTCTTATTTTCCAGACCTCTCACGCACTCTTCTCCACTCCCTCATGTTTTCATTTTTTTTTTCATTTCAGCCACTCTCTTTTATATTTCTGACCACCCACACTACTCTTCCTTTCTTACGCACACAACTCATTTTTCTTAAACAACAACTCAGAGGCCCCCAGCAAAACCTCTCCTGCGTGTTTTTTATCCCCCTTTCCAGCCTGCCCTCCATACCTTTTATCTCCTTCTTTTCACGCTTCCCACACCTCCTTTAGCTGATGTAATGATCGTCTCTTTATTTCCCATGCTGTTGTCTCCATTTTTTAGCCTGCCCCTTCGATGTGGTTCTGCATCTTTTTTTCCTTCTCACTGTTGTGCATCATGTGGTGTGGGCTGTGCTCGTCCCCACAACATGAGCTGCATCATTTTCTGCATGTGGTGTAGTTTCTTCACTTCATAATATTTGCTGACTCTCCAACGCCTGCGTTT
>JAOTAY010000008.1:8531040-8542587 GCA_025629805.1 Erythroxylum baracoense | reverse complement strand
GAACATTTAGGAATAATACATAAATGCAATATGAATCTCATAATTATAATCTCATTATAATTTCATTTGCAATGTATTATTATTCCATGGACTTTATCATATACATCTAAACATGTGCAAGATAAATAATGTCTTTAAATAATTTGTCACTAAAATACAACCAAAGCGATTTGCTGTAGGGCATAAACCAACATGATCATCACCCATGAATACAGATCCTCTTAAGAATTGGTTTGTATTGGTCAATCCATTCTCTCTTAGGGGTCATGTGCTAGGTGACTCCCAATTCTAAAGGTCATACATAATTAGAATGATTTTTTTCCTTCTATTGTTGCCTCACTGTACAAGATGTCGCCATTATTCGAGGTTCTCACAGTATTATCTTGAGGGGTTGTTGCATTTTCTTTGCATTCTTCTTATTCCAACACTTATCTCTAGTGTCCCCTTTTTTGTCATAGTTGTAACATTTGATATTTTTTCTATTTCTTGATTTGGGCCTACCATGATTTTGATTCCCGTTAGAACGACTTTCTGTTGATATCCTTCTTACGATGAACAGTGCTTCCACTTGTTGGGAATTTGATCATCTGTCCTCCTTATTGCCTTCATTTTCATCTTCTAGAAATCGTTGAACTTATCTATTTCAAACCTTCTTGTTATTGTTGAAGCTACTTTTTTTTCACTAACTAGATCAAATCGTTGTATCAATAATGGTGCTAGAATTTAAGACGTAAACATACAAATACAAGTAAAATTAAATTGAGAAGATAAGGAAAAAAAATCAAGATAAAGGAAATTTAACTAAAGAAAGTATATATCTAATATACTTGGCTCCCTTTTTTTCTTTACGAAAAGAATACATAAACAAAATAGAAGCTAGAACTTAAAAAAGGATATTATAAAGCATAAGAGACCATTCTATATATATAGGATAATTAAGGCAATAGAATTGTGTAGAAATAGAATTCACCACGTTGTTTAAAAGCTGTTTTACAAGTTTTCTTTGATGTTATCAGATACGCGAAGAATCGTGGAAGCCTTAACGGAGAAGGAAAGGTAACTGTGCCACCAATAACTATATGTTTTTAACTGTAAATGGTAACTAATATGAATTATTTTTTTATGTGAAGTCTACTAAAATTCAAATATCAATAAATGAAACTTTTGAATTGAACTTTGTCAATCTTGCAACAGTATACTGTTATGAATTATTACGTCACCCAAATGTTATCAGTTTCGAATTTAGATGCTTCCCAAAGGTCATAAAGCATTTAATTGTCCTCAAATTTTCAGATGCCACGATTCTAATGCAACTAAAGAGTAAAGACTATTTACATAGCTAGCCCAGTGCAACGCAAGTGACATTCGCATGTTTCGAAATACTGCAATTAAACATTTTACATGATAGAGCGACTAAAAACTACGGGTCAAATTGAAAAATGAAAGGTTGAAATATTCATGATGAGAAACTATACTTTTTTCTTTCTCACATTTCTCCTTCCTTCCTTCTCCTGTAAACATCTTTTAGTCGTACGTTATTGGGGCTTGTTTAGAGATGGTTTTCGACGCTTTCCCAAATCCCATTTCAACAAGGATGTCTTATTGTTTCTGTCGAGTGTATATACTGCGACCATTTTGATTTATCGATGTCTTATTGTTTCTGTCGAGTGTATATACTGCGACCATTTTGATCTATCTTTATAGCTTAAAACAAGTTCGTGAAGAGAACCGATGATCAATAACTCTGATTCACTCTACCATCGAGAATTGGAATAATCGTATCTCTCAAATGTAAAACAAGTAATAGAATCGAATAACCGAGCTAATTCGCAACCTTCGCTGCTTCGCGACATTATTTATTTGAAGGTAATCCTTGATATCTAAATTAACACGATGATTCCAATGACTGGAACCAGACCTTCAATGCATAGAAAATAATCCCATCAAATGACATATAATTTGTTATACCATTGACACACATAGCCCTGTTTCGGACAGCAAGACTTGGCTACGGACCGTCAACTTATAGATGTTTCTAAACTTAGTCAAGTACTGCAAATTCTATAGCAGATGTGGAATTTTAAGCCCGGGTTTTGAGTTTTGATTATGACTTTTTGAGTTCTAGCATAATTATGTCGCGTATAAAAGGATGTGCAGTATCCACCAGGGGACTCACCACAAATTTTAGACTGATTGTAATCTGTAACTGTTTCAGAAATAATGAGACCTCACTTTGGTCTTACTCTTTTCTTGTTCATCATTGTCTCATTGCAACATGAAGCCGCAGCTGAAACGAAGGTACTAAACCAGGGTGTCTAAACATTTAAAATGTTTGTTTCATATGACCATTGTAATTGCTGCGACATTCTTGTTTCTCTGTGCAGCATTACATAGTATACATGGGCGAACACTCCCACCCGAATTCAGAGTCTGTGATCAAGGCCAACAATGACATGCTTGCTTCAGTCACTAACAGGCATGGGTTTATGTTGTGTGTTAGCTTTCATTGAAACATAGATATACATATATAAAGCTGAGATGCAACTTCTTTTATATCTCTGCAGCTTTCATGAAGAGAACAATGTGGCAATTCACCATTACACTAAAAGTTTTAGAGGCTTCTCCGCGATGCTTACAGAAGAGCAAGCCCAGCAACTAGCAGGTGTTCTGAGCATCTTCACTTGTATTTCTCAAAGTGCTTTTGCATAATTCAAGTGCAAGAGATATACTTATCATCAGGATCAATGGTGTATTATGCGTACAGACTGAGTAATGCCAATGCCCTTTTCTGCAGAAAGGGAGCCAGTTGTTTCTGTCTTCGAAAGTAAGATCAATGATCTCCACACAACACGTTCGTGGAAATTTTTAGGGTTAAACTCCATCCAAAGCAGATTTCGAGTACCCTCATCTATATCAAATGTTATTGTTGGAGTCATTGATACAGGCAAGGCTTTACAATATAGCCCTAAATAATTATTTTTATTTGTAGCCATAGTCAAGTATGTGACAACTTTTCTTTAATTATTTCATCTGCAGGAGTTTGGCCTGACTCAGAGAGTTTCAACGATAAACACTTAGGCCCTGTGCCCAGTAAGTTCAAGGGTGAATGTGTCGTTGGACAAAACTTCACGTCATCCGTCTGCAACAGGTGATCAACATGTCATTTGACCAAAGTCATCCGTATTCTCCTTGTCTTTTCTACGATTAGCACAGCAAGACTCGTTTATGCTAGTGTTCTGACCATTTCCTTTCGTTCATTAACACCGAATTGGTAGTTGTAGCTAACTATCAGTCTAATGATGCCAAGTGACACTCAATATGCAGAAAAATTATCGGATCAAGGTTTTATGTCAAAGGATTTGAAGCACAAAAAGGACCTCTTGAAACTTTCAGTGGTCCTGCTTTCCGATCAGCTCGAGACAGTGAGGGGCATGGCTCCCACACTGCATCAATAATAGCTGGCTCTGCTGTTCCTAATGCTAACTTATTTGGTCTGGCCAATGGTACTGCAAGAGGTGGTGCACCAAATGCCAGGCTTGCCATTTACAAAGCTTGTTGGTATTTGTACTGTGCAGATGCTGATGTTCTTGCTGCAATGGACGATGCAATCAGTGACGGAGTTGATATCCTTTCTCTTTCCCTCGGCCCGCCTCCTCCACAACCATTTTACTTCCAAAACACCATCTCTATCGGAGCTTTCCACGCATTTCGAAAGGGAATATTTGTTACCTGCTCAGCAGGAAACTCATATTTCACAGGGACTGCAACAAATGTTGCTCCTTGGATCATGACTGTGGCAGCTAGCTCAATCGATCGAGAATTCCTCTCAAATGTACATCTGGGAAACTTGAAAGTCCTGAAGGTGATCCCTCTCAATTTGATTTTCATTTTCTTCCTGTCAAGCATGAGTTGATTTTCCATTAAAAACAAGCTATTCTTACAGGGTTTTTCTATAAATCCCTTGAAGATGAAAACCCCAAAACCTTTAATAGCTGCCAGTGATGCAGCTTCACCAGGAGTATCAGCTGACAATGCCAGGTATCTTCATTATCCAAGACACAAGTACAGTAGCTGAGCTGTGAAATTGACAAGTATTGGCTTGTCTTCATTCTTCAATGCATTTTGTGTTGGGCCTTTAGGTTCTCACTGTACGATTTATTATCCAATTTTCAGATCTACCTTAAAAATCCTTCAATATCTCATCGATTAATTTGCAGGTTCTCCAGAAGCTAAACATTTTTTAAGTATTTTTTTTCAATTATCCAACGCACAAGCTAGATTATAGTGTGAAAACCAACTTGCGGAAGTTTTATTAATTTCTTATGAATATTTCCAAATATAATTTGATGCGTATGAGTCTCAGAATACTTCTCGTGTCACTCTCATCCGCAGACAGTGCTCTTGTGAAATCTACAACCCTCCGCTCATTTATTTTCTATTTCAGTTTATGCCAGAACAATACTTTAGATGCTACCAAAATTAAGGGAAAGATTGTGGTGTGCAAGATTGGGGATTTATCTGAAAACCGAAGACAAAAGGCGTATTTTGTGCAACAAGGTGGCGGAGATGGAATTATACTGATTGATCCAACGGGCAAGGATATCGGTTACCAGTTCGTAATTCCAGGCACTACTATCGGGCTGGAAGAAGCGTCAGAGCTTCAAGAATACATGAAGAAAGAGAAGTGAGTTTTCGAGCTCCGGTTGCAAAAGAGAAAAGAGAAGTGCAAATCATAAAGCAACTGACAATTAAGAATCATTCTGATACTTGTGCTGCAGGAAACCAATTGCAAGAATTAGTCCAACTAAAGCATTTCTGAACCATAAACCTGCACCAGAAATGGCAATGTTTTCTTCCCAGGGACCAAATGTTGTGTCTCCAGATATTATAAAAGTAAGCATTGTCCAATGTAATCTAATAATATAGGAGAAATATTAAGTCCTATATAATGCTGTCTGACAAATTATATTCCAATCGCAGCCAGATATTACAGCACCCGGAGCTTATATTTTGGCAGCATGGTCTCCAGTATCAACTTATTCCTTAACTTCAGTAGATTACTACATACAGTCCGGCACTTCCATGGCTTGCCCACATGTTAGTGCAGTCGCAGCGATCCTAAAAGCACACCACCCTTTTTGGAGTCCAGCAGCTATAAAGTCTGCAATAATGACGACCGGTTAGATTTTAGAATATATTAGGCAATCATATGGCAATTGACTTATTCCTAATATCTGTTGTTTGAACATGTTACAGCTACAGTGACTGATAACACCCACCAACTGATTCAAAAAAATCCGTTTGGCACACCGGCTACACCATTCGATTATGGATCTGGACACATAAATCCAATACCAGCACTTAATCCAGGACTAGTTTATGACATTAATGTGGAGGACCTCTTGATTTTTCTGTGCAGCACAGGTGCAACCCCAGCAAAACTAAGAAGCCTCGCTGGATACCAATTTTCTTGCAAGCAACCTGTTGCCAAGTCATACGATCTCAACTACCCTTCCATTGGCATATCCAACTTGCATGGAAGCGTATCCGTTAGTAGAACAGTCACGTACTATGGTATTGGACCCACAGTTTATAACGCTAGTCTACATTGTCCACATGGTGTTACATGTACAGTGACACCTGCCAAGCTTAAGTTTGCAAATACAGGGGAGAAAATGGCTTTTAGGATTGAATTCAGACCTTTTAAGACCAGCAATGGAGAGTTTGTGTTTGGATATTTAACATGGAAAAATGGGATTCACACGGTCAGAAGTCCTATTGCTGTCAATGTTGCTTCGTCATAGGATTTAAAGAAGTCTTTCAGCAGTTCGACCAACCAATATTTGTCCTGAAGGATGAAGTCATACCTTCAATTGTTTTTTCTTGTCCAGGGAAACATAGGATAGCAACCAATAATGCTTCGTTCGATGAATACATATCATATCAGTTTTAGTGTCCTAACAATGTGAGCATTGAATGTTTCTAAGCATAATGCTTCGTTAGATGAAAACATATCATACCAGTTTTAGTGTCCCAATAATGTGAGCATTGAATGTTTCTAAGCATCATGTCAAGTCTTTTGATCTATCCGAAAGTCTAAATTGATGAGGGAATTACAGAATACATCGAATATTATTCTTTTGTCAACCCATGTTTTTAATCTTCCACCCTTTTTTAGATCATTAAGAATTACCTTTCTTTCGAGAAATCAATCTAAGTGATTAGTTTGCCGACAGAACTTGGAAAACATGCAGTTACGAAGAGTGACAGACTCAAGAATTAGTGTTAATACGAATTTCACTCTTTTGATTGTTGTCAATAGGTTTCTGATACATCAAATTCAAACTGAAATGGTTCAAAAAAACAAAGTTGATGCTTTAATTTGTATTTCGAATCTTTAAGTGAAATTCATAGATTAATTTAGACATTTTTAAACTGTTAAAATTAACTATTATATTATTCTTTTATTTTCTAATTTTATAATATAATAAGAAAAAAAATCAAAACTAGAACTATAGTCGTTTTTTCTTATTGCTCATCAACTTGATTCAACATAATATATTTATGTATATAAATATTTACGTACTGACTATGTAAGAAAATTCTTCTTATTTTCACCAATATACCAAGATTTTCTTAGAATTAAAAATAGTACTGGAAGATTGTGGTTTACTTTACCTGCAACTAAGTTTGTGAAGTTGGCTCAAAAAGCAATGAAGAGACTATCGCTCCATTATTCTGCAATAGTAGTGGCGGAGGTTGAGATGAAGTTATTGGATCCAATGAAATAAAATTACAAAATGTGAAAGTATTTAACATAAACATATAATATACTGTCATATTTTATTGTATAATATTGGAAAGATTGTACTGTAATTGTGTAAAAATATAGTTACCATAATTAGATTAGAATTAGCACACGTAATTTACGTATAGTGATAGCTAGAATTAAGGAGTAGATAGAATCAATCTCTTGTATAAATCAATCACTGTTATGGCTCAAAATAACGAATCAATCGTTTTTTTTCAATTCTTGAATCCTCTCGATTTGCTACAGTCTATTTTATTACCAGTTTTCATGGTATCAGAGCAAAGACCCTAATGCTCTTGATAGCCATTACTGCTTCCGCCCTTTTTCATTAATCTGACGTTGAAAAATTCACACCATGGCCGACGACGGAGATTCTTCCAAAAATTCCAAAACAGAACAGCCTAAGCTTACCAATATGGATCCATCACATCCGTATTATATACATCATTCAGATCATCCGGGATACACTCTCGTCCCAATGAAACTTAATGGGGTGAATTATCAATCATGGAGTCAGGCCGTGATTCACGCCCTTATTGCCAAAAACAAAGTGGGGTTCATCGACGGGACGATCCAGCCACTCACGTCAGAAGATGCAAACTTCTCATTGTGGAATCAGTGTAACAACATGATACTTTCATGGCTTACTCATTCGGTTGAACCGGACATCGCCGAAGGTATAGTTCATTCAAAAACCGCTCAGCATGTATGGGAGGAACTGCGTGATCAATATTCCCAGAAGAACTTCCATGCAATCTACCAAGTCCGGAAAACCATTGCTACAACCATGCAGGGATCTATGTCGGTTTCTGTCTATTACACCAAACTCAAGGCGTTATGGGCAGAATTGGACACTTACCGTACACACGTGTCCTGTAATCGGCAGAAGGACCATGATGATCAAAAGGAGGAGGATAAACTCATAGACTTCCTTATGGGTTTAAATGAGTCTTTTAAAACGGTTAGATCAAACATACTTTTGATGACACCGTTGCCTAACGTTCGACAAGCCTATTCACTGGTGATTCAGGAGGAAACTCAATATCAGGTAATCTCAGACTCTGTCACTGAAAATTTCTCAATAGCTGCTGCTGTACAGGGAAAGTCGAATCCCTCAAAATCTGCCAATCAAAAAGTCTGTGAGCATTGCAATCGGACAGGACATACTATTGAAGATTGTCGAACTCGAAAATTTCATTGCACTTTCTGTAACAAGAATGGTCATACAGAGGACAGGTATAGGCTTAAGAATGGACAGTCGCGTGGGACTAGAGGGGCTGTCCGTGGTAATCAGGTAACCGCGAATGCAGCGGATGCCACACAGCAGCAGCCCGATGCAAACCCTGCGAATCCTCTCTCAGGTTTTTCGACTGATCAGCTTCAGCAGTTAGCCACTGCTTTGTCCGCCATGAGTCAGAATCGCTCCAACGGTAATAATGGTGCCTTTGCAAATGCTGCAGGTCTGTTCACAGCCCCCACATCTCTTGTTAACTCTTGTTCTACCAAACCGTGGATCTTGGACAGTGGAGCCACTGACCATATAACTTCCGAATTATCAATCCTGTCTAAAATTAAGCCTTCTAATTTTTCTAATGTCAATTTACCTACTGGCTCTTCCGCACCGATATCACACACAGGCACGGTTGTCTTTAATTCGAATATGTCATTAGACAATGTTCTGTGTGTTCCATCTTTTAATCTGAATTTGATGTCCACCAGTAAATTGACAAGTGCCCTTAACTGCTGTGTTATTTTCTTCCCTGATTTCTGTGTTGTGCAGGACTTGGTTACGGGGAAGATGATTGGCTTGGGTAGACAAACTAGAGGACTCTACTACATGACTTCATCACCTTCTGTTTCCGCTACCTTTCATGTTCAATCATCTCATTTGTGGCATTTACGACTTGGTCACCCTTCGTTATCTCGTTTACAATTATTATCTTCCATTTTGCCAATAAACAATATTTCTTCACAAAATAATTGTAATGTTTGTCCCTTAGCCAAACAGACTCGACTGCCTTTTTCTCCAAGTTTAATTTCCACTAGTTCTTCTTTTGATCTTTTACACTATGATGTTTGGGGACCGCATAAAATTCCTACTCATTCTGGAGCACGTTTTTTCCTGACTATAGTGGATGATTTTTCGAGAGTCACATGGGTTTTTCTTATGTCACAAAAATCTGAAACATCTGGCTTGTTGGAAAATTTTATCAACTTCGTTCACACCCAATTTCATAAAATGGTCAAAATAATTCGTGTCGATAATGGAACTGAGTTCTCACCTCTACAGTCATTTCTTCATAACCGTGGAATTGAATTACAAAAAACATGTGTATACACTCCACAACAAAATGGTGTTGTGGAGCGTAAACATCGTCACATCCTTTCCGTTGCCCGTTCACTATTATTCCAAGCCAAATTGCCACTTACTATTTGGGGGGATTCTGTTTTAACTGCGGTATATCTAATCAACAGATTACCATCACCTATTTTATCAAATCACAGCCCCTTCCAAAAATTATATGATCGAACTCCTTCATTTGACCACATTCGAGTGTTTGGATGTGAATGCTTTGCCACCAATGTCTATCCTAAACAGAAGTTTGATCCTCGTGCCATACGATGTATTTTCGTAGGGTACCCTTATGGTCATAAAGGATACCTTTTATTTGACTTGGACCGCAAGCAATACATTATCAGTCGCGATGTCCGATTTTTGGAAACTTCCTTCCCTTTTTCCGAAAATTCTTCCCATACTTCACCGGATTTCCCTAATCTTCCTTTTAATTCAGATATTCCCTCCCCATTAGATTCGGATATTCCTTCTGATTTGGAAAATACTGGTGAAAATATTACCTCATCAACTTCTCCTAATTTTTCTCCATCCTCATCCGATATTCCTTCTCCAAACACTCCTACCAATTATACCACTCCTTCCCCCACCAATACTTCTCCCGCCACTCCTACTTCGTCGTCTTTTCCATCAGCCTCTTCTTCTCCTATTCCTTCTTCCAATGGTTCCTCACCACCTAGCCCACCCTTACGACGCTCTGACCGTGATCGTCGTCCCCCAGCCTGGCACGATCTCTACTCCATGAATGCTCAAGCTAATCATCTTGCTCGGAACATGGGTCCTCACCATCACACCAGGTATCCCATTTCTAATTTTCTTTCTACCTCAAAACTTTCTCCTGCTCATCGAGTCTTCTTAGCCTCTCTGTGTGCAGAAACCGAGCCTTCTTCTTATGAACAGGCCGTACGTAGTCCGCATTGGCAGGCAGCCATGACTGCTGAATTGGATGCCTTAGAGCGCAATCATACATGGACAATGGTTCCTCTTCCTGCTGGTCAACGTCCCATTGGTTGTCGATGGGTATATAAAGTCAAATATAAGTCCGATGGCACCATTGAACGTTATAAAGCCCGTCTAGTAGCCAAGGGCTATACTCAGATTGAGGGTATTGATTACAGGGAGACGTTTTCTCCAACGGCGAAATTGACTACTCTCCGTTGTCTCCTTACAGTTGCTGCTGCTCGTAACTGGTATACTCATCAACTTGATGTTCAAAATGCTTTTCTTCATGGCAATTTGCAAGAAGTGGTTTACATGACACCTCCTCCTGGTCTTCGCCGACAGGGGGAGAACACTGTATGTCGTCTCAATAAATCCTTGTATGGGTTAAAACAAGCATCCAGGAATTGGTTCTCTACATTTTCGGATGCCATTAGACAAGCAGGATATACACAGTCTCGCGCAGATTACTCTCTTTTTACAAAATCTCAAGGTAACTCATTTACAGCAGTGTTAATCTATGTGGATGATATACTTTTAACCGGAAATGATGCGCAGGAAATCAAAGCCCTCAAAACTTGTTTGTTGAAGAAATTCCTCATCAAGGACTTGGGCGATCTCAGGTATTTTCTTGGCATTGAATTTTCGAGTTCTAAACAAGGTATTTTCATGTCACAGAGAAAATACGCATTGGATATATTGGATGATTCTGGCTTTATTGGGGCACGGCCAGAACAATTTCCCATGGAGCAAACATTAAAATTGACGCTCTCGGACGGGGAATTATTGCATGATCCCACTAAATATAGACGATTAATCGGAAGGTTGATTTATTTAACAGTCACCAGGCCGGACATCGTCTACTCAGTCCAAACTTTGAGCCAATTCATGCATGAGCCACGCATGCCACATTGGAATGCTGCACTAAGAGTCCTGCGCTATATTAAAGGAACACCGGGTCAAGGTTTGTTATTACCTTCAGAAAATGATTTGCGCCTAAAGGCTTTTTGTGATTCAGATTGGGGTGGTTGTCGTGAAACACGACGTTCAGTTTCTGGTTACTATATTTTCCTTGGAAACTCTATTGTGTCATGGAAATAAAAAAACAGACAAATGTGTCAAGGTCATCCGCAGAGGCAGAATACAGAGCAATGGCGAATACGTGTTTGGAATTAACATGGTTGAGATACATTTTGCAAGACTTGAAAGTTCCATTGGATGGTCCCTCTACTTTGTATTGCGACAATCAGGCTGCTTTACATATTGCAGCGAATCCTGTTTTTCATGAGCGAACAAAACACATAGAGATTGACTGTCATATTGTTAGAGAGAAATTGCAGGAAGGAATGATCAGACCGGCTTATGTGCCTACACGTCTTCAACTGGCTGATATTTTTACAAAGGCGTTGGGTAGAGATCAGTTTGAGACACTGCGTAGCAAGTT
>JAOTAY010000008.1:8508564-8524081 GCA_025629805.1 Erythroxylum baracoense | reverse complement strand
TGATCCTTTAAATTATCATTTATTTTGAGTTATTAATTCGATAAATAATTTATTCAATCACATGATTTAAAGACTATAGATAAAATAATGAAATGGTGAACTCTATCAATAAAAAAATAGTTTTATAAATAAAATATATTAATAAATACATAAAAAGGAATTTAGTCTAAAATACAATCTAGGGTGAGACGATCTAGGTATTTTACATACAAAATATCTCCTGGAACTTATGTTATTTATAAGTTAATGTAAATCAACTAAAAGGGCACGGTCGTATCTGCACTAATGCATCGGATTCTATCAGAACTTCGAAGTTAAATATATTTGGGCGATAGCAATACTAGAATGGGTAATCTCTTTGGAAATTCTCATGTTGTACCCCTTACTCAGCCCCTTAGGGAGTGATCAAGTCGAAGGAGTGGAGGGTATGAGATCAAAGGTCTTGTGTTTAAATCCTCCTATTTATGCTCTTTCGATCGACCCAGTCATATAGGGCTTGTCTAATATGAAGTACTTGGTTGGCGTAATTTACAGGCTATTGTATCAATTTAAAAGTTTATCCAATACATATCTAAAAGATAACAACTGCGAACTTCTCGGTTAAAAAAGGTATTTTTTTATAAACGAAAGCTAATATGCTATATTTTTGTAAACCACTTAAACAATTAGATATTAAAAAATTGAATTTAAAATTCAACATTTTGGCCACTTTTTAAGTCAAAATATGTTATCGAAAGTGAGTATGACATCAAGTACCCGTAAATAGCATTTATTAATGTTCATTCAACTTTTCAAAGGTCAAGCACATCAAGCAGGAATGCTTTGAAGAAGCTCAATTCAAAATCATTTCATCATAAGATATTTTTCCTTTTATCCTTATCTTCACTGGGGTACTTTTTCTCATTATAAATGCATGCAATTAACGAATTTTCCAAAAAAAAATTGCTAGGGTAAGAGGGGATCAAATTCTCTGTTTTTAATAGCCTGTATTAATTTCGTTCTACGCTATCTCATTTTTAAAAAAATTTTGGGATAAAATCACATAGAACAAAATTAGTATAAATTAGTAAGTACAGAAAATTTCGTTCCGAGTCGAAAACTCCATGTTCGAAAGTTGACAAAAATGTCGCCCAAGTCTTTTCAAACTATACTCCAAAAAAACTTGGAATTTTAGCACTAGAGAAATCGTTGTTGCCCAAGTCTAAATGAAACAGATGTGGTAAGTCAAGTGGAGAGCATCTCATTCTCACCTATCAAGTCGGACTGAGCTCCAAAGTCAATGCCGCACGGAATAATGAGTAGTAATGTTGTTGCAACTAGCTCCTTACCGTGCGCAATAATGCTTGCAAAGTCACAACAACAACTGGCTCGACAGACTTGAGAAAGACACTGCACCTACAGGGATTGAAACTAGCCAAAGAAGGATTTACACGAGTAAAAGCTATCAATTGAACCATTTCTCTTGAACTAAAACAATTCCCCAAAAGTATTGTTCCTTTGTTGTGAATTGTACTTATATCAGAAGCTTAAAGCATTAAAAATTTGAAAAATGAAAGAGAAGAGAGAGGAATGGACTGAATTATTGGGTTCGTCTCGTTGGGTTTCAGAACAGAAGAGCTAGATAGAAATCAAAGCAGATTGAGCAGGATTACAAATCGTTAAGAGTAAACTACGACAGCTTAGCACCTTGTTTCAAGTCCTTGAAAAATGAGACTCAGTCCTGCTTAATTAGACCAAAACAGCATAAAGAAAAGGGTAAATTTTATAAAAAAGAGTTCAAACTTTCGTAATTTTTTAATTATAATCCAAATTTTAAAAATAACAATAAAATATTTAATTTTTTAATTTTTTCAATTTTAGGCTAAATTTTAAAAAATAGCAATAAATTATTTAAATATTTAATTATTTTTAATTTTAACGATGTTATTGTTTCCTTTAAGTTTAATTATTTTCAATTTCCATTATATTAAAAACTTAACCTCCAATCAAACGTACCCTTAAAAATTAAGTCACTGAACTTAATATATTTAAGAAAATTTTCATTTTCACATTACAAAAAGTTAACGTCAATAATTTGGAAGGTTCACGGATTTTAATGATTTAGAATTATAAGATTCCGATAAAATATTCAATCCGTATAACATTAATTTAGTATCATCTCATATGCACATCGTTGGATCCATGCTCGTATGAGACGCCGTTGACAAGCTGATACATTATTGGCGGAGCCTTGCCTTAAACACGAAGAGTGAATTTCAATAGACCGATACAGTACACGAATACTCTTATCATTAACGGTACGTTTGACTGGGTAGTTATTAATAAAATAAAATTGAATGTAATATTATTTTATGATTTGTGAGGAGCGTTTATAATAAAAAAGAATGGAGTAAGATAGAAGGAAGATTTTCATATTATATCTCACTTTATCCTAAACAATAAAAATAAGTTAATTATAATTTATTGAGTTTAGGATATAATACAAAATGATGAACAATATCTTACTATATTACATTATAAACCCGTCTTTCAAACAACATTTTACTATACTATATTATGAACTCTTTTATTCTTTTCAAATAACAATTTTCTAATATTACATCCATTTACATTTCATTACGTTATAATCATTTCATTCTATTCCATTAAAAACCTTATATCCAACCAAACATAGCCTAAAAATGTAATACAATAGTGACTAAAGACCTACGAAATTATTATTAAACCTTTCTTATCCCTTGTTTATCAGTAGACCCTGGTAATTTCATCCAATTTTGTTTAACCATTTACTTGAGCATCGTTTGGCCTTATTGTTATATATTTTTATTTTGGTTTCTTAATTTTAAATTTTATTTGATTATTATTGTCAAATTAGTTACACTTTTCTATTAATAATAAAATAAAAATAAGACTTAAAGATAATTTTTTTATTCAATAATTATTGATAAATGTTGACAACAAATTATTTTAAAATATATATTTTTTATTTTGTCTGAATTTATTTGATACAAAATTTACTTTTTTAATAAATAAAGGTGACTGTGAGAATAATTTTCTTCTTAAACATCATTAGTTTATTTAAAATTTTGATCGAATAATTTATTTAATTTTGCATTGCTACTTTATAATCAAAATTTTTAATTTATAATGTAAATTTTTATCTTTTTTTAATTTAAATAATGTATTAATAAGAAAAGTTCCGAAAAAGTTACGATCCCAAGTTTTTGTAAGAAGAACTATATTTCCGATAAAAACCAAAAACACCTTAAGAAATACACAATTAATAAGTAGGGTTGTAGAAGTAATTGATAACAGTCTTCCTTTGCAGGGAGTTCTCCCTGCACTTGAGATGCTTGCTTAGATTGCTTTGTCATTTTATGATCCTTTAAATTATCATTTATTTTGACTTATTAATTCGATAAATAATTTATTCAATCACATGATTTAAAGACTATTGATACAATAATGAAATGGTGAACTCTATCAATAAAAAAATAGTTTTATAAATAAAATATATTAATAAATACATGAAAAAGGAATTTAGTCTAAAATACAAGCTAGGTGAGACGATCTAGGTATTTTAAATACAAAATATCTCTCGGAGCTTATGTTATTTATAAGTTAATGTAAATCAACTGAAAGGGTGTGATCGTAATAGCACTAATGCATCGGATCCCATCAGAATTTCGAAGTTAAATGTGCTTGGATGATAGTAATACTAGAATGAGTGATTTCTTGGGAAATCCTCGTGTTGCACCTCTCACTCAGCCCCTTAGGGGATGGTCGAGTTGGTAGAGTGGAAGGTATGAGATCAAAAGGTCCTGTGTTCGAATTCTCCTACCTATGCTCTCTCAATCGACTCAATCGTACAAGGCTTATCTAATGCGAAATACTCGATTAGCATGATTTGCAGGTATTACATCAATTCAAAGATTTATCCAGTATATATCTAAAAAATAACAACTGCAAACTTCTCTGCTTTAAAAAAAAGTATTTTTTAATGAACGAAAGCTAATATGCTATATTTTTGTAAACCCTTTAAACAATTAGATATTAAAAATGAATATAAAATTCAACATTTTGGCCACTTTATAAGTCAAAATATGTTATCGAAAGTGAGTATGACATCAAGTACCCGTAAATAGCATTTATTAATGTTCATTCTGTAAGAGTTTTATCTTAACGGCCCGATAACTTCACCTGTGATAGTCCACGTGATGGTGCATGACAAACTCACCTTTGATGGTCCATCTACGCAATACCCGCAACCACTCCACATACTTCTGTCGCCCACTCAACCCGTCATGATTTGTATCTGTGATGGCGAGAGAGAGTTGATATAATCACTAAGTTTCGGTCCCTATCTTCACTAAGCATTTCAAAACATCACACCATCGGTTAAGCTCAGGAAGAGGATAGAATCTCCAAAACTTCTCCAAGTTTTTTGCAGATCTTCGGTGGAAAGGCAATGGCTGGAGGTATTTCGTGTTTACGCTTCCGTTGATTATGCACGTGTTTTACGTGAATTTTGTCATGTATAAAATACATGCTTGAGGTGCTGGTTTATTATGTGCTGGTTTACAATGAAAGTCAAGTAGTTGTACATTGGTGTAATCAAAGCCCATGTCTAAGCAATGTATGAGATGAAAATATAACTAAGCAAAAGTCCAATACAATTGATTATCATTGAATATGGTGTTCTGCACTGCAGCAGCCGCCCAATAAGATTTGGAGGTTACTAACAGAGCCCGATCATATGGCGGCTGAGTTTGTTGCATTGTCATCCATAACAATCATTTATCCAGATGTAAGATTTGTCATCATCATAGCTAGTGGCTCCAGGCTTTGGACCTTTTGTAACGATAATGGCATGCTGTCTGCATAGGAAATCCACATTTCGGTTGTATTAACAGTCTCTTCATTCTGATGGTCTCATCCCTCCACTGCGCTGGATAATTTCATTTTGGAGGCCTTTATATTCCTTCACGCTACAAATACTAATCAAGTGCGTTTACAAGTGTCTTTAGCTAGCAAAACAGTTGCCCTGAAAGAATTCAATTGCCTCCTTTTGTTGGTCAATTGTTACAAAAACTTCCATCATCATATATAAAGAAAAATGACCTCACTATACTTTACTTCCCGGTAAAAAGTTGTCCGATTCACAAAGAGAGATACCGGACTTGCAGAGCTGAGCTCATGGCACATGGTCTCCAAACAAACTGTCGTCGGCTCATAATTACCAATAGTCCCCACAAGAGCATAGTCCTCCTCTAAAATGGTGGAACCGGTTTGAATCTCTGACAACAATTTCTCTCCCTTCAATCTCTGAGATTAACTTAATGACAGTGTGGCAGTCTCCACAGACTCTTAAGTTTTTGACTATGTGGAGGGGGCATCCTTGGGGTGTGGAGATCAGTCCAAAAGCAATGGCCAGCCTCTCACTATGTTGAGAAAGAATGGCTTCTTTGTGTTCTTCATCAATATCAAAGAGCACATAATTAGTATCAGGCTGATAACCAGCATCCTTCAAACGCATTCTTAGTTCTTCAAGTTTTGCATAAATTTGCGCCGACATTGGATGAGAAACATCACCAGCCAGAAATGAGTATGTCATATTTTTAACCTCAATCCAGCTATAAGCAGCTTCCTTTTTCACTTTTCTTTCATCCATCATTTGTCTTACTTTGTCTCTTTCTTCCCAGTTTCCCGTGGCAGCATATATATTTGATAGCAAAACATATGCTGCTGAATCTTGTGGCTGCAGAGAAATGAGTTTCTCTGCCACCATCTTTCCCAGCTCTACATTGTGGTGAACACGAGAGGCAGCCAAGAGAGTACGCCACGCAGTTGCACTTGGGGTAAAAGGCATTCCATTTATAATGTCTATTGCCTTTTCAAGCATTCCAGCACGGCTATATAGATCAACCATGCAAGAATAGTGCTCCACTGTTGGCTCGATGTGATGATCTTTTACCATTATATCGAAGTACTTCTGGCCTTCATCAACTAGGCCAGTATGTGTGCAGGCAGTAATGACACCAATGAATGTTACACCATCCATTTTCAGATTCTGCCTCTGCAATTCCTCAAAGACGTCAAGAGCCTTGCTTCCACAGCCATGTTGTGCATATCCAGTTATCATGGAATTCCAGGAGACCAAATCCCTCTCCTCCTGCCTCCTGAAAACTTCATTGGCACTCTCAATCTCTCCTCTCTTAGCATACATTGTGACAAGAGCACTACTGACACATAAAGCATTATTAGTTCTTGATTTGATGGACCAGGCATGAAGCTGTTTCCCTTGCTTGAGAGCTGCTGTAGGGGCAGCACATGCATTTAAAACACTAGAGAAAGTGTACTCATTTGGTTGAACCCCTTCCTTTGCCATCTGGACAAATATCTTAACAGCTGCCACAGCGTCTCTTATTTGAGCATATCCACCTATCATCGCTGACCATGCCACAGTGTCCTTCTCGTCTATTCTCGTGAAAATTTCAGAAGCTTCATAAACTTTACCAAGCTTTAGGTAAGCATCTAGAAGTGCAGTTCCAACTGTAGGTGAGCTCTCATATTTACCTTTTATTACTTGTGCGTGCACTTCAAAAGGAGAAACAGCATGCTGTGCAGTAAGGATAGTAGAATAAGTAAAATCATTTGGTCTAATACCTTCCCTTCTCATTTCGCGAAATAGATTTACAGCTTGCTCTATTTTACCATTCTTCAGAAACCCACCAATCATGGCCGTCCATGACACCACATTTTGAGAATCATGCATCACAGAAAATATCTTAAGAGCATCATCCATTTCGCTGCACTTATGATAAGCTACCATTAGCGCAGTCCTAATAGTTGGATCAAATTCAAACCCACTCTTCAAAACATGGCAATGAAGCTGTTTGGCAAAGCTCAATTCTTTTATGTTAGCACATGAATTGATGATGGGTCCAAAAATCATCTTGGTGAGTTTGATACCCTCGAATCTCATACACTTAAACATATCAAAAGCTTCCTGATAAAGTCCATTATTTACATATCCGGTAACTATACTGTTCCAACTAACTGTATTCCAATCTATCATTAAGTCAAATACAGCTCTAGCAAAACCAACCATCCTCGACTTTGAGTACATGTTAATCAAAGAATTGCCAACAAAAATATTCCCTCCAAAACCATTCTTTAATGCTATTGCATGAATTTGAACGCCCTCCTCAACCAACCCTCCATTTGCCAAGGCACCAAGAACACTCGCAAATGTGAAAGGGTTCGGCTTAAGCCCCTCAAATTGCATTCTCAAAAACCAATGCAATGTCTCCTCATTCAGTCCATTTTGCGCATAACCAGTGAGCAATGAAGTCCATGACACCACGTTCCTCTCTTCCATGTCCTCAAAAGCTTTGGTCCCTTCTTCAACACTCTCATTCTTTAAGTACATATCGACAAGAGAAGTACCAACACTAACATCATTCAAAATACCAGACGTTACACACAAACCATGCACTTGAGCACCGGCATTTTGATCCAACAACCGGGCACAAGCCTTCAAAACGCAGGAAAGTGTTGAGCCATCGATCACGTAACCCGAAAAGTGAATGCCCATAAAGAGCTTGACAACTTCATGGCTTCTGTTATCCCTAGAATAATCGAAAAGCAACTGATTATATCTTGAAAAGCTTTGTTGGGTACTTTGATCGAACAATTGGTGTGGTTCCGGAAAAGTTAACGGCTTCCATGCCGCTGAGTTTTGGGAAATGACATGAGGTTGTGCCTGAAGTTGGTATGAACGGAAGTGGAGACAGAATTGAGTATTAGGAGTTGGGAAGATTTGTTCGATTTGGGGCTTTGTGAGGGTTTTGAGGGTCAGCCTCACAGCAATACGCATCTTTGCTTCAGACGAAAAGCTCCATTTCATTTCATTGTCTGTATGTTAGGGGCCCGAAATCCGAATATCTGCCGGAAATATTTTTCTCTAATAATCAAGAGCTTTTTTTCTAGCAAGTTTTTGGATCATGATGAAGTTAACGTAACTTCATCCTATGTGCAAGTTACATGAGCCGGAGCCCGTCCAACGGCCGCTCGTTCCTCCTGATACGTTCACACACACAAGTGACACCACCTTCTTATTCTATTACATGCGTACGACGTCGTCTCGGTTCCAAACCACTGGCTTGTTGCTTAATGTTTGCTCCATGCTCTCACCAGTCGCCACTCGATGACTGAAGCTTGACACTGACTCCACAGCATCTCCACAGAACTGAATAACTACAAAATTTTTTAATTGAAAATTTTAGGATTTATATTTCTGATTTCTGGTTATTGCATTCACATCTATAAATCTGCGAAAATTTTCAATTTAGGCAAAAGAAATCTGGATAACATTTTCTCAAATAAGCATTTGTACCAACAATTTTGTTTTAAAGATCTGACAGTTGTAAATCACTCTTAATTCTTCCATCAAAAACATACTTATAGCACCCTTTTTTTAAATGATTTTTTTCCACCAAAATGACTTTTTCTTTTCCGTTATTGTGACGCTCCACACACTCCTAGTTCATAATCATCCGAATTATTCTTAAAACATAATTTTAATTACCAAAATTCTATACAAACCCAACTATCTGAATTGTCACGTTAAAAAAAAATATATACAATCAAACTACTTTATTCAATTTAATTTATTGGCCTCACCTAAACTCAAACATGTGCATTGGAGTTATCAATAATCTTTCTATTTCTAAAAAGAATAGCGGCAAGAGATGATTTGCATACTCAGTAAAAGTACTGATTGTACCTTTAAAATCAAATAATTCAATGTATAAATATAGAAATTAGTCAAGTGATTAAAACATACATATAATACTAAAATACACAATATTACTATGCCAATCCCAACAATTAACAAACCTCCAAATTCTATTGAAGCAATGACTAAGACTAATATTATTTTATTATTGTCATTTATGTTTTATGTCATAATTAATTGAATTGTTTAAGCCCTGCTTGACCTAGTAGGCTTACATTTAATAGTTTGTCGGCTCATCTCTACTCATCATAATCTCTTACTAAGTAGAAACGTAATTCAATCTATAAATATTAGCACAGGGTACCATAATTTCTCAATCTAATTTTGTACTTTGGTACTACTCCAGTATCTATTTATCAGTACAGGATATCCAGTATCAATTCAGTACATAGCCATCAGCACAGGACATTCTCGAGATTCAGGTTATCCCGGTACTTGCTTCACGGATAGATAACTAGTCGGCGTCGCTCATATCTAAACAACCTATGAATCTATGACCATTGAATATAATCTATCCTAGATAAGACACAAATTTACGATTTACATCATTTATTCACAACATATTATTAATCAGTCTCTATTCAATTTCATGAATGTGATTTATTTACCTTAATATTTTTACTATACTCTTGCACAATTGAAAATTTAAAATAACAAATTAAATTCGTCAAATTGTCAGGCAATACATCTCGCAATATGTAACAAAACATAAATGGAGAGCATTTTGTACTTTATTAATTATTTGTGAAATAAAATAAACACAATTCATTTAATCTAGAAATCTATAAATGTAATTGTTAATCATTAATTTAATTAATGAATAATTTAAAATATTATCACTATATAATAATTTGCTAATAACAAAATATAATTTTAAGAGTATAGTCTAAGGTTATTCTTACCTCAATCTTGGACTCAACTAATTGATAGTCTAATGTACTCCTTAATCGGTCCTTCCAACCTATACATTACGAAATTTTATTAAACTAATATAAGAAAAATTTTCAACTTAATTTTATTTAATAATCCATCATTCTTTCCTTTTTATTTTATTCTAATTATTAAAAAAAATCCTTACTCACCTATCCACCATAATTACTACAATGCTTTTAACTATTAAAAGTCCTATTCTACCCTCATTTATTTCTATTAATACAAAAATACCCTTATTGGAAATAAATTCCCCTTAATTTTCTGCATTTCTTATTTTGCCCCTTAATACAATTTAATTTTTCCAAAATTGCCTTCTTCTTCACCCTCGACTCTTCTCGTACCTTTTCTTCTTCTTTTTTTCCTAACTTTTCGACCATCTTTTCTCCATTTTTATCTCTTTTATGACTTTAACTTATTGTCTTAAACAATCACAACATAGAATCCAACTATAACGTAGTGTGGGATGACTAAAATCACAATAAAAAAGCATAGAATTATTGTTGGAAAATCTTTTACCTATGTGAAGTGTATCATTCTTAAGGGATTTTGAGGTTGTTAACCTCCTCAATTTTCTCGTAATTTGTAGCAAAACAAATAAAATGAGATAATACATGAGAAAAATTTTAGATTTAGGAAAATGATAATGAATTTAAACACTAAACAACTGTAAAAATGGAGAGAAAAATGAAGAAGAAGACTTGTTTTTTGTTGGTGTAAAAATTGATAGCTAATTTCTTCTATTTATACCCCTATGTTTAATAGTTTTATGGGCTAGGTCAACTGTTATGGTTGAACTCTTTGTTTCTCCTATTGTGGGCTTTATAGTTATACTTCCCAATGTATTTTATTTCCTTTTATATTATTTACGTTAAGGGTCTGAACCATTGTTTTTGGTTTCGTGCTGTACTGGCTGAAAAATAGTACACAACAACCCTCTTGGCTACCGGTCATCGGTACCAATCTATGCCAGCGATTTCGCATGATATCAGCTGGTATTTAAAATATCGACTAAATACTGGTTAGTACTATAATTTTTTTAAAATGTAGGAACATTTTGCAAAAAATCAAAATTTTTTGTAAAACTAACCCCCCTTCCCTAATAGTGCTTCTGCTTCCCTTCCTCTCCTATTTCTCTCTCACACACTCTCACTCTCTCTCTTGTTCTCCTCTCCAACGGTGGTGACTCTCCTTTCCATCTTCAACAACTGTCCCTCCAATCTCCTTGCTACCTTACCACTCTCCTTCAATTTCCATGCCACCACCACACCACTCTCCATGCCACCTCCAGTCTCCACTACTCTCTAACACCGCTTCCAACTGTCCACCATTGCCAAAATTGCCAAATTTGGAATTTTAATATTCCAGATTCATATCTAAATCCAAATCCCACCCAACTCGACGTTTAATTGGATTTTCTGTTTTTTTGGGTGTGTTTTTTGCTATGAAACTTGAATAGCAATTGCATTGTATTTGGTTGTTTATGTATGTTTTGTGATGGTTGGAATTATTGAAAATTTGAATTGTTAGAAATTGAAATTGTTGGAATTGTTAGAAACTTGGAATTGTTGGAAATTGGAATTGGTGAAATTGTTGAAAACTTGGAATTGTAGGAAATGTTTGAAACTTAGAATTGTTGGAACTCTTGAAATTCTTGGAATTGTTTGTGTGAGTTAGTGTGAAATTTTTGGAAAATTAATGGATTGGAAATTTTGAATTTGAATTTGAAAATTTGAATTGTTTATGTGAGTTGGTTCAATTTCAATATAATTTAGACAATGTCAATTTATGAAGAAAATTAATAGATTCGAAAATTTGAAATTGAAATTTGGAATTGTTTGTGTGAGTTAGTTCAATTTCAATATAATTTAGACATTGTTAATTTATGGAAAAAATTAATGCATTGGAAAATTGGAATAAAAAATTATTAAATCAAAGTTGGTAATTAGGATTTAATAAAAATATTGATTAAAATTAGTTAAGAAAACAAACTAATTATAATCATTATAAATTTAATTGCATAAGTAAAAAAAAATTGGTTTAACTATAGTTAAATTATGAGATTACATAAAGTAAGTTGTAAACTTATAGTTATGAGTTATGGTTAAAGTTCAATATGTTATAGTTGTAAGTGTATGTCTTTAGTTTATGGTTGAATGATGTAATCATGTAAAATGAGTTATATCATATAAGATGTATTGAATTGTTGGTTTTTGATTTATTGGTGAATTATATTGGACGAAATTAAATTATGTATGATATAATCATAAAAAATAAGTTATATTACATAAGATGTATAAGTGTAGTGTCTAATTGTGTTAGTTTGAACTTTTGAGTTAAACAATACATGTTTTGTGATAGTAGTTAATAATGAAATTATGTGTTCTTTATTTTGATATATGTCTTCATTTATTTACAGATAAGAGGAAGGAAGTTTAAGTATTCTTGATCATTTAACCGCTTCAGGAAGATACAATGATCCAGTTTAGGCCATCTTGGATTGGTCATCGGTATGCAGAACCATATTATTTGGTTGTTTTGTAACAAGCATTTGAAACATTGATGAATTATCATATTAAAGAAGCATTTAGCTTGAGTTAAAGAAGCTGTGGAACCATATAAAAAATGAGTTATGATGTGAAGTGGAAAATAAAAACTTTGTTTAAAGAGTATTAGCACGAGAAAGGCAGAAGGGAGAGACTAAACTATGAAATTGATAGTGGAAGTTCGTTTGCTGGTGTTCATGATGATAGTGAAAATGTTGGAGGTGTTAGTGTTCCTTCCCAAAAAGAAGTGAATGTTGCATTTGGACCTAATGTTAGGAAAAGAAGGCAAGTCTCGAATTTTTTTGCGCCACGAATAACTCTTAGAGCTCAACTTTCAATTCGTAGTGTCATGCAATCAAGAGAAGTGGTTCACAATGTAGATATGATAATGACTAGATGGTGATATGATTCAGGTATAACATTCAATGCTTCCCAATATTATTATTATTAACCTATGGTGGACGTTATAGCTTCTTTCGGTCTAGGATACAAAACTCCTTCCATCGATGACTACAGAGGCAAACTTTTGATTAGCTTAGTTTATGAACTTAAAAATTATTTGGAAGAAAGAAGAATGAATTAGGTTACTTATGAGTGTTTAATCATGTGTAATGGTTGGAAAAATAGGAGACTTAAGCATTTTATTAATTTTTTGGTTTATTCTACAAAGGGCTCAATTTTTTTGAAATCTATTGATGTATCTGGCCTTGTTAGGAATATTGATACTTTATTTGAAATATTTAATGAAGTTGTGAATGAATTAGGGCCAAAAAATATTGTTCAATTCATTAATGACAATGATTCTGCATATAAAGCAGCGAGAAGAACATCACAAAGCAAGTATGGATTTTTTCGACTCCTTGTATTGTATATTGCATTGAATTAATGCTGGAAAATATAAGAAATGGTCGGTATTTTCTTATTATTGATGACACTGTGCAAAAAGCAAAAATTTGACCAAGTTCATCTATAATCGTGCATGGGTTTTGAATTTAATGAGAAAGGATTTTACCAATAGTAGAAATTTATGTTGTTCTGCTGTTAAAAGATTTGTAATGAAGTTCTTATCACTTTAGTGTTTTGTTATGATAAAAAAAGAGTTGAGACAGATGTTTACAAGTGATAAGTGGGTTACATCTCATCATGTTAGGTCTAATGCTAGATTGATGGCTTTTAGAATTATACTTGAAGATATTAAATTTTGATCTCAATGCCAATTTGTTCGTCTGAGTTTATGAGCCTTTGGTAAGGATGCTTCGTTTGATTGATATTGGTGAAAAGGTAACAATGAGTTATTTTTATGATGTCATGGAGAAGGTGAAGAAAGCAATCAAAGCTAATATGAAAATAGCCTTTTTTGTACACCCTTTTTCTTGCAATCATCAATGAGAGATGAGAAAGGAAACTTTACCCTCTGTTGTTTGTAGTTGGGGCATTTCTAAATCCTAGTATCTATTACAAACCAAGTTTTACAAAGAAAACTGAACTTAATAAGAGAATGCTATTAACTATTACAACAGTTGTTGCCCATAAAATGATGTAAGATCTTTTAAGCTCACAAATAGAGATTTATAAGGAGTCTTCTAGGAATTTTTGGATGCCAATTGATATTCAACAAAGAGTAAAACTTAATCCAGGTATATATATTTTTACTTTTGTTACTTGTTGAAAATTAATTATCAGTTTATTTTGTTTACAATGCTACTCTTATTATCTTAAGACTTACAGTTTCTTGATAGGAACAATTCAGAAGTGGTATTTCATAATTTTAAAGGATAGCAATTTGAATTCTAAGTCAATGTGTGAGTGTAACACGTTATGAAAAGAATTAGATCACATTTGAATTCATTAATTTGAAGAAAATGAATAGATTGGAACACAAAAGATTGAATGATTTGGTCTTCGTTCGATACAATTTAAAGTTTCGAGAAAGGTATGTTATTATCATTATAAAGTTAGATATAACTTTTTATATTTTTTAATATTTTTATTTTTATTTTTTTACTAGGACTCTTAATAGAACAAGTAGTTCAGTAGATCCAATGTGTATTGATAATATCAATCTTTTGGTATATTGAGTTTTTGAGGAATCATGTTTGATACATGAGAGTGATCTGGAAGATAATCTTAGATGAGAAAGAATTGACATGTCATTTAGTGCAATGAATTTGAATGATGGTGATGATAAGACTTCTTTCATTGATGAGAATTTTGTACCAAATGAGAATTGAGATCAATGCAGTTATAGTAGGTATCCCTTGTAGACGATTGAATGAAGTTTTAAGTTTCTATTTCTCCTCTTCCTTTAATTTTACTTATATTTGATATATATGTTAAATTCTATATGCACTGTAATTGTAAATGTTTTTGTTTCAGGTTTTACTTTTAATCGGTTGTATCCTCATCTCTTGTTGTAAATTGTAATATGTAGAGAGCTAAAGATATTTATTGTTCTTTTTTTTTAATATTTTCATATAATTATTATTTATTATATAATGAAATTGTAATATTTTAAATACTTTGTATTATTCTTAATTTTATATCTGTATCATGATTAAATGATCATTTTTTTCATATTAATTGTTGTGAGATATTTGAAAATTAATGTTAATAAAAAATATAAATTGTTGTTATTTTAAAATTTTATTATTATAATTTTTTGAGACATGGTTGATGTAAAATTATAAAATATACAATATAATATAATAATGAACTATTTTGTCATTTTTAAAATTTTCATGAACTATTTTATAAATTTAAAAATATTCAAAACGATACCGATATTGACCGATATCATACTAAAAATTTGGTATCTATAATTATACGATATTCATAACATTACTGTGAACGCAATGACAAGAAGAAAAAAGTGGAGGGGAGACATCAGCATTTACAGTTACAAAAAAATAGGTTAACTATATGGAAAATATAGGTTTCACGGAGGAGAACCATTACAAAATAACTAGGGATGTCAATTTAGGCCAGGCTTGACCCGGCCACACACGCGGTCAATGGGTTTGGCCTGGTTTGACCAGCCCACGGATCGGGCCACGAGCATAGTAGACGGACCGCTGGCCGGCCCGTAGTCCGTGGAACCATGGAAGGGCCGAATCGCAGGCAGGTCCGACCGGCCCGGCCAGTAGCCCGTGGCGTGCCCAACACCTAAAATTTTTTTAATTTTTATTTTAATTATTTATTAAAATAATTAATAAATAATTTAAGTAAATTAAAAATTTGTAAT
>JAOTAY010000008.1:8493834-8504295 GCA_025629805.1 Erythroxylum baracoense | reverse complement strand
AAGACTATATGCTTCTGATGTTACTGCGTCTCATATGAGATGGCATAATGAACACCAACAGGAAGATGGAATAATGAATCATCCATCAGATGCATTGGCATGGAAACATTTCAATGACACCCATTATGAGTTTGTAGCTAAAAGTCGAAATGTTAGGTTGGGATTGTTGACGGATGGATTCCAACCTTTTGGTCAATCCAACCAGCAATATTCATCATGGACAGTCATAATTACTTCATATAATTTGCCTCTATAGATGTGTATGAAAGAGGCATATATGTTCTTGACAGTAATTGTGCCAGTGCCTACAAATCCAAAGCATAAATTTGAAGTATTATTACAACCATTGATATTTGAATTGTAGCATTTTTGGGAATATGGTGTTGAGACATGTGATGTGTCTCTAAAACAAAATTTTGTGTTGAGAGCAGCTTTGATGCGGACAATTAGTGATTTTCTGGCATATGCCATATTTTTTGGATGGAGCACAGCAAGAAAATTGGCTTGTCCTTATTGTAGCAATTATTCTGATGCATTTTACCTTCCAAACGGAGGCAAAATATGTTGGATTGACAACCACAAAAAATTTCTTCCTCCAGATCATCCATTTAGGCACAATAAAAAAAAGTTTATTAAGAATAGGATGGTAAAAACACCTCCTTCCCCTCACAAAGCTAGTGAAGAGATATTGTAGGAGATTGAGGAATTTCGCTTGTTGAAAGTTACAGAATTTAAAGTTGATGAAATTAATACAAGCACTAATAGAAACTTTAGCTAGAGAAAACGAAGCATCTTTTGAGATTTTCCATATTGGAAAACTAATTTGATGCATCATAATCTAGATGTGATGCATATTTAAAATAATATTTTTGACAATTTGTTCAATACCATTGTGAACATTGAAGGGAGGACAAAAGACAGTGCAAAATCACGAGTTGATTTGAAACTTTTTTATAGAAGGAATGAGTTACAAAAAGATCTTCACACCGGTAAATATCCGAAAGCATGTTACACTTTGGATAAAAAACAGAAGGAAATATTATGTGAATGGTTGAAAAGTCTAAAGTTTCTCGATGGATATGTTTCAAACTTAGTAAGGTGTGTGGACATGAGGAAGTACAAATTATTTAGGATGAAAAGTCATAATTGTCATGTGTTTATGCAAACGCTAATTCCAATTGCATTTTGGGAGTTGCTATCGAATAAGGTTTAGGAAGTAATAACAAAATTAAATTTGTTTTTCAAAAGCTTAACATTATCTAAAATTAAGTTAGCTGAAATGGAAAAACTAGATAGGAAAATTCTAGTAATTTTGTGCAAGTTAGAAGGGATCTTTCCTCCAAGCTTCTTTAACTATATGGAGCATCTACCTGTCCATTTAGCGCACGAGGCTAAACTAGCCAGTCTAGTTCAATATCGTTGGATGTATCCATTTGAGAGGTACGTAATTCAATAAAAATGATTGTAATTGAAGTCATATCATATTTTAATAACTAGATTCGTATAACCCTATTCGCTCATATAGGTATTTGCATCACTTGAAGAAAAATGTGAAAAATAAGGCTAGAGTTGAAGGTTCGATATGTAATGCTTATTTAGTGGAGGAAGCTAGTACATTTTGTTCACATTACTTTAAGCCGCATGTTCACACAAGAGAAAGAAAAGTTCCTCGTAATGACGATGGGGGAGGAACTACTGATGTTGATGATAATTTATCCATTTTCACATATCCTAGACGAACATATGGACGTTCAACGAGAAAATTGTTAACAGAGGAAGAAATTGAGGCTGTCCATGGTTATATTTTATTGAACTGTCAAGAGATTCAACCTTTCGTGCAATAAGTTGAATAGATTATTTGTCATTTGAATTTTAGTGTTATTCATAATTGAACATGCATAATAATGTTTTTAGATTATACGAGAAATTGTTATGCGAGCTCATG
Source organism: Erythroxylum baracoense (assembly GCA_025629805.1). Classification (NCBI taxonomy): domain Eukaryota; kingdom Viridiplantae; phylum Streptophyta; class Magnoliopsida; order Malpighiales; family Erythroxylaceae; genus Erythroxylum; species Erythroxylum baracoense. The sequence continues at coordinate 8,502,350 of JAOTAY010000008.1, read as the reverse complement.
CCTGACAAAACACAGGATGATATCAATAAAAAATTTGGAAGATACTTTCCTCGATGGTTCGAGTAGTATGTAAGTGAAAACTTACATACTTTAAAATGATTGAATTATAAGATTTAAGTCTTCAAACCACAAGATTGTAGTTTTAATTTGGTATTTTCTTTTATGTAGGCCTTAGAAAATCCAATTGAGAACAAGTTCATATGTGATCTTGTGAAGGGATCTTTGCGAACTGTTAAATCATATCTGGTCTATTTTGTTAATGGATACAAATATCATACAAAATATCATGGTCATACCATGGCAACAATAAATAGTGGAGTTTGCATACAAAGAGAATTGATGGATTACTATGGTAAAATTATTGAGATACTTAAAATTGAGTACCCTGCATTACCAATAAAGCAAAGTGTGATATTTAAGTGTGAGTGGTTTAATCCAACCCCAAATGTTGGTACAAAATTGCCTAGCCGATACAATCTAGTTGAAATCAAAAGCGAAGAAGATTTTGACAATTTGAACCTTTCGTGTTGGCAATGCAAGTAATCTAGGTGTATTATGTTCCTTTTCCTAGCTTACGACAAGATAAGTCAGATTGGTTGGCTTTTTATAAAGCTAAACCTCTGGGTTTTTTTAAATCACATAGAAAAGGAGAACAGAGAATTGAAAGTGAAGCGTTTCAAGAAATAAATCCATCTGTCCTATATGAGGATAATGAACCTTTGAACGATCTATGTAATGCATATGTTGAAATTTTATTTGGAGAAGATGAAGAGGGTTAGAGATCTAAAGAAGAGCCTGAATTTAATTCAAATTCTTCAGAAAAAGAAGATGATTTTGATTTACAATTAAATTGTGATAGCAATTAATTTATGTTTGTAATTGAATATTATATTCAAGTAATCAATTATTTCCTTTTCAATATATTGTATAACATATTGAATGCAAATTGTAATATTTCAAGAAAATTCAATCAAATATTAATTTCAGGTTGAAATATGGTACCAAAGAGAAGACGGGATATTTTGTGACCAAGATTCAGACCACGATTCGTAGATACTTACTGTACAGGTGAAGTATCTCATGGTGTAGCAGCTAGAATTGAATCTCCTCCTTCCCCTCCAGCTACTACACTTGCAAATGAGGTACCTTCTGTAGATGTTGCTGCACCATCTGCGAGTCCTACATCATTTACTACCCCTATATGGATAGAGGTATTAGGGGTAAATAATGATGACAAAGGAAGCGGCCACTGAACTGGAGCAGAGGAACCTGATGGAAGAACTTACATTAGAATTGTCAATAATATGTAACTGAAAATACATTGAATACTATATGTTTATAATTAAGTTATAAGTTTCAATTTTCAAAACGGTATTAAAATTTTCAAACTTATATTAGGTTCATTCCATCTGGACCGTGTTCAAGAAACATGACATCAAAATTCATAGAGAAGATTGATATTGAGGGTTTTGTATGGAAGAATATCTCGTAGGCGACAAGAGAATTTTACTATCACGAGTTTGAGGTACAACAAAAATTATTATTTTCTTTTTTAATTAACAGTTTTGTACATTAATTAGATAAATATCATTACATCATAAGTATTAATTGAATGTTTTTCTTTTTGTTTCAGAAAGAATTTTTTGGGGATTCTCAATTTGATGCGATCGTCTATAAAGTATAGGAAAGACAAGCACTTACACGTTATCGCGACTTTGTTGCTGCGATACACAGAGCAGGTGTACAACTGCCTTACATTTCTGAAGAAATATGGAGTCATTGACAGTAGTATTGGACATCACTTGAGGCAATGTCCCTTTTAGAGCGTAATTCGGCCAACAAATGTGGAAGATCGGGGAGAGAGTCTTCCCGTATATACAAGAGGATCTATTACCCACCAAGAGCATACAAAGAGACTTGTAAGTATCTACACTTTAAATTTGTATTGTCATTTATTTACTTTGTTGTATTTCTATTGAATTTTACGTGTGAATTTTGAATTGAAAATATGTGTTTCTTGTTGAGAATGATAATGTTATAAATGTCTGGTGTCATATATGGCTGTGTTTTTTTAGTTTTGTTCTTTGTTCAACAGGTGGTAGTTCATAAAAATAGAGGAAACTCTGCCGAAATTTTTATAAATTCTAATTTAGTTATAACATTTTATTCTTATGCAGGAAAAGACTATGGACATGAGGCCTACACCTTGTCAGCTCTTTTTGCACACTCACACTAAGAAGCATGACGATGTGACATTCGTTAACAACTGTTGTAGAGAACTCAATGTATGTGAAATTTATGATTTAATATTAATGCTTAATAATTATCATTTACTAATATAAACATTGCCTTCTGATATGACCAAATTCAAGAAAGCATTCAATTACAGTCTCAACAGTCTAAAGATGTTGATGAGAGTCAAACCTATCTTCATGCAATGAGTGGTAGGGACCATCGAGGAAGGATATTCGACTTAGGTTCCTTTGCAAATATATGTTATTCGTAATTCTCCACGTCCAATATAACAGCATTTAGTCGGCGGTCCACAACCAATGAAGTTGAAGAATTTCACAACACAGTGCAGACATTGGCAACTCAGTTGCAACAGTCGATGGATCAATTGGAACAGTCAATGCAGTACATAGCTCAGCTCCGTAATGAGGTGGATGGGTTGAAGGATAGGGGTAGCACCTCATCGCATCAATTAGAGCATCCACCGTCTCCAAATTCATAGTATACTTTTGGTCATTTTATTAGAGATACGAAAACTTATTATGTAAAATTTAATGTTTTATTGTCAATTAAGATATTTTCATCTTTATATCATCAATCAAATTTATGTTTAAAAAATTAAATGTATACTATTACATTAATAGCTGTTTAAATTATGCAAATTAAAATTTATTGACGGTATTGATAGTACGGTACATTTTTTAAAAAAGTTTTCTAATTCATTTACCGTTGCTAAAATAAAACATTTACCGACAAAATAAACATAAATATCGGTAATCACAGACAGAACAACCACTTCCGACGGAAAGAACAATAATCGTCGGTAATCACAGACGGAACCACATTCCGTTGGTAATCATAGACGGAACAACAACTTCCGTCCGTAAATTTGGAACAATTTCCTGCACAATTTGCACAAACGTACCGACGGAAAGAAGCAAATCCGTCAGTAATCACAGACGGACTATCCAACAACATGTCGTTGGTAATCATAGACGGAGCAAGTACTGTCAATAATCATAGATGGAATAACCAACGGCTTTTCGTCGGTAATTACAGACGGAATAACCGTCGATACTTTTGTAACATTTTACCGACGAAAGTGTTTCAACCGTTGGTAAATATACCAATGGATAACAATTTTCTGTTCGTAAATATACCGACAGTAAGAATATTTCTTCGGTAAATTTACCTAGGGTAAGTTATTTTCTTTCGGTATATATTAGCTACAGTCGTTTTTACTATGTTTTTGTTTGTCGGTAATGTTCACCGCTAATCTTTCATACCGACGGAAAGTTTGCATTTTCAGTCGGTAAATACCGTCGCAAAAGCACAATTTTCGTGTAGTAAAAAAAATTGGAGCATTATGTTTGGTTTTTTCCAAGTAAAATATTGACTTGTCACCTACACGAAGAACGTGCAGGAGCTAACCTTGGTCCTTTCCGCGAGACAAGAATCTGCATGTATCAAGTTCATATAGAGACGCCGCAAGACTTTCGACTTGTGGGTCATGTCCAAAGAACAACAACAACAACCTATGTATTCCCCAAGAAACTTACGAATTTAGCATTTGGTTAGATTTAACATTCTTCCTCTAGTCAACAAAATCTTGAAACCAACCAACAAGTGATTATAAAATTCAATAAGAGCTAGCTTGTGATTATTGGGATAAATGTTGGCAAAGTTATAAACAATATGTTGGAACTCAAGAATGCTCTTTTAATCTCAACAACCAAAGAAGCATATTCGATGACATTTTCAAAAATCATTTCAACACAAGCTTTTGTTCGATTGCAATATCCTAATTTAAGATAAAGGGTCAGTAAACTAACTCAATCTTTCTTTGCGCAATATAATCTTTAAAACAACACGCTTGGAAGAGAAGGTAAAGTAAGTTACATAATGTTTTGAGTGTTTATTCTCGTGGTTCTTGCTAGCCACCACCTCACCAGAAACCAAAAGGGATGGTTCTCCTACTGTTATTACTAATAACGGAGGATTCAAAATCACACTAAAAAGATACTACAACAGCATAAATTAAAGATATAAAAATCTTGCCGTGTTTAAAGCCGTTAACCTCCAGCCATCCACACGCTTAATTCCACCAATCACAACAAAATCCTTTAGTTTGGTCATGTTCAAAACTCATTTCTGCATGCTCAAGTAAACTTCCCATAACACTCCCGAAATTGCCACCATACTCATGCACCATGTTTTTTCTATATGTCATGTTTATACACAGTAGCAATTAGCATGTGCTATAGGTAACTTCTTTGTGATAGTAAATTTAGACATCAAAGAGTTTTATAAAACTTAATAATCTCAATCTAGTATTATCTCGTTCAAGTACATGGAATTTGTCAAAGCTTTTCTTCTTCAGGGTCTTTGGAGAATCGCAATTTATAAGTATGACTAGTTAGAATGCCAATGAGAACGTGAAAGTTGGCATTTCTTTCCGTTCAAATGCCTAGGGAGGTTTACACGTGCAGGTGAGGTCATCCATTGGTTTGATTAATTTAATTGTAAAAAAATTTAATTGATTAATTTTTAGGTTAATTTTTAATTTTTTGGTTTAATTTACTTTAATAACTCTTGTTGTTAAAAACTAATCAGTTTATAAATTAATTGGTCAATTTTTGTAAACTGGTTGATTTTTATAAATCAAATAAATCAATTAATTTTCATTTAACAGTTTTTTAATTAATCCTATTTTTTGTTTTAACGATTTAATTTCCCACCCGATCAATAAAGCATTTATCTACCTACATTTCTTATTCTAAAACAGCTTATAAATTCATCTCCTTAGTATGTGGGAGTTCGCATGCAGTCCTTCTGTTTTCTTTTTTCTCTGTAGAAAATCCTGAAAAAATTCACAGCAAAAACTACGTGAACTTTTCTATTACATATCTGAAACTAGAGGTGAAAAGAGGGGCTCCTTTACTTGTCAGGAATAAATCGGACAGACGAAGTCCACATGCAAGTAAGAATCAACGCATAATCAAGTTCATATATATATGCGAATGAAAAATTAAATGAGAAGGGGTGCCAATAATTACAAAGTGCCCAATAGCGACTACAGCTAATCAATGCATACATGCGATCCTGGAATTTTATCTTATCAAATATCACATTCAAGTTCAATGACGACCCTACCGATTTAACAAACATCATGTCAACTTAAAATTATACTCTTGTTGTTAATGTTGAACTCCAACATTAGGAGCCCCCACCCCCTGTGCCCTCAGGATTGGTAGAGGAGGTAAATCGTGTGATGTGCCTCAACTGACCAGGGACTTGAGCTTACCTACTGATCTCACCATGTAAGGGACCCAAATCTTAAAAGTTTCCCCTAAGATTTGAACCCCTACCTTGTAGGTCGCCAATATGGCAGGCATTATACCACCCGAACCTTTGTCAATTGAGCTATGCCCCGGGGGCACAAAATACATAACAAAAATGTGGATGAAAATTATACTCTTGTTCTTATTTTGAGATGGTGTAGTTATACGACATTTTTATTGATAGAAGATTATCCTCGAAAGCAGATAATCCTCATTATTTGCTAAATCTTAACAGATATAGTCCTTATCTTTCTCTTTAATTTAGGATTGTCAGCTCTTATATTCTCTATGCAAAGCATGTACTTACATTAAGATCAATAAGACTTGAAGTCTAGTCTTCAAATCTGTTACGATCTCAGAGCAGGTTTGATCAGGATTATTAATTTCTCAATTATCCGTCTAGATGTCCAGTCTCAGCGGTCCGGTCTGGTTACCGTTACGTTTATTTCAAGTGACAACTGGATGTCTAGTCTCAGTTACACTTAAGGAGAAGTGTTAAAGAATCCTATATTGACTAAACATGAAAATGTTAAAAAGTTTATATGTGATAAGGGTCAACTATTAAAATGACTAGTTATACACTCTACCCATTTTGGCAATGGTTGACTCAAGCCCAATTCTTGTTAATGGGCTCCATACTCTACCTATATTAAAAATTCTAATATAGTATCAGAGTCTTCATTCCCACCCTCCCCTACCCAAATCCTTGAATTTTTTTTCCAAAAGACAATCCAAATTTAGTGCAGCATAGCACCAACCAATCCACAAGCAACCAGCTTCCTCAACTTTTTTTTTTCTCTTCTCAGAAGTTGATCCTTCCCTTCCCAAAATACTAAATTTTTCAACACACCAAATTCAGCTTTAAAGCTCCAGCCACCAAGGCTCCAAACCCAAGTCTACAATCCTTCAACTACTACGACAATGTTGGAGCTATTCACGTAAGCTCTAATTCGATATTTCACTCACACATGAAGCACATTGCCATTGACTTTCATTTCATCCATGATCAGGTGCAGTCAGGACATCTTCACGTGTCTCATGTGTCCTCTAAAGACCAAGTTGCCGAAACACTCACTAAACCTCTCTCCCGCCAGTGTCTCACTAAGCTCAAATTGAAGCTTGGAGTCTATTCCCGCCCTCCAGCTTGAGGGGGCATGATAGAAGATAATCCTCTGAAAGCAGATAATCCTCATCTACTCCCATTCAAATTCAAATCTCTTGTTTTTATGTAAAATTATTTGCTAAATCTTATTAGATAAAGCCCATATCTTTTCCTTTAATTTAGGATCATCATCTCTTATATTCTCTATATAAATCATGTATCTACATTAAGATCAAAAAGACTTGAAATCTAGTCTTCAAACTCTGTTATCTATCACCACTTCATTTATAACTCAAGTAATTTATTTATTATTTTTTGTTATAATATAATGTTGGGATTCCATTCCCCAAGGTAGCACCTAGTGGCCTCAAACGTGTGGTAATTCCTTTTTTTTTTCATTTTCATCCTTCTTCATGATATCCCTACCTTCAAGTTTCAGCACGACTTAAAGAAAATCGACAAAATAAAAAGGAAATCCTAATTGTAGATTTCTTAAATGTTATTTGTTTATTGACTTAAAACCCTTCTTGTTAAATGTCTTGATGTTCATTTATACAACTTCCTACAAGTACTGTAACATGGTTTTGTAGTTAACATGTACAATTGAGTTGGCTCTTATAAGCTTACAGTATTTCATGAATTTATCCACAACTTTCTAACTAATAACATCAGTACCAACGGTAAAATTAGGAAAAATAAATGCGACAAAATCAACTACAGAAGATATTAATAATAAGTACCTAATTATACGATCATTATTTTAATGGTTGTCATGGTCAATTATTAAAAATATTTTTCACATCAACAAATAATTAATTAATATAGTAAAAATAATGGAAGCCAATAAAATAATGGTTCTTTTATTGTTAAAGAGTAGTCATATCCTTTAAATAAAGGGTAAAAGTGGTAACAAAAATAACAATAAGAATTTATTTAAAAATTACATATTTAATTAATGTTTAAATAAATCATTTTTAAGATTATATCGTTATCACGAGAATACAAGGAATTGCTTTTTAGGGGATTGGGGACTCTGTTTCTAGCAGGAAACAAAAATTTTAAGAAACTTGATGCCCCAACTATCTAACAAAAAAGATGTTAGAATGACCTCTCACACAATATACACTGAAACATGGTTTCATTCAATGAATCTCAAAACATGGGTTGCCAGTTTTATAATAAGCCTTCCACTGAGAAGATCAAAATAGAAGCAACGTGCAAAAAATCATAACAGAAGCATAACTAACATTCCCTAATAATCAGGGATTTTATTAATAGCAAAATACACCTAACCTAGCAGCTCGTATCAGCTCTAACAACTTCAACGGTAACTATTCTTCAGTTGAAACTTTCTCAACATATCCCACCTTAAATTGAATGCACTTTAGGCAGTCAGTTTACATTAGAGATGGAACACGTTCCCAACAATTTACGCTGCTTTTCAAATACCTCGAGTTTTAAAGGCTTGGTCATAATATCAACAAGTTGATCATGTGTTTTGCAATGGACTAACTCTATCACCCCATCCTTTGTGAGATCTCGAAGAAAATGAAACCTGACATTAATATGTTTGCTTCTACCATGAAGCACTGGATTCTTTGACAGTTTTATGGCTGAGTAGTTGTCACAATTTGTAACACCCCACTCCCGCTGGACCCGAACCCGATATCGACGGTGATATCCGAGTCCGTGCCCCGCGAGGGTAGTGTGCCACATCACTAAACAATTAAAAGTCGGTATAATTTTTTTTTGAATACTCTTATTAATGATCATTAATTTGGGCCCACTTTTTCTTTTTCAAAACATTTTGTTTACTTAAACTGAAAACGAAACATATTACA
>JAOTAY010000008.1:8477114-8492684 GCA_025629805.1 Erythroxylum baracoense | reverse complement strand
ATTAATTATTTAATAAATTTTATTCTATTATATGTGATTTATATTTAAAATTATTTATTTATATTTTTATTTATATAAAAATATATGCAAAAAAATTAAAGAATAATTTTTATTCATTTCTTATTTTTCATTAATAAAAATTTTATTAATTTTTATTAATTATATATAATTTTTTATTAATAATATAAAAATATTATTGAGGGTGATAAGATTGTAGATTGTAATAAATGAGTTTGGGGAAAAGGGAGTTAGAGTTAGAAGAAATAATTGATATTAAGAAAAATTATTGAGGGTATATTAGATAGTATGTATTTATTAATTTACGTTTTATCCTAAACCTTCTAAATCAGAAGTTTCTTATTTTCACTGTCTATGATGGAATGAAACGTAACATGAAACCCTCCGCTTCTATCCTATTCTGTTCAATTCCCATTATAAAACCCTCAAATAAATGATAAAAGTGTGTTACGTTCTATCTCATTCTATTACTAAACCCTTAATTAAACAAGGCCTCAATTGTGGTACATGTAAAAAGTTTAAATCAAATGTCAAAGAGAGAATTACGGTCCTACTCGTAAGATCGTGTGGCATGCGAGTGCTCTACTCTTTTAACAAAAATATGGTATAATAATGGCTGCGGTTGTATAGTCTCACGCATAAGCCATACATTTATCTTAAAAGTAATTTGGTACAAAAATTTTCTCAGAATTATTTTATAGATTTTAAAGTTTGTTTAAATTGAAATTATAAATTATACACTTATCATTATCTCATACATAATTAAAAAGAAAAAATTCAGCTTTGATTTTCTCCATCGTAAGATTATATGTATGTTTTTTATATATTCAATTTTTTGCAATATTTTAAAAACTAGATCGAAGTTAAATCGATAAAACAAGAAGTTTAAAAAGTTCATCCAGTATTAGTTCGTTACGAAACCGATTAAATATTGAAAAAATTGAAGAATTTAAAATAAGTTTAAAAGAAATTGTTTTTATCATCAAAAAAATATAACGTGTAATTAAAAAAATTAATTGATTTATTTTATTTTATAAGAATTTATTAATTTAATAAAATTGAACAATTAATTAGTAAACTGATCGATTTTGAACAACAAAATTTATTAAAGTAAATCAAACTAGAAAGTTAAAATTGAACAAAAAAAATTGACCAATTCAAAATTTTTACTATTGAATTGATAAAACTGGTTAAAATTTTTAATTATTAATTTTTAGAACTATAAACTATCATTATATAGTGGAGTCATGGGTTCATGCATCTCGTACATGGCTATGCAATGAAAGCATTGGAATCAAAATTCCAACCCCACGTTATCCCCAGAAAATCTGGAATCATATGTATAATAGACAGAATTGAATAACATGTAACCTTAAGGACATCTCCTCCTTTTTAACTTCTCCTCGTTTGAGTTGTTACAAACACCAAGCACCTTCTTGGGCCTCTTTAGAGCACGAAAAAATGGAGAATAATAGTGTGTAAGAGTGATTAAAGCACCGAACAAGATGAATTCAAATAGATGCTCAATTGAGAGTTATATCATAATCAAGTTACATGTAATTAAACTTATGCAACAATTACATAAAATTGCATGAACAAACATCAAGATCACTCCTCTCACCCTCCAAAACTCTTCTGGACCTTAGCCTTTCAATGAAGTGTGCTTTTGGCTAAATTTTGTTGTGTACATAAGTGAAGAACTCACTAATGTACCATGTGTCATCAAGTGGGTCATGATTGTGACCAACTTGCTTAAAATGATAGACATGCACACTTTGTTTTTCATATGATCTTTTATGCGTGTGACCTTTAAGTTTTTGGTTATTTTGGATACTTGAATTAACTCTTAATCCAAGCAAATTATGAAGGGTTTCATGATGCCAATTTATCGGAACGTAAGTGAATGAACACACAAACTCTTCTATAGTTAATTATCCGACTTATTAACCTTTCTATAGATAATTATCATACAATTCGTCCCTTACTATCCCATATCCCACTTGATTCGGAGTATGGGCTATGTGTTAACTCCCACTAGACTGACAACCTCACATCTAGTCCAACTGATACTAGTTCTTGTCCTGAGCATCTCATTACTCTATGTGTCATTGAAGACTCTCTTCATGACACATAACTACTCTAGCCAGAGACTCCTGAGTAATGACTCCAATAAGAGGTCGTGGGTATCATCTCCTTCTATCAAGAGTGGTGAATCATTTATTGGCTACTTAATTATCTTCGAATACCAATAGTTGTACCCAATCACCACCCTATGAGCGGGCTCGTCTTGAGGCAACAAGAAATGGTGTCAAAGAACAAGATCAGTATCCAAGATATCTTTGAGTACCTCAAGTCTAAGGATATTTGCACCATTGCTATAATGAGATTAATTACTGATATTTGATAGATTATCTATATGATAATCTCATAGCGGGTCATCCAATATACTTACTACTCTTAGTAAGCATCTACATGTTAAATCTAAACACTGCATGCTTACAGTTTATGAGATCCACTACTTGATCAAATCAAGGAGTATAACATGTGCTAGGCTATCCAGATTAACAATGTCCTGTCTCATTAGTCTTATGACTAGGGATAATTTTAATACTAACATAATTACATATGATATAAATCTCATTATCATAATATCATCATGATTTCCTTCATTTTATGTTTTGTATCATGGACTTCGTTAATTCGATTTAAGATCGACATCAATTCATAAATAAATGAATATCAAATTAATGAAAATTGTCTTTTGCTTTATTAATCAAAACAAAGTATGTACAAAAGTGCTAAAGGCTATTGCTTTTAGAGTACTACTCTAACACATTATATATGAATTTTTACCTTAAGATTTTATACAGTTGAACTGACTGTGTTTTTTAATAGAATTATGAACTATCATTATGTATACATCTCTATCCTTTAGCTTTAGTATCATTTCCTATCACAAAATTATTACATCATAAATACAACTTTTCAAATGAAATAAGTGTTTTCTAATTTACAATCACTTTCTATTGTAAGCTACTAAGTGAAGTATTGTAACTATCATGAGTCAGTGACATTACTTAGTGTGGAAATTGAGTAAACCCGCCCATTTTTTGGATTCTCAAAGCATTATCAAGGGTGAGGTACAAACACAAAAATCTCATTCCATTTTTTGTCTATTTATACTTAAAATTTTAGTATTTCAATTGGATAAGTGGGATTTTTGGAACTTCCTCATCCACAATCATAAGAAGGATGCGAGTTCTGTGTTAGATATTTTGGATGATATTTTATCGTACATCACAATCCATGTTCTACTACCATGTGCAAAATTTAGTTTTTAGGTAAGGTATTAAATTGTTGACGATAGCCCGAATTGTAGCTGTATATTGTAACTGATTTATTAATTCTTGCTTTTCTGCATTTCGTTATAAGTGAAAGTGCAGTTGCATTCTGCTCAATATACTCAAAACTGTAAGTTATTTGCAGTCCATTATTCAAAATCTAGTTTTTGAGTCAGACAACATTATTCGTAATTACTGAATTAGGAATCACTTCCTCAATATTACTCTTTAAAGGCAAGAAAAGTCGCTTGAATCTTTTTTTTTTTAAATCTCCATCCCATTTCTTAAGAAAATAAGAATCAGTTTTGGGCGAATAGACCTTTTCTTTTCCAATTATGTTTGCCTTTATTTGGATATATCTAGACACGCATACAAAAGAAATACAATTATTAGGAATTTAGAAATGGGAAGATACATAAATTAATTAGAAGAAAACCACCTACCATGCTGAAGAACACTAAAGAAGTAATGGAGACCCATGTCCTTACGGAGACATTTAATTGAGAAGAAGAAAAGGACTGAGCAAGTCCTACGTTACACATGTATAGCAAGAGATGCATTAAAACCAAAATTGGGTATCCTGGACATTGGATCTCTGAATCTCAGACTCCTGTTACTGATTTGGTTCCCTATCAAATAACATTCTCGTCCAAAACTTACACTCATTCGAGATGGCCTCCAATGACTTGCCAATTCAGAGGAACCTTTCTATAACCAAATATCTGCTTCCTGTATATTTAGTGGGTTCAACTCTTAGGATGGCATGTGATATGTGTATATGCCCATGTGCTTTATATGCTAAACTACTGCAACCTGTGACGGTCATGGCTGATCTACCTAGGAATAGGACGATCTCCCCCTAGGATGGAGTAACGGTCTAGGAATAGGACGATCTCCCCCTAGGATGGAGTAACGGTTAGTAGAATTGAAACATGAATAGTAATTAATAAGAATATATACACTATAGTGTGGTTCTCATTCATAGAATGTACCATGTAAGTAGGTAACAGTTAACTCCTAACCATGATCTAATTTTTAAGATTAAGTTATCGAGTTCAGGATATGTATAATTTTGTTCTCTCTAATAAAGAAAAAATTTTATCATCCAAATTATCTAGCATAGAAAGACAAGAAATATAGCCAAAAAGGAGGCGCTTACGTTTACTTTTTTTTTTCAATTAAAATTTTAAACAATTCACATTCGTATTCATTCGTTCATAAAATAAAAATAATAAGGTTTTTTTGACTGAATGAAGAAAATAGTATTATATTGAAGAAGTACACAACATATGCGCAGAACCACAAAAAACCTGCAACAAGGCAAACTGACACAACAAGAGATTACTCCCATAACCAAACCTCTGGTCAGAGGCTAAACGTGAATAAGGCAGAGTTACAAACTTCCTAAGATTTAAGGAACTAAGACAGCGCACCAAAAGAAACGAAGACTGAGAGTTATACAGGTCAAAATAAAATAAGTTTATGACGATATAACACCAAAATGGTAGATAAATTATTATAGAACTTTTAAAAATCACACTTCACTTGGAACACAATTAGCAATAAAAGCTTTATGTTTATAAAGAGATGATCAATATGATGATAAAATGAAGACATGAAATCCAGAAAAGATGGTAAGAAACATTCATGTTTGCAGATAGTTTACTTTGAAAGGGAGACATTTACGAATTGTTAGAAGGAAATAGCATAAGAAATGAAAATACTATGAAGAAAAAACACGAACTACAATAACAATCATGCGACAAGTAGCAAGTTTTTCCTGCGGGGGCCCGGTAACTATACTTCATAGAAGAGTTACATTTCCAAAAAGAGAGAAGATGGAGAGGTAATGAACATGCCCATAGACTTGCGTTTAAGGATAAATATCTGTGGAAATATTGGAACTAATAAATATAACAAAAATAATGTGGGAACCCAAGTGAAGAAAATAACGTGGGAACCCAACTGAAGGATGATTTTCAGGGCAGGGAGTGGAAATGTTATGAATGAATAAACGGCTGGAAGCGTCACGGTGGCAGTATAAATGTCTGTAGACGGTAGGTTAGGTTAGAGCAGGAGCAAAAGCAAGACCATTGATTATTTCCATTTTCATGGGATGGATTGTCGTAAATGCGATCTGACCATTGAGTTGTGTTGGTGACATCTCAATCTATGTGGGAATAGCAGAGCCCGAGTAAGTGTATGAATGTTGATTTTCTTTCATAGTTTTTATATCTATGTATTTTAGCAACCTTACCTACACACTAGTAAAAAATAATACCCCCAACTTACTTGCGTGCACTCCACCCCTCTAACCAGCTACATATAATGATGCTTCTTTCTGACCCAAGCCATTTGAACCTCTTTGCTTTCCACACATTTCAAAGTATACAGACATACATTTGTATCAGCTTCTAACAATGGAGTTTGGAAGTGGTATTCAGTTTCTTCAGGACAAGACCATTTTGGTCACCGGTGCTACTGGGTTCCTAGCAAAGAGTACGTCACATGGATTACCTGTCTTTCTAGTAATCTTTAGGGATTCACAAGCTCACAACTTCTCTTTTTCGAGTGCAGTTTATCTGGAGAAGATACTGAGAATGCAGCCAAAGGTGAAGAAGATTTATCTTCTTTTAAGAGCTGCTGATGCTAAAGCTGCCTCCCTACGCTTTCAAAATGAGGTATGTATCTATAATGTAGCCAAACATAATTAAAAGATAAGGGTAAACGAAATAAAAAGCTCACAACCAGAACACTGCATCTTCATAGTTTCCTTCTTCTTTGCCTTTGTTCCTCCTCAATCAAACATTAAATGGCTGAATAATACAGTCATCTTTTAAAGTTAAGAAGTTATATCAGATTAGGACAGCCCCTGTTTAAGGAACAGTTCTTGGTACCAGAAGTAAGTATGGGTTTAACCAGAAAAAGTAATAGAAATATAACAGTATATAATTACTGCTGCTAAGAACTTGAAACTCCATGTCTGTGTATAAGGAATTAAAACCTTTCCCTAAGATTTAGAAGGCAACTGATTTGGTTTAAGCTTTTGTATCATCTGCTGATTAACCTATATTCACAGGCTATTGGGAAGGACTTATTTAGACTACTAAAAGAGAGGTTAGGTGCAAATCTGAATTCCTTCATCTCTGAAAGAACTGTTCTTGTAGCTGGGGACATCTCTGTTGGTGATGATCTGGGAATTGGGGATTCAAACCTGAGGGAGAAGATGTGGAATGAATTAGATGTTGTTGTAAATTTGGCTGCCACCACCAACTTTGACGAAAGGTACGATATTAACAATGGACCACAGCCTATTTACTTCTTCTTTTTTATTTTTTATTTTTCGGGATCTTCATTTTATGGGGAAAACATAAACTTGCAGGTATGATGTCGCACTTGGCATCAACACATTAGGAGCCAAGCATGTCTTGTGCTTTGCCAAGAAATGTGTCAAACTGAAGAGTTTCGTACACGTGTCCACAGGTACGTTATTGAATCAACTACCGTTTCTTTTTTAACTTGTTATATAACGAAATAAAAGAAATCTGACAAAGGCAAAGGTGTGGCGGGATCTCTGATCCAGTTAAGGGTTCTCACCTTATTTTATTAAAACTTATGCACATATTTATATAAGATTTATATAAATGTGTAGAAAAAATTAAAAAATATATGCTTGTGCATCTTGTTTCCTTCTTTTTCTTCAACAATTTGGATTTCCTAACCAAGCGTAGTGATTGAGAGCAAACGATGGTGGTGTAATCTTCAGCTTTTGTCGCCGGAGAGAAGGCAGGGTTGATATTAGAGACCGCATGTCAAATGGGGGAGAGCCTCAACGGAGTCCAGGGACTAGACGTGGATGACGAAAAGCGGCTGATTGAGGCGACATTGGCTGAACTTGAAGCTAAAGGAGCTACCGTTGAAGAGACCAGGGAGGCCATGAAGGATTTGGGCCTTGATAGGTAAGCTCTTAATTACGCATAAGAAATAGGGGGAACAAATCGTTTATGATGCGTAAAAAATTGTCGCTTTCAAGTTTCAACTTCCAAAAAAAAAACTATATATTCACACCCCTAAAGCAACTACAAGGATTTTAGATTGATCTATTATTTAGTGGATGAATTCAAGCAGCAAATAAACTCCAATACCGTGCTATTTGAGTCCGTGGTTTTAGCTTGTGGAAAAGTGAAAGACAAGTGTTTTAGACTTAAGGAGTGAACATAATAAGTTGAAACAATCTCCTTTTATCACTAAAGTGTGAGTCTTCTTTCACTCCTGGGACTTTGAAACAATCTCCTTTTATCACTAAAATGTAAGTCCTTTCACTTCTGGGACTGGGAGTTTGACACACGTCTTGGAATACCGAGGGCACAATACAGTTCACATGTTTGACAGGTATTTATTGTCCTCCTTAATGGCAAGCGACTCAATCAGTCATAAAGTTATCATTACAGTCTATATATAGGGCCGTACTATAGCAAGGTCTGTAGTCATTCATAGTGATTTGTTAATCGAGTAATTAACTTGGACTTAATTTTTGAACAACTTATTTCCCATGTTTTAATCAATTGTGAAGTTTTTCATCCCAAAATAACTCTTTTGCCCCTAAAATTATAAATATTTATAGCATCTTTTATAAATTAAGAAAAGTGGAGTGGGCAATCTTGGACATTGCAATTGCACAGGGAAAACATCTGGTCATGGATACGAGTCAATATCCCTGGGTACGAAAAGTAATTGGATGGGGGACATCAGACAATTCAATTGTACGACGGCCTCCAAAATTTTATTTCATGGAATCCTATTCTTCCTAGCGTATTACCAGGATTCTTACGGGTGTTGTTCTTGGAATCCTGTTCTTAATGTCATCCACGTTTGTCGGTAGCAAATTATGATAGAACTAGCTACTTATATAATTAAACTTAATTAAATAAACATAGTTTAACGTCTGAATGAGTTTTTTCATCTATATTTTAAAACTTTTGGGATTAGATTAATGGGAAATAATAGAGTGGAGCGGTGAGGCCCAACTGCCCAACACTTGAGCTATTAAATGAGAGAGGTCAAAGCTGAATTACTCATTTGCAGCTGTCAGGAGTTTTCAACACTGTTTGTACTTTGCGTGAGGAATAATTTTGCCCCTAGGACACAATGCTTTCTTCATTATCGTCTTACCTTCCTTCACCTTAATTTGTGTGTGTGTTAGGATGATATACCATATACATTTGAAATAAAAATGAAACAGAAGAAGGGATTGGCATTTCATTTTTGTATTTGATTATGCCCTATTTTTTCTATTTAAATTTGGAGGATATCTTCTTAAAATGTTTACTCGAGGAAGGCATAACTACATGTCAAGCTACGTAGTTCAATCTTCTGATACATTTACAATTAGAGGTAGGTACAGTTCGGTTCAGTCGGTTTTAGGCTGTTGAACTGAACCGAACCGAATAATCGATTTTATAGCATAAGAAAACCGAATCGAACTGAATGTCAGATGAAACCGAAAATTCGGTTTACATTGCGGTTCGGTTCGGTTCGGTTGTTTCAATCGGTTTAGGCCCTAATCTTGGACCTTCAAATTTGGGTCAATTTTAGTACATGTCTAATATTTTTATTTCATTTTAGGACCTATTGGGTGATTCTCATACTTGCAAAGTTGCAAACTTACCTTATATACTTAGAGTTAGAAGTATAAAAAAATACAAATTTTTTTATTTTTACTTGATCGGTTTGGTTCGGGTTGGTTTGGAAAATTTTTTGCCTAAATCGCACCCGAACCGATATAGTCTGTTTTCAGATTTCCAAAACCGAACCGATCATCCATCACTTCGGTTTGGTTTGGTTTGGGCCGATTTCTTCGGTTCTACGGGTCGGTTCGGTTTTTTTTGGATCTTTTACCTACTCCTATTTACAATTACACTAAGGTAAAATCTGATTGTGTTTTGCAGGATATCTTCATAAGTTAGTTAGCTTAAATGACCATGAAAAGTTTTCCTTCAAATAATCATTATTGAAACCTGATATAATTAGCCTTAATTACATTGCTTATGGTACAAATGGACTACTTATGTTGATGGATTGAAAAATTCTTGACCTAAATGAACTTTTAGATAGTAGTGATAGCGCTTTAGGGAGACCAGGTTGGCCCAAATTTTATTTAATCGGTCCACGAAAATTCGAATTTAGGGGATAGATTCGTTCCTTTCTTCGTCACCCACTTTGTTTATGAAGTTTTTCTTGCAGCAAAGAAAGGAGAATTAAAAAAAGATATATATCAGATTATAAATGATTGAGATTGTTGATAAATTTAGGAAGGTTTTGTGAATTAATGTAAAGAAACAAGCTTTTCAAAGATAGTGTAATGTTCATGAAAATAATTTCAGGGCGACGTTGTATGGATGGCCAAACACATATGTATTTACAAAGGCAATGGGGGAGATGTTTGTGGGACAATTGAAGGAAGATATGCCAGTGGTCGTAATCCGTCCCACCATTATCACCAGTACCTACAGAGAACCATTTCCTGGTTGGGTTGAAGGTGTAAGGTACGTAACTTGGTTCTGATAATTTACAGATAAACTGGAGGGTAAAGTCGATCCTAAATTTGCTTGTGGTTGCAGAACAATTGATAGCTTAGCTGTCGGATACGGAAAAGGCAGACTGACATGCTTTCTCGGTGACCTTAATGCAACTGTAGATGTAGTAAGATAAACAAACTTCTTCTTCAGAATGTATAAATATATATAATTAACATCCGCTAATGCTTTTGCTAGAACAAACTCATGACAAACTTAAAATTGGCAGATACCAGCTGACATGGTGGTGAATTCAATGATTGTGGCCATGGTTGCTCATGCTAATCAGCCATCTTATGCAATTTACCAAGTGGGGTCTTCAGTAAGAAATCCTGTCAAGTACTCTGATCTCCAAGATTTCGGATTCCGTTACTTCTCCAAGACACCATGGATCGGAAAGGATGGCAAGCCTGTCAGAGTTGGGAAGGTTAAAGTTTTGAGCAACATGGCTAGCTTTCGGAGATACATGGCACTTCGCTACTTGATATTTTTAAAGGTCTTAATTCATCACACTTGCTCAAAACTTTCCGTATTATGAGTTTCTCTAATCTTTATTCTTAATTAACTCTAATTACAGGGACTAGAATTTGCAAACACAGCCTTTTGCCATTATTTTGACGGCGTTTATAGTGATCTCAATCGTAAGATCAAATTTGTCATGCGACTGGTTGAACTTTACCGGCCATACTTGTTCTTCCGAGGAGTGTAAGTATCTTCTACTTTTGAGACAGATGAGACTAGATAATCTTGTGGTTTGTTCTTAAGCGTGCGAGGGTGTTATTGGAACGCAGATTTGATGACATGAACACCGAAAAATTGCGGATGGCTGCTAGAGAGAATGGTATAGAGAATGATGTGTTCTACTTTGATCCAAAGTGCATTAACTGGGATGATTACTTCATGAACATCCATATTCCTGGTGTTGTTAAACACGTTTTCAAGTGACAGTATCAACTAGTGCATGAGTCAAATTACTTCTGTCATTTGTTCAAGGCATGATCTACATCCTATATATATGTAGCTGGCAAGCCAATCAGAAATTGAAAGCAGAAAATATGTTAAAAGTTATTGGGTCATTGTTTGACCAATAAGGATTTATGACGAAAGTTGTATTGTTCTTCTTCTATTTTTGTTGGTGAAGAAGAAATTGAATATCTTTTTTCTGCTTATGGAACGTGACCAATTAACAATATACACCTTCAATGCATGTTAACCAGGGTCAGCAATTAGCATTCATATTATTTAAATCCTATTGAAACCCTAGTCATATTATTTCTTTTAAATCTTGTGTCATGAGATGGGTGAAAGAGTTTATTTAAGCACTTATTTTTTTAAAACGGAAGAATTCATAGTTGTTATCCTTTGGATACGCATTGGGTAAATTTTTAGATTGACGTAATAGTTTGTAAATAATGCCAATTGGGTACTTCGCATTAGATAAGTCCTGTACGACCAGCTCGATTGAGATAGTGTAAGTAGGAAGATTTGAATAAAAAACTTTTTAGTCCTATGTTTTTTATTCCATTAACTCGACTATTTCTTAATATGCTTATTTAAACACATAATCTCCTTCTACATATGGGTGGGGAGATATGTAACATTACTTGCCCTCACTCTTTGGACAAATTTCTTCATTTTACAAGTTATTGAGTAATTGCAAAATTATACAAGTTTTGATAATATCCGAGCCTTGCGAAGGGGAATACTGCTAAGCTTCTATAGTTAGGAAAAAGAAAAATTCTGACTTGTCCTTTGTTAATTATAAATCAAACTTACATCAATTTAGCTTGATAACAAAATTTACAAATGCTGTATTTATTTCTTGATATATTAAAAGTTCAATAAGTAATAATAAATTTATAGTGAAGAGTTGCGAGTGACTAGCGAAAAACGAGAGGCGAGTGATTAGAGACAACAAACAACCGGCCAGCGAGCGTGAGAAGCGTCTGGGCATAGAGTGTGAGTGAAACACATGTAAGTGGATTCCAGACGTAGGTGAGAGCAAGACGAAAGAGCGGCGAGGAGTTTCGCGCTACAGTAACGTGAAGAGTACTCCACCTTAATAGAAGACTTCTTGATCTGGTAAGTAATTGGCTGCCCATCGATAACTTTCCTGTTTCGGTAAGCTTTATGACGACAGACATAGGGAGCCCCTCGAACCATCTCGAAACTCATTCTGTAAAGAAATAGAAAAGGAGCGTATGGGTGACATAGAAATTGCCTTGTACATTCCATTGATCAATCTGATACATATATACTGCATACAGGGAAAAAATTACTCCTACAATCATGGCTAACTACAAGATATATACATGTGATAATTATCTCTACAATCTAAGTCAATCTCCTAAGTTAATGATAAAGATAATTTCCTAATACTCCCCCTCAAGTTGGTGAGTGAATATCATGAAGTCCCAACTTGTTGCGCAATGTCGTGAACTGATTCTTCCCCAAAGCTTTTGTGAATATATCAGCAAGCTGATAACGTGTCGGCACATATGAGGGACTAATCAATCCAGCCTTCAACTTCTCATGAACAATATGGCAGTCTATCTCTATGTGTTTCGTACGTTCATGAAACACAGGGTTAGCTGCAATGTGTAAAGTTGCTTGATTATCACAGTATAGAGGTGCAGGTCCAGCTAAATGCACCTGTAAATCATGTAAAATGTAGCTCAGCCATGTTAATTCCAGGCAACTATTTACCATTGCTCGGTATTCAGCTTCTGCGGATGACCGTGAAACATTAGTTTGTTTCTTTGACTTCCATGATATGAGTGATTCTCCAAGAAATATGCAGTATCCCGTTACCGATCTTCGAGTTGCGCGGCATCCTCCCCAATCAGAGTCACAGAACACCTTCAATGATAAGTTATTGTTTGATGGCAGCAGCAGACCCTGACCTGGAGTTCCTTTAACATATTTGAGGACTCGAATTGCTGCGTCCCAATGTTGTTTACAGGGTTGCTGCATGAATTGACTCAGCATTCGTACTGAGTAAACAATGTCGGGTCTCATGACTGTTAAGTATATCAGACGTCCAACTAAACGCCTATACTTGGTAGGATCCTTCAGTGAATCTTCACTTGTGATGCTCAATTTCAGATTTTGTTCCATAGGGAATTTTTCTGGTTTTGCCGCTGTAAGTCCTGAGTCTGCCAAGATGTCCAATGCATATTTTCTTTGAGACATAAAAATTCCCTTTTTTGATCGAGAGAATTCAATGCCCAAGAAGTATTTTAGGTCACCGAGATCCTTGATGTGAAACTGTTAGAGAAGCTTTTGTTTGAGATGCTCCATTTCTCGAAGATTGTTGCCTGGCAGAAGAATGTCATCAACATAAATTAATATGGCAGTAAAAGAAGAACCTTGCACCTTTGTGAACAAAGAATAGTCGGCCTTAGACTGTTTGTAACCAGCCCTTTGTAAACTATCTGAAAACGTGGAGAACCAATTCCTGGAGGCTTGCTTTAAGCCGTATAATGATTTATTGAGCCGACAAACCACGTTCTCCCCCTGTCGGCGAAGGCCAGGAGGCAGCTCCATGTAGACTGTCTCATGTAAATCGCCGTGAAGGAAGGCATTTTGGACATCCAATTGATGAGCAAACCAATTACGTGCAGCTGCAATTGTTAAAAGGCACCGCAAGGTAGTAAGTTTAGCAGTAGGCGAAAATGTCTCCTTATAGTCAATCCCTTCGACCTGCGTGTATCCTTTGGCAACGAGACGTGCCTTATATCGTTCAATGCTGCCATCAGAATGATACTTGATTTTATAAACCCAGCGACAGCCAATAGGCTTATGTCCAGGAGGAAGACGAACTAAGCTCCATGTATTATTTTGTTGTAATGCTGCTAACTCTACCTTCATGGCGTGTTGCCAATTTGGATCAAGAACAACCTGGGCATAGGAAGTTGGTTCTGTGTGTCCTGTGATGTTAGCTAGAAAGGCACAATGTGTAGGTGACATACGAGAATATGAAAGAAATTGTGAGAGGGGATACCGTGTGCCTTTTGTCGATTCTGGACTAGAGGTAGAGTGATTGGCTTGAGCTCCCATGTGGTAGAGTGAATGCCAGCCTGGAGGATGTTTGTCACGTGTAGAGCGTCGTAAAGAAATGGGAGAAGTTGTGTCTTCGAGTGGAGATGGTGGGTTATCAGCCTCAAAAGATGATGCTAAATCGGCGGGTTGGTTAAGGTTTGCATGGGTATCAGATGATGATGATGGAGTGTGTAATGAGGGAGTGGGCGACGATGGAGTGGATTCATGCGGCAACGAGGGTTGGACATCAGCATGTTGAATATCATTAACATGGAAACCAGACTGAATAGGTGATTTGTTAGGTACAGAAGAAGGATCAAGGAAGGGAAAATGATCTTCATGAAAGATGACGTCCCGGCTGACAAGAAAGGTTTTGGTGTCCATGTCATACAATTTATAACCTTTTTGATTTGGAGGGTAACCAACAAAGACACATCTTTTGGCATGAGAGTCAAATTTATGTTGGGGATGGATCACAGTTGCGTAGCATAAGCAACCAAATACTTTTAAGTGTTCAAGTGATGGAGGATGGTGATATAGTAGCTCAAATGGAGATTTATTGGACAACATTGGTGAAGGCAATCTATTTATTAGACAGACTGCGGTAAGAACACATTCTCCCCAGAACACAAGCGGTAAATGAGAGTGCAAGAGCAATGCACGTGCAACTGAGAGGATGTGTCGATGCTTGCGTTCTACGACCCCATTTTGTTGTGGGGTGTAGACGCATGTACGCTGGCACTCTATACCATTGTTTTGGAAGAAGTTACGCATAGATATGAATTCCATTCCATTGTCTACAGGGACTTTTTTAACAGATACATTGAATTGGTTGGAAGCAAATGCTATGAATGACTGCAAGAGACTGGATGTTTTAAATTTGTGTTACATGAGGAAAATCCATGTACACCTGGTGAAGTCATCGACAATGGTGAGGAAGAAACGTGCCTTTGAATGTATAGGGATTCTATGGGATCCCCAGATATCACAATGAAGCAATTCAAAAGGAGCATGGGTTGTTATTGTATTAGAAGGAAAAGGTAATCTCGCCTGCTTAGCCATAGGACAGAAGTTACAATTATTATGAAGGGAAACATTATTAAGAGGTAGTAATGAAGAAGCTAATTTGAGACGTGAAGTAGATGGATGGCCAAGTTGAAAGTTCCATAAGTCTAGATTGTGTGACACTTGAAAGGACGAAGGTGCATTACCTGATGAAGATATGTAGTAGAGTCTACCACGTAGTTCACCCGAGCCAATCGTCTTCCTCGCCTGCAAAAGACAGCCATTTGGTAGAAAGACAACACAACAATTTGAGGCATTGGTTAGTTTGCTAACTGACATGAGATTTAACTGAAAAGATGGGACTCATAAGACTTTATCTAATGTGATATCAGTATTTATAGATGCACTGCCAGTAGAGGTAATAGGTGCTATGGAACCAGTGGGTAGATTTACTGATAAAATGTGAGATTGTGTTGTGTGTGTAAGAAGTTGAGGATCAAATGTGATGTGATCGATTGCCCCGCTATCTATGATCCAGGATTTTATGCAAGCAGAGTTAACTATAGCATTAGATAGAGTGGATAGACCTG
>JAOTAY010000008.1:8452412-8468976 GCA_025629805.1 Erythroxylum baracoense | reverse complement strand
AACATAGAAACATCATTAACACTCCAATTTTTCCAGAATTCATGTCCATTTATGCAACTTCATTTCATGCTAATCTAACTACCATATTAGTTATATTAAAACTCACAAAATTTTACTCAATTATTTCATTTTCATTCACTTAATCCCATTATATGCATTTCTAACTTTTCCATATTTTATCTCTTTCATAACACATTAAACAAATCTTCTCCATAGTTCATCATTTAAACTTCATAACTTCATCATTCTCACCTCATTTCTATCTTATAAACATCTATGAAACAAATCATAAGTCATTGTTCATCAACTATAAAAAAAAAACATATCCTCATCATTCTTTATCATTCAGTATCATCTTAGTTCTTCTCATTTCAAGAACACTATATTAGTCTTTTCTTTAACAAAATTTCACCTTTATTATACCTTAACTCCTAATCTATTTCATCTTCATAACAACTTATGATCCATAGTTTTCATACTCTCATTCAAATACCATTTTCATAACCAATCTATCTTAAAAACATATTTAACACAACTCATAATCTATTATTGATCATAAACACAAAAATAGAACATCAAACATGCCCATAAATTTATCAACATTCATCACTCATTCTTTACCATTTTCACTAACAATCAACCTTAATGATCATTATAATTGCTTCCATTTAATAACCCATAAAGATCAATATGCATAACTTACTTGATTTAACTCCATGCTTCTTCAAAAATCACGTAAACCCTAACTCTAAAGCCTCAGACGATCATCAACATTTCAAGGAGGAACAGGTTTGGTCTTTTAGTAACAAGAAGAAGATAACAAGATATTTGAGTAGTAAAGTGCAAGATTGTAGAAAATCTTAACGTTGAAAGGATTGGGTGAGAGTTTCATGAATGGAGAGAAGAAAGAAGAATATGAAAGCATGTAACAATTGAAAGACAAAAAAAGAAGAAGATAGTCTTTCAATTGGGTAAATACCATGGGATGGGTTTAAAGGCAAGGTAATAAATGCTTGGTGAGTGTCGTGACATGTGTCACAACACTTACCACTTAAATAACCAAATTAACATCTTTTAATTATGGTACCCAATACCATTTAATCTCTAGTCCATTTGTCACCTAATTTTCAATGTCACATGTCAATAAATCCTAAAGTCACTTATCAATAATTTCTACCACCATTTGATACTTATTTCTACTACCATTTATCAATTTGTCATGCCACTCGGTATTTTCTTAGTCCAAAAATACTCATAATTTTAGAAAATTTCACTAAAAATTCTAAATTAGTATTTATACTCACCAAATCAATAATCAAGACTTAAAACTCACTATTCATATCATAATCATTTAAAATCATTTACAAGACTTAAAACTCACTATTCACATCATAATCATTTAAAAACATTTATACTCCGGAATATGTCAAATGAGTGCAGGTACAGTCTTTGTAATATGTGTAAAAATCAATATTCATGTGTATATATGCTTATGATATGCATGAGCATGAAATGCATTTCCTAATTTCTCAATAATATTTCTCATGTATAGTTCTAAACCTTAGTATGAGAAAAAGGGATACTATAAAATCCTTATGAAGTAGTCAATTTCCTGGCTCACAAGGAGGGGTTTCTAGATTTAGTCAAGGTTATTTGGCAAACCAAGGTTTATGAGTGCAAATCATTCTAGCTCATGTAGAAGCTGAGGTTGCCGAGAAATAGTCTGAAGATTTTTGTTAAGGATAAGAGTCTTTCGATTGAAATTCTTTAGAATGCAAAAGTAGCTTATAAAGATCTCCAGGAGAAAGTTTATTTAGATCCTCAAAATTAGGAATTGAAGTATAGAGAGACTAAGGCACTTGAATGCTACTTGAGGCCCTTACAAGATCATAATTCCTTGATGTTTCAAAAAGCAAGGATTTCCTGGATTTAAAAGCAAGATACAAACACCAAATTCTTTCATAATTCTGTTCTTACCAGAAGAAATACTAATAAGATACTCAGCTTGCTTGATGGTGCTAATCATTTGGTAACATATAGCCATTCCATTCATAGGATTGTGTGTGACTACTTAAAGGATATTCTTGGTTCAGGCAATACATCTTCTTGTAACTCTCGGACCATAACTGACCTTCTTAGTCAAGTGCAAATGAGGGTAACAATGTGGTTGATTTGCAGACTTTACATTAATGTTGTCTATATGGGAAGATAGATAGCGTAACTTTTGTATATAAACGCATTATGATGTAATCACTTTACTGATGTTATCACTTTTATATATACTACTCCAATTATTTATTATTATATAATCACAATTGTATATGTTGCTCCAATTATTTATTGTGACATCACTTTTATATTTAATCGTTCATAAGTTTAACAACTATTAATTACGCATCATTAAAGCAACTTCATGAATAACAAAACAATAAAGAAAAAATATAGTGCGAAATATATTAGTTCAAATGAGGATTTTTCATTCTTCATAATTCAAGTTTTTTAAAAATAGTACAATTTAGTTCTACTGTCCATAACAAACCATATATAAACTCATAATAAGTTAAAAAAACCTTATAATAATCAGTACAACAAATTTAAACTCATTTTTTTCTTTTGTTAGCAAAACAATGTCTTTTTTCATTAGCTTTATTTGCTCCTCAATTTTGAATGTTGAATATGATTCAATTATGTTTCATTGAGCCTCATGCTTTAAACTATCTACTTCTTTCTTCAAGTTATGAATTACTTCAATAGCTCTTTCACTAAATTTGTTATCATACTACTTAAAAATTCACATCTTCTATCCTAAAAGATAATTATTAATTAACAACAAAAACATTAAACATATATACAAAAAATTTTAACTTATCAAAAAATAAACTTACACGATATTTGGGGCATCTATAAAATCTTTTTCCTGAGTTTTTATCATTTTACGAGGTTCTTAACGGAGCTCTTAAACCACAATAACATACCAGATAATCATTATTTGAATTTAATGTAGTGTTAATTGAAGACTTCACGTCCATATCTTTATATAGTCATTGTAAAAATTATATTAGTACTCTTATTTCTTCTAATCAAAGGTGGAAACAATATGTCAACAATCTTAAATAATGAATTTTTAGGAGTGGCAACAATATGTCAAATAATCTCAAATAAAAGCTAATAATTACAATGGTACTAAACTTATGGGGGGGAAACAATAGAGAAGCAAAAAATCTATAATAAAAGACACTAATATAGGATTTGAACCTATCTATAGGAAAAATCCAACAGAAAGAAGATAACTCCATACTCGGAGTCAAAAATATAAAGATCATAGCTTGTAATATCCAGGGTGTTAATTACCCCTATAAAATTAACTTTTGCTCAAAGACTTTAATTTTCAAAATAAGCGAGATATAGTTGGCATATTATAATCAACAATCAAATATGGAAAGTGCAATTTCTTCAATCTTTTACGCATATATTGGAAAGAGATTACCAATCATTTCAAGTAATTCATATCAAAGCCAAAAATAAACTCTCCAATAACTTGATAAACATATCATTCATATATGCTCATATATATGTATATAACAAGTAACATATATGGCCCAATATTTCTTGACTGACCTGGTAGGTTTTGATGAGGCTATATGGAAATGAGTCAATGTATACAAAGAAACCACCATCTTTTGAGGCGCGTCGATCACTACTTCCTCTCCAATTAAATTATTCATAATTCAAGTTTAATATGAGAAGACCACAGTGTGTAATTATATTCTCAAGTCATATGACCTTACTTTAATATTATGTAAAGTAAATGCCTCATGGTCTCCAACATTAAGGGAACATTGTGTTTGATTTTGTTTCTTTTGTAACAATATAGTATTGGAACAGAGATTAGAAATGGATAAAGAAAACCCCCTTTTAGAAGTAATGGATATATGCAAGAGTAAAGAGAAGAAGAGAGTTGCTCATTACATGTATCCCCATGACCCCCTCACATACACACACTCCTATATATAAGCATTCGAGACCAGGAGAGTAAATCTGCGAATATCAAGTTCAGGATTCTTCTGATGGATTCTGCAAATGGGAAGTTATGATATAAGGTTATGTGTCGATCATATTATTGACTTTTCATATTTGTGGATATCTGATGGATTTTGCATATGGGGAGCAGCTCCTAATAGTGAACAAATGCAATGAAATAACGGTAAGTTGGATAATCATGTTCTTTCCCTTCACTGGATAGTCATGCTCATACTAATCATCCAATTCAATTTTCATGGTCAGACCAATCACGAGCATTCACAAATTCAACTTCCATTCACATCCAAAATGAAATTGAAGACACAACATATGAGGGTATGAAGAAGTGAAATTAGAAGACTTCCCTTCATATCATTGTCTTAGAGTTGTACTCAAATAAAGATAATGGAACAAATGAAGAAGATAAAACAGATGATACCTTTGATTCATGGCAGCGGTGGTGTTGATCCTCAGCTCTTAAGAGGTGGTGGACAATTGTTCCAGACGAATTGGTGACCCTTCTAGATTGCTGTTCACTCAAGAAGAAGAAGAGTGTTAGATATATGTTAAATATATCTATTTTATTTTTATTTTGGCATATTTTTAAAATGGCATATTTTTTTAATTATCTTGGATTCAAACACTAGTTGGATAATGTTCTAGATAGAATAGAATTCTATCTTAGATAGATATGTATTTGTTGAAGAATATTGCAGAAAAATTCTAGTTTGAATTAAATGGATATGGACTTACGTGTATGAAGAAGTCAAGGGCATTATGGTATTTTTGATTGTCAATTAAGGGTTTTTGCAATTATACGAGAGTAGGAGCTTAGGTGAACAAATGGATTTTTGAGGATTTTTGACCTACAGTTCATGATATAGTGCGCAGAGTGTGTGTTGCGGTTGTGTGGGAAGAAAAGTTCAGCAACTAATTAATTTATCTTACAAGGTGGAGTGCGCAAGATGTTGAAGATTTGACTAATACGCTGTGATTGGAGTTTGGATGGTGATATCGTAATTATCTCCAGCATCATATGTTATTGTTGTTTGTTCCCTTTGATTACGTCTCTTTTGTTTCTATCCCTACCTGATTTCAACAATACTATCACAAGCTCAAATTGGAACAAACGCAAACTATTGCATCAAATGACTATATTCCCTTTTGAGCCCACACTTTAAGGGCAGTGACGGGGTGGTGATGGTGATTTTGTTCTTTTCAACTGTTTATGTCAATGTTGGCACAAGACGTATTATTCCCAACAAAGTTTGAAACTTGGAAAACGAGTGAGAAGCTGAAGAAGTTTTCATGAGTTGATGTTGGAGTTTGCATAATCAATCCATAGTTTGCGCGACAACTTTCAGATTTATTTCAGTAGAGTTGGACCTTTTTGGGAAGTTGTTCTTCACTTTTATCTTAAGTGTTTTATTGTTCTGTTCTTAGTTGATTGATCACTTGAGTTATTTGTTTAATTGTTTTATATTAAAAGTTGTTTAGAAAAATCCTCTGTTGAGGTTAACAAGAGTTGGTCATGTTGTTGGGTGTGAAAATCTTTCACGGGAAGTGAGGTTGAGAGATAGTGTCAAATGTTGAGTGGTGTCAGCTCAGTAAAGCCTTGGGTAAATCTATTGTACTTCGGTGAAAGTGATTAAGCTGAGTGAAGGCCTTGCAGACGTAGGCAAGGAATGCCGAACTGTGTTACCAAATTTCTGGTGTAATTTATTATTTCGCTTTTGATTGATTTTGTTTTTGTTTGTGCCAAAGACAACCACGATAAAATTGGAAAGTTTGTGAAACTACTACTCCCTACGGTTTTTCAAAGAGTAATGCTATAGATTAGGGATTGAACTTAATAGAATTTGGGATTAAATATGAACGCATATTAAGGATTGAAGTTCATAGATTAGGAATTGTGTGAAAAGTGAAGAAGATGGTAGATTAGGGATTGCCTGTAGGACGAAGGAAGAAGCAAACACAGCATCTTGTTTTTCTTCAAAATGATGTGTCTCCTCCTCTGTATACGTTGCGTTTAAGGGAGGAGCGTTTGGTGAACAAAACGCAGCGTTAATGAACAATGCTAAACGCACCGTTTATATCACCTAAAATGCTACATTTACACTAGATGTGGGACCCACCTCTATTTATAAATATCCACGTCAGCTTTTGGTGGGTTTGACAACCAAAAAATAAAAAAATTTCATGTCGGTAAAATTTTGGCCATATTAGTAGATAATTAACGGTAGCCTAACACTGTTAGTAGTCAGGGTTCAATCTAAACGTTTTTCAAAAGTTAAGGTTCATATTGAACGTTTTACAAACGTTATGATTCATTTTGAATACCGTGAAACGTCAGGGTGGGTTCATTTTACACACTAATGTAAACGTTAGAGTTCATTTAGCTCTTTTGGCCCATAAATTATTGTAGCACTTAGGAACTCAAAAGTTAAAGTCAATTTATTGTCTATTCCTGGTACTTTTAGATTGTGAGCAAATTTATCAAGTTATTTCCTACTTTTAGATAATTTTAAGTGGGGATAAAGATTGGATTTACAGTGTATGTCCATGTATATTATATAATTAAGGTAAAATGGTAAAGAAGAACATTTCAAAACTTTCCAACATTTTTTATATAAGAGAGGATAGCGGATGTGAATCGGTAGGATTATGGTCAATCTTTTCACTCTCATTTATTTTGATATTTTCAGTCTACATATCTTTAACGCACTGAATTTTAGATATGTGGATAATGGGCAGCATCATCTCCCCGTATAATTGTGAGTTTCAGAACGGATTTTGTCTACGCCAACTTTTGTGTGATCAACTAATTTTTTTCGTTCGTTCCCAAGGAGAATACAGGCCCTACAATCTACATACAATAATCTAAATGTGGGTTGCAGTGTTTCACGACATGTAAATTTGAAACGGTTTTTCTGATTGAATTGTTTTTTGTCAACATTAATAATATAAGAATAACATAGGACTATTTCCTTTTGAAGAAATCAAGTTAAGCTTGAGTGAGACTCTGAATAAATTGGACATTATCTATATCCAATATTTCAAGACTTTAAATAGTGGGTCTATATTAATATACAAATTGAGACAGAAACTTTGGGACACAGAGGAGGTCAGCTGCCATGACAGAAAAATAGGAAAGTGCGTAGACCAATAATTCATATGGCCAAAACATTAGACTCCACAAAATAAGATAAAGAAAAGGAGATGGTGGAAATTAAAATTTAGAGGATGGCGGTGAGAGTTAGGAGGATGGGATGAGATAGGTAGAGGGCTGGTGGTGGATGAGAAATGAAAGCCAGCTGGTGGATGATGGGGGAACCGAACGGGCGCGGTTGGGAGGAAAACTGTGCTCAATTCCGGGCCAGCCATGCCATCTTAAATTCCGCGCATTTTTGCTTTTAGCATGAAGTCCGTTCCTTCTTTAAGATACTGAGGATTGGGTAGGGTGAGGTTTTGGACCGTTGAATGAATAAGTGTTCTTTGTCCTATATTGACTCCATAGCCACATTACGAAAACTAATTCAACTGCATCTGCCAAATCCATCATTAAATGGATTGAATTTTGAGTGTTGAAATTAAAAAGATGTGTATTAGACACTTTCAGAACATTATTGGAATAAAATAGGATTATTTCCTTTTGAAGAAATCAAGTTAAGGTTGAGTGGGACTCTGAATAAATTGGACATTATCTATATCCAACATTTCAAGATTTTAAATTGTGGGTCTATATTAATATACAAATTGAGATAAAACTTTGGGAGGTCAGCTGTCATGAAAGAAATAGGAAAGTGCGTAGACCAATAATTCATATGGCCAAAGCATTATTGAGGTGACACGTTTTTCTTTATTCGTAGATGATTACAAGAATTTTAGGTGAAGGCATTATTACTTGAGAGAGACCATAATAGAACAAGTTGAGGTTAAGGTATTATTATTTGAGGGAGACCATTTGATTTCGTTTTCCCTTGGCTCTATTTATTCCAAATTGAAAATAAACTTGAAATGCATTGCCTTAGCGAGTAAATGCAATTAAAATCCTAAGCTCATTATTGGATTTTTTTTCCCACATATAAACATCGGAATTAAATAATTCAATTGTTTTATTTAGCAAAAGAGTTTAAATCAGTAATGAATTGTTACTCAAAGTTTACTTTTCCACTTGTCTCAACTAATCATAAGGTAGCAAGTATAGAATTCACAAAGAAATTACAAAATTATATATACAAATTGGTCTCTTTATGTTTTTTTTTCCTTCTAAAAGAGCCTAATTTTATGACAAGGCAACAAAAGATGCCAAGTATGGTTGCACCATATTACTTGAGCACATTTTTTTAATGTAACGGGAATCAAATGTGATAAATGGCAATAACGATATTAATGTGCTCAGCACGAATAGATTTGGAATAAGAAACAATAAGAATAGATAACTTTATATTAAAGAAATAAATTTTATTTATAAAATACGAACATATAAACTGTTTTTATATCAAAATGTACTCTAGAAATAAATTAAAATAAGCATCATAAGTTTAAATACTTAATTCATATAGTTTGATTTATTCTGCAAAATTATAATATTTATTTGATTTGACGCGGTACTTAGATAATTAAGATATAGACAATCGAAATACTTTCTCTACAAAAATATTTTTTATTAATTAATTCGTCTTCCCGCTTCTTGCTTCTATCCGTCACCGTCAACAAGGCTCTAAAGCTCTTAGCCTTACCAGCTTCAAATTTAGGTCTGTTTACGTTTAGCCCTTTTCTCTTTCTTTTTTTAAAATAAAATATTATCTCTTTATTTTAATATTTTCAAATTATGAAACATCAGTTTGGTTCCGAAGAATTTCTTTTGTCATGTGTTTCATTTTGGCTGTAAACGTTACTTAATAATAGAATAGAATGAATGAGAAGAACGTGGTTATGAAAAAATGTTGAGAAACATGTAAATAATATTTAATAGCGTCATAAATGTAAACTTAGTCGTATAAGAATTCAAGGTAACTATAAAACCGTATATGTTTACCGATCTGTTAAATTAAACCACTAGGACTTGGTTGTTTTTATTTATTTTTTTTAGTTTTTTATTTATATTTTTAAATTTAGTAAAAAAATTTGTTTATTTGAATTTTTAGTTTTAGTTTCTTTTAACTTTCAAAATTTATGAAAACCGCAACAAGCTATTTTTGTTTTTTGTTTTTATTTTTTATAATATGATTTATTATCAATTGAATATATATTATTTAATTATTTAATATATTAATTATTAATATGAATTATGAATTATGTAACTAATATAATTTTTATATATTTAATTAAATAAAATTAATTATTCATAAAATTATGAATTTAATTAATTTTTAATTAAATTAAATAATAACTATTAAATATAGTTATAATTTAAAATTTCTTCAAAATGTGTAAATTTTAAATAAAATTCAGATTTAATAATTAAAAAATATTTAAAATAGATAGTAATTTTTAAATAAATAATAATTTTTAAATTACTGATTTTAATAAAATAATTTTTTATTAATAAATATTATATAAAAATTAAATAAATTTAATTAATTAAAAATAATTTATTTTTAAGTTTTATCTAATATACAATTATCATCAACAATAAAAATATAACCAAGTCGATATTACCAACTAAATAAGTTTTTATTTTTATTTAAAAGAAAAATAAAAAACTAAAACTGCAACAGAAAATAGGAAGAAACCAAATGACCTATTAACTTCATTTGGTATGTATAATTATTTGGAATCAAAATTATAATTGTGGATGCGATTCAAATTTGTAGTAATATCAAAAAAAAATTGATTATCATAAAATTAGTTAAAAAATTAAAATTTAAACCATGTAAAAGTATGTTGTCCTAATTGTTTCATTAAGAAAATTTGAGTTGATACATTCATCAACCAAATAAAAATGATTTTAAAAAGGAAGGAAAAATAGTAGATTTCAAAATATTTTAGAAGAATAAATTTTATCATTCATATAACTTTTAGATTTAGGGATGAGAAAAAGGAAAATGAAAGAAAACATACCCCTCTCCGTATATATAGCATTCATCTTTAATTATTATTTTTAAGTTATGAGTAAAAAAAATGGAATTTTTCTTATGGTTTAAATAATTTTTAAAATTTTTTAATCTTTAAAAATCTTGAAAATTTTAATTATTTTTAAAAAACTCTTTCTTTTAGATTTATGTAAAAATTGACAAAATACACATAACATAAGTATCATATATGGATCAATTAAACGTTGTTGATAAGACAATTCATCACAGCTTTTAAATTTAATTTAAATTAATTAAAATCAATCTAAAATAAATAATTTAAAAAATTGAATTAATTAGTTCAAACCATATTTAAGAGATAAGTTGAATGTTATGTCAATAATATTTGTTTGGTTCACTTGTGATATTCATTTCATTCGTTTTTCACTTTTATTCTTTCTCAAAACTATAAGATAATCGTTTTTGAAAAATTACAAAATTATGAATTTTTTTAAAATCACATCATAATTTCCTATATTTTCAGTGCACATGTCAATGCTTGTATATGATAAATACAGATTCTTGCTTATTATCCAAAAGAATTAAACATTGATATTGACAAGAAAAGAGCACTCCGATTTAGCCCAATAATTTTCCATATCATTGTTCCTTTTCTAATTGAAGTAAAATCCCCGGACATATATTGAGTTAGAAGCCAGCATATTTCAGTGCAGAATTTGATTTTATAACGATAAGAAAAGAAAACCCCGTCCACGTGTCGTAGAGCTGAGAACCACAGAGACAGGAAAATGCAGATCAATTAATTTGTCAATATCGAAGTCCTTCGACT
Organism: Erythroxylum baracoense; assembly: GCA_025629805.1. Classification (NCBI taxonomy): domain Eukaryota; kingdom Viridiplantae; phylum Streptophyta; class Magnoliopsida; order Malpighiales; family Erythroxylaceae; genus Erythroxylum; species Erythroxylum baracoense. The sequence goes on along the minus strand of JAOTAY010000008.1, from coordinate 8,458,089 downwards.
CACCCAACAGGACGCGACACTTGTAATTGACATAAAGCAGGAGGAACGCAGTAGTGTGCCCTTTATAAAGTGCCGTTTGTTTCACTTAGAAGCACAGGTTCGCAGAGAAAAGGGACTTTTATCTATATTGTGTCTCTCGTTGGTACGTTCTTGCAATGGAGTTTGGGAGTGTTGTTGAGTTTCTTCAGGATAAAACCATTTTGGTCACGGGTGCAACTGGCTTCATAGCAAAGAGTACTTGCAAGCAATCCCCTCTTGTTTTATTTATTTTCTTTCTGTTTCTTTAATCTCGCTAATGTAAGCATGCATGTCACTACGTTAACTTCTTATTTTTCTTACACCAGTTCTTGTGGAGAAAATTTTGAGAATTCAGCCCGAAGTGAAGAAAATTTATCTTCTTTTAAGAGCTTCGGATGTTAAATCTGCTTCCCTTCGCTTTCGCACTGAGGTATATAAATAATGAGGCTGCATCTTCCAAATTTTCTAAATTTTTACTTATCTTTTGTCATCAACAAAAAATTACCTAATTGAAAAAGATCCTTCCCAATGTTAAGATTATACATTGCTTATCGATTATCCTTTTTCTTTTGGTAATAATCGATGCATTCCTTCTTTTTGTTTTGTTTTAGTAACATACTTCTTGCTACGAAAAATAAAAATTCATTGTTTTAAACACCCTCCGGAAAAACTATACATCAATGCTGAAGAAAGAAAAACATTCTTAGACACAATGAGTGTATATATTAACACATTTAATTCAATTAGACTAATATGACTTACTATACTTAGTAATAAATTTAAGAAAAACTTAAGTTTATATTTCTCAACATTTTTTTGTCATAAGTTTATGTTTATATCTCTAGATTTTTTTTTAAATTTTGGGTCATGTTAATTTGATTATTTACATATTATTTATGATGCATGTACACAAGTAGAAAAGTAAATCGACATTTTCAAGTGGCAAGAAAGAAAAAGGAAGATCATAATATGTCTACATTTGGTAAAATTTTCTATTATTTCATATTAAAATTATTAATTAAATATTCAGTGAAATTTTTTATTTTTGTATCTAAATTTTCATGAACTTTTTAAAAATATTTTTGCAATTCTATCTTGATTCCTTTTGTCTTCATCTAATTTAAAAATAAATAGTATTTAAGTAAATTGAATTAGGCTATGAATAAACAAACGTAATATGGCATTTACATCCAAAATTAAAATGATTGAAAAATATAAATAATAAAAATAAAATTAGAAAAAATAATGCCTGGGGAAATATAAAGAGTAAATTGGGATATAAGGTATCACAAATCAAAAGCAATCACAGAAGTGCATCAATTTATATACAAGATGGTCTTAGCACACATCAACTTGAAACATGGTATAGGAAAGAGAAGGGGAAAAAAAAAACCAAAAGATATAAAGATAAATCATGCGGTTCTGCTACATTAAATTGGCTATTTGAGACCTTCCAACTAATTAACCCATCAAAATTTTTCGATTGAAGTTGTAAAGTAGCTTTGGTAATTAGCTCGTTTTATTTATAGGTTATTGGGAAGGACCTGTTTAGACTACTGAAGGAGAGATTAGGTGCGAATCTGAACGCATTCATATCTGAGAAGACTGTTCTTGTACCTGGAGACATCTCTGTTGGTGATGACTTAGGAGTTGGGGACTCCAAGCTGAAGGAGGAGATGTGGAACGAATTAGACATTGTGGTGAATTTAGCTGCAACAACCAGCTTCGATGAAAGGTACCCTTATTAACAAGGGACCACAAGGCTGTTCTTTTATTGAACTCACACTAGCTCTTTTTTTTTTCCTATTCTTTTTTTGTGTTCATTTTACTAGAACCTTTCCTTTTTCATCCTCTGGGGTCTCGGATTTATGGAGAAAATAAGTATTTGCAGATATGATGTTGCACTTGGCATCAACACATTGGGAGTTAAGCACGTGCTATGCTTTGCCAAGAAATGTGTGAAACTGATGTGCCTTTTACACGTATCCACTGGTATAATATTTCAATCTTCAACTACACCACACTACCAAGTGTTTCTTAAATGTCTTCATAGTTTAATTAGAAGTGATACGATTTTCAGCTTATGTTGCGGGAGAGAAGTCAGGCTTGATATTGGAGACTCCATACCATATGGGGGAGAGTCTTAATGGGGTCACCGGATTAGACGTATATGAAGAGAAGAGACTGGTGAAGGAAAAACTGAATCAACTCCAAGCTGAAGGAGCCACTCTTGAAGAGACTAAGGTGGCCATGGAAGATATGGGCATTGATAGGTATGATATGAAAAAGAAATTTTATAAAGTCAAATTGCACTCCAACAAGTTGCACTACCTCCTACATAGGTATGAATTTTTTTTTCTCCTTTTTGAGTCCCGATCCATGAAGCCTTTCGAAACGCTAGTTATATGCTTCTTTGCAGCAGTCATGAATAGATCTCATCGTAGGCCGGGTCTGGGTTTAAATTCTTAAATATTAGTTCCAGGAAGGCTTTCACAACTTCAGGTTCACCAAAACTATTTTAAATGGTTCCACCAATAATCGAGCAGCCGATAAGCTCTAATCACGAATAACTTTTAGTTTCTATAGAGATTGAAATAAATGTTGTCGGACATATGAGTCAGACTCCACCAGATCGACTTGAAGAAAACCCACGCTTCGTCGGGCTGCCTGGACCACCATGGTCAAACTAGCTTTTTCGCGTTGAATCCATTCCGATGAATATATGCCAATCCAAATTAGGCTAAAAACTTCCAAACTTAAAAAAGCATTAGTGTAGGGACCAGGGCTTTTAACCCAACCTCTTATTCCATCTTTGATTTCAGGATTTATTGTATGCCTTCTTTTTCTTCACTAACCTTATACAGTTACCGCGTAATATGAAGTGATTCATTAATTGAACTATTAAATAAAAATTGAAGGTCCTTTAGCAAGATTTAGACCTTTTTTTTCTTTACTTGTATATGTTATAGATGAATATAAAATAGTTATCAGTGGTCACAACACATAATTGTATTAGTATATGTTGAGCACAAATTTCATCAAGTTACAAGCTAACAAGGATACTCCTAACCTTTTTCCAATTAAGTTGGACAGTTATATGTGAATAATTTTAAGGGAACAAATTTAACATCTGAATCTCTTAATTGTCTGGACGCATACAAACTTGTCAGGCGTTAACCTGTATACTACGTACAAATGCAGGGCAAAGGTGTATGGATGGCCGAACACATACGCATTTACAAAGGCAATGGGAGAGATGGTTGTGGGACACTTGAAGGAAGACATGTCAGTGGTCATCTTACGACCCACCATTGTCACCAGCACCTACAAAGAACCATTTCCTGGTTGGACTGAAGGTTTAAGGTATAATTGTCCAATTTCTTTTTAAAACATCCATTTTCTGGTTGGGGTAAAAAGAGGTATATACGCTCATATTCTTTTAAATAATCGCCGCAGTTTATGTTACTTGGTCTTCCAATCAATATCATCCATTTCTTGGTCAGTGACAAAATGATGATTAGAAAACTCATGGTTTTCAAATTACTTTTCTATGCTGAACTTTGCAGAACAATTGATAGCTTAGCCGTCGGCTATGGAAAAGGAAGGCTGTCATCCTTTATTGGAGATGTTGAATCAGTCATTGATTTGGTGAGATAAGCCAATTTTTCTGCGAGAATTATGTTGAGTGTATAGCAAGAAGTGTTTGTTATTCTAAATTAATCACAATATGAAAAATGGGATGTATATGCATGCAGGTACCAGCTGATATGGTGGTGAATGCAATGATCGTCGCTATGGCTGCTCATGCTAATCGACCATCCTATGCAATTTACCAACTGGGATCCTCATTAAGAAATCCCCTCAACTATGCTAATCTTAGGGACATTGGGTTCATTTACTTCACCAATAAACCATGGATTGGCAAGGACGGGAAGCCTGTAAAGGTTGGAAAGTTGAAAGTTATAGGCAGCATGACTAACTTTCGAAGATACATGGCAGTTCGCTACATTCCACTTCTAAAGGTTTGTTAAGGGAATAAATTCCGTTGTACTTGATAAGTAAAACTTGCAATCTAATCACTTTTAATCTTTCAAACAGGCATTAAGATTGGCAAATACCGCTTTTTGCCATCAGTTCGAAGGCAGATACAATGATCTCAATCGAAAGATCAAATTTGTGATGCGCTTGGTCAAACTTTACCGGCCATACTCATTTTTCCAAGGAGTGTAAGTATCTAATTGAGAGGCACACGCATAGATAGTTGATTTTATGGTTATACGTTTAAATAGAACTGCTTTCGGAATGCAGGTTTGATGACATGAACGTCCAAAACTTGCTGGTTGCTGCTAAACAAAACTGCGTCGAGACAGATATGTTCTACTTCGATACTAAGTGCATTGACTGGGAAGATTACTTCATGAACACCCACATTCCTGGTCTTATTAAATACGTTTGCAAATGATCCAATCCAAAAGCACTTCAATATTGACAAAATAATAGTAGCATTAGCTTGAATATCGACCCTTTCTGCTATACCATTTAGTTTCATCTATTAAACTGCAATCATATGCATAAGTCAATTAGTTAACAGAATTTTACATGAAAGCGTATGTCAGCCTACAAAAAAAGGCTAGTTCTTTAATAAATAAACTGTGCAGACTTTGGGTTCTCCTTGAAAAGACTCTTTTACTTTCCCTACAAATTTGTAGGCTTGATATATATCCTCTAGACTGGTATGAAAGACAGACTGCGTCTGAAGTAGCGTGAGCAGAAAAAAGAAAATAAGAAAAGAACAGAAGAAAATGCATTGAATAAAGTAACAGGACAATGTGAAAGAAAAGAGAATTCTACGGAAAGAAATGAGTGTGACAGTAGCATTGCTTAGTCCACTTCGATTGCCGTCGTTAAAACGGAATGCTAAACAATTTTTACCATCTGAACAGATTATGAGTAAGAGGAAACAATGTACTTGTTAGCTTGCTACCAGCGTAGAAGAAAGTAGAAAAAAAAGAGATACTCGGTAGATGAGAAATTGGTACTGTTGTCGCTTATAACCAAATCCAAAAAGGAATCCGTCAATACAAATTAATTTAGTTGTGAAAAGTGGGTGTCGTTCTCACGAGAAATTTTAACGACAATGATTGTATGAGTTCAAAACCAAAATCAAGTGACGAAAAAAAGTGTAATTGGATCTAAAAATTTAATAGACAAACCTTGGTTTTGGGTCACTGATGTTATCACACTAAAATGGATCTTTGATATAAAATTCAGTTCATCAATAAACATTCATTGGGTGATATTTTCTCTTAATTGTAAATGAGTAGAAACATGTATTCTAAACATTCTTATCACTCAGTAACTTAGATACGATCGTAAGTTCAATTGAGTAATAGCTTTAAGAACTAAGAACCAACGAACAAGATAACACATTTACGACATGCCTTCAATCACGATGAGTTCCTTCTTAGAATTTCCTACTCTAACGTAAGGAAGGTAATTCTAATTGCCACTTGTGATTAACAAAATTGAACATCATATTTTATTAATCTAGCTATTAAACGAATCAATTCCTAATTGCACTCCTAGAAATTAATCAATTCAATTGTATAAAGAAATTCGGAAGGCACTCAATATTTATCAACAAACAAACTTTATTGAA
>JAOTAY010000008.1:8387847-8401369 GCA_025629805.1 Erythroxylum baracoense | reverse complement strand
CATATAGCCACAAATTAAAGTGGAGAACTACACTAAGAGAGCAATCACAACAAAGGCTTCTGTTCTGAAAAATTCTGGAAAAGTTCCAGCCGTCCAAATCCAATCTTCACCGTTCAAAATAAAGAACAATGAGTAAGGAACATGCTCACCAAAATTCAGCCCGATCAGACAAAGAATGACAGACCAAAATCAGAATATGGTGAAGCTCGTCAGTTCTGGAAATACCTTGAGACCAGTCCAATTTTGGATCCAAAAACTCAACCTCCAGACCTCGAAACTAAATCTCCACCGTTCAGAATGGAGAACAATATGTCTTGAAACTGTATACCAAAAATGAGACCGATCCAATGGTGAACGACTTCCCAGTTTCTGGAAATGTAAAATAGGTCGGGTGAAAAATCTCTCCTTTTGTGAAGGTTGAAGGAAGAACAAAATCTCTCTCTTCTCTCACTCTTGACAGCTGTTAAGATATTTTTGGTTTTAATGACAAATATAAAAATTAACCCTAATGGGTTAAAAAAATGGGCTTTAACAAATTTATGGGTTTTACCATATAGGAGGGAACTCAAACCCAACATAGATCCTAACCCAGTTTTCCAACATTGATACGCTTTATTCACTATATGAGAAGCCTGCTTGATAACGAGGATTGGTGGTGGAAAGTGATCATATAGAGCTTCAAAGTGTGTCATTCCTGTAAAAACATGGCAAGTGGTATTGTATCAAAACTTAGCCCATGTAGGAAGAAAGATCCATTGGAAGTAACGGTGAACAAAACATTTGAGTTACTGCTCAACACGTTTTTTAGCACTTTTGATAGTGCATCAGTTTAGATGGTAAGTAGAGCTTATATTCAGTTGAGTTTTCAAGAATTTGGAATGATCGCGTCAATAAAATTAGTAAAGAACATATGGTTACTCTTTGGCATTTCATACAATTTTACCCTTTCTTTTACAAATTTTTTGGTTACTCATTTTGCGGTGAAGAGACGAGTTAATGACAAAAAATTGGCTGATTGACTAAGACGACCAGTTACCATAAGAATGTTGTTTTTATCGTTAGAAATTGGAAGAACTTCGATAAGTCTATGATTATATCATCTTACACATGGGACATGAAATTAGTAGAAGTTGTAGAGAAACCGCTGGAGAAAGAGTTAATCTTCGCGTTTTAGCAAACCTCACAAGAAGAAATCTATTAATGCACATCTGGAGGCATGGAAGGCCAATACAATTGTTGAACTAATATTGCTTTATAAGTGTGTAGGACTCTCAGAATGTCCCAATTTTGGAATCATGAAATTTTCGTAATAGTACTGAGGAATTATAAATTAGGAATTTGGTGATTCAACTACCCAGTTTTTGTAGAAAACCAAATCATTGCCCAAATAATTAGAAGCTCCTGGAGTATCCCTTACCAATTTGTCGAATCTCTTTATGTAAGAGTGACCACCTGTTATATATATATATATATACACACACACAATTTCCTCCCATGAATCAACTTATGACATACATAACGCATTAAAGATGGGGTTGTCATCCACTCATGAGTGTATCAACTGCTGAATTTACGACTTGGTTTATGACGGATTTTGTAGTCATAATCAGGCAAGTTAGCGAGCCGCTTTTTCTATTTTGATGTTGCAATGTGCTACAAATTTCTTAGATATTCTTAAAAGTTCAGTTCATGAATGCAATGGACTCTTCTTATTGCGTAAGAATTGTTCTTATTATCTCATTTGAAGCATCAAATTAATTTAAAAACTGGCTCATAAAATTTGACATTATTAAAGTTGGTGCTTTCATTAATCATTAGCGATAAATTTTTAATATAGCTAATAATACCTCTAATTATTCGCTATAAATGTTTTTACTTGCTTAAGAACGGTTAATGCTTTTTCTACCACTTTAAGTTACGGAGATTTTCTTTCTTTAACAAATGGTGAGTAGTAGAGCCAAGATGTCGTAACTGGGTATAAATTTCTTATAATAACTTAAGGCCTAAAAATCCGCGTAATTTGAAAACATTAATAAGTCTAGGACATTAGTTATTGCTTTAATTTCCTTTGCATTATCAAAAGTAATAATATTTCACAAACACTCTATTTTGTTGTTGCCCAAAAGTATATTTGGTTATCTTGTTAAAAGAATTAATGAAACTATAATATTTCAAAAGTTTTTATAGTATGTCACTACAAAAAAGTAGACATTTAGCTACGTTTTTTCTGCGACGTTAGCAAAATTATCGGCAAAAGCTAACATATTGAGATGATTTTACAAATCATCATTAAAACTAAGCTTTTAGCGATTAACTAAAAAGCATTAGAAAAGTTACAATATTTAGTGACGAATAACAAAAATCATTGCCAATTGTTAAACATTTAGTAACGATTATGAAAAATCGTCACAAAATGATTGACAATGGGTGACGATTTTAAGAATTCATTTTGACGACGCTTTTCAAAAATTGTCACCATAATTTATGAAACATTTGGTGAACAATGGCCCAAATCGTCACCAAAGTGTTCACAATTGGCGATGATTATGCGAAATCGTCAGTAAAAAGACGTTTGGGTTTTTGCTACATTTTTTATATTGTCGCTAAAAGTGATCATTTAGTGACAATATTTGGAATTGTGACCAAAAGATCAACATTTGGTGATGAATTTTGAAAACTGAAAATCGTCACCAAATGTTACTCTGAAAATCGTCACTAAATGGTCCATATTTGGTGACCATTTGCCCAAAATCAACACCAAAGGGTTGACATTTACCAAAAATGTTAAACTAACATTTTTATAATTTATCATAATTAAGATATGTTTTATTAGAGATTTGTTTTGAATGTTTACAATATATTGTTGAAAAAACAAATACAACATAATTTTAATTGTTAAACAGTAGTATTAATTAATCATTAATATTTACTAACATTGCAAAAAATAGTTATAAAAAATTAAAATAATTGTATCAATATAATAATATGATATATGGAGTAGTATAAACTTTGAATTAGAAGTTTAACAATTCATATAGTCATAAAATAAGAACAATAATAGTCCACACTTATTAGTACGCAACTTGACCCTAGAGGTTGTTTGACAAATTCTTATAGATACAACAATAATTCAACTTTAAAGCTGAGTCCAATTGATTGCATTGATAAATGACAACGATATAATTATTTTTTTGTATTCCAAGTGACATGAGAGTCGGTAAAGCTAAATGAGTCCCCGATGTTTGGATTCCCGAGAAGGATCTTTGTATGTTTGAAGGAACTAATTGAAACAGTAATAATTCTTCCCTCAGGTGTAGGGTTTTTCACACCCTCTTGCAACAGCGTTTCTACTATAGCTAAACTTGTAGATGATACAATAAATGAGTCGCTAGATTTAGTATGGAAGACAAGCTCTCCAGATGAACTGCCAGTACGAAATGGTTTACCCAAAACACAATCATTATAGAACTTAGATATTGTCATATTAGTAAATCGTTAAACAAACCAAACTTGGAGTGACATGCATACATGAATGACCAGACGAAGTCTATAAAATTGACAAATTTTCTAAAACAACCAATTTCTCTAATCCTTTACGGCTCGTTGTGACATCGCTCCCGCCTCCATGGGCATACATGTCATCTTCGAGATTCAAGGAAGCTTAAAACAACATGTTGTATATACCATCAAATGTGAATATATATAATAACTTTATAAATGAAAATGAGATGTACATAATAAGGAAAGTGACATTATTCGGATGATACTACATACCTTGAATCAGAAGAACGACCATGGAAGGCAAACAGTGATTATTGTATGAAGCAAGATTTTTTCGCATTGTTTATTTTTCAGTAGGGACAATTTTGCCACATTCCTCCCAAATGAATTAAGGCCATCAAAAACTAGTTGCCATGTTGACATTCCTTGATTAATAACGTTAAGAGGTATATTCTGCAAATGTCGATTTAAAATAGAATGATGATATGTTTAACTCCAATTTCGATGATAAGTGAAAGTAGTCCAGTTTAGCACTTATACATCTTCAATGTGCCTAATGATATGAAAGTAGTCCAGTTTAACACTTATTAAATATGGTAGGTAAATGTTGAGCATTTGATGATGAATTATGATATAGTCACCAAATGTTGCAATCGCAAAAAAAAATTAAGGTGAGACAACGTTGTTTGTTTAACGACAAACGACGTCATCCAACTTTAGAAAAATTAAACACGAAGCCCCTCCCCCCACCCTGCCTCCTAAGTTCTTTCTTCCTCCTCTCTATCGCGTGATTTTTTGCCCCTTTGTGGTCTCTTTGTTCGTTCTTTTTAGAAGTTTCTCTTGTTATCTTAGGTTGTCCTCTATCGTCTCTTTATAGTTTTACTCAACCTAGTAAGTAGTTCTTGAATTTGTTCTAGTTTTTTTTCATCTTTCATTGTGTTTGTTAAATGTTATGTTCATCATTGAACTTAGGATTAGTTGAGTTGTTTGCATGGATTGAGATTGTTAATTGTTTAATTTGATATTTGAATGTGTTAATGATGGTGAAGAAAGGGAACAGATAGAATGAATGCTTGAAGTTTCTATTATGTTATGCTTATAAAGTGCTCGATGAAAGTTCTCTGGGGTTTGAATTGTTCTGTTTTGATAGGGAATGAATCACCTATATCACTTCTAAACTTTTTCACTAAATTTGATCAACAACACATCTTTTAATAAACAAATAACAAATCAAAACAAGATTCGTATAATAAAATTTACATACCTGCAAGCATATGAATTAAGACCACTCCAAAAAAGTATTAAGATAAGGAAAAAAGGTATATATAAATACTTAAGCTTTAAGATAAGGTGCAATTAAATTCCTAAATTTAATTTTGTCAAACTAACTTATTCAAATTAGAAATATTTGTTAAAATGACTTTACATTGTAAGTGAATGTTATCTAAATGTCAAGATTTGATTTTGATTTATAACATTGGAAGTTATATATGTAACATCCCGTTATCCCATGATAAGGGTTAGAACCCTAGGATATTGTACATGAGAGACTATTGAGAATTTAGGAAGTGCATTACATGTTCATGCATAATATCGCATACACAAACATGTGAATATTAATGTTTGCACGTAGTAAAATGATTGTACATGCATTAATTGACATTTTTTAGGTAAATTTTATTTATAAATGTGGTTTTGATATGAATTGTGATTGTATGTGTTGATGTGATATGTATTATAAGTGAACCATTGAGGCTAGTTAACTCACTGAGTTTACAAAACTTACTAAAATTGCAACATTGACTTTTCAGGTTCGAGAGAGATGTCGTAGCTTCTAAGGCAACTTAGAAGAGATCTAGTACTACTTTTGGGATATAAGATATGGCTCAAAGGTCGATCAGCTGGGAATGAAGGACTAAGACTAGATTTTTGTTAATTCCTCATGTATGTAGCATGCTTTGTAAACAGAACTATGGACTCTGATAGGTTGTTATTGAATATACATGGACGTTGTATGTAATGCTACATTGTATCTTATGTCTTATGAATCGAAATGAGGAAATTTATGTTTTGGAGACCATGAGATTTATGTTTTAAGTTACGAGGACATGAGTTAGTGAAAGTGACATAGTTAGATCGCCATTTCCGTCAGGCATGTGCACAAACGTCTGACAGGCGTCCTGGCAAATATTTGATGGGAGTGGGAGGCTACAGTGGCTGGTATCAGAGCATGGTTAGCATCTATAGGGATATCTAGGAGTGTTAGGCATGAAATATTATGAGAGTTGCGGATAGTAATTGAAGCTATTGTCTATTATAGGTTATCTGCCATAGATGATCAGCTGACATAAACGAATTAGACTCAGTAAAAGCCAGTAAGGAGTTTTCTATGTCTCGATCGAAGAGAATGCCTCCAACAATTCCCGAGAGAAGGGAAAGGAAGTATGACAAACTGTGAAAGCAGGGGGCTGCAGACTTTTACGAAAGTACAGACCTTGCAGAGGCTGAGGGATTGCTAGAGAGAACGGATTGACCAGATGGAATGCGAGTCAGACGAGAAGTTTGATTATGCAGTTTTCTTACTACAAGGCCCAACCTACCAATGGTGGAAAACTATTATAGGCAGTACCACTAGGCCTTGTAACTTAAGGTAGGAACACTTTTTGAAAGTCTTCAAGGAGAACTACATGCCCAAAATCTACATAGACAGAAAGATGAAGGAATTTTTGGGTTTGAAGCAGGGTAGTTTATCGGTAGTTGAGTATGAGATTAAGTTTAATGAGCTGATGGGATATGCTACTGCCTTAATTCTTACTAAAGAAGACAAGTGTAGGAGATTCAAAGACGGACTGAACATAGAGATTCAGACGAGGTTAGTCATTTCTAATCTGGGTAGTTTTTCAAAACTATAGGTTGCCTCGATTCAAATCGAGCAATTATTGAATGACAGTCTGTCTAAATAAAGATCAGAGTCCAGACTGAAGAGGCCTAGTGAGTCTTAGGACAATTCTGGTAGAAGGTTTAGCAAGCGTCATAATAGAACTTTCAGACCACTGGCTAGATCAAGACAGTCGGGGTTTAGAAAGAGGGGTGGCTTTATACAGTCTGACAGTAGAAGAGGTGCAATATCAAATTAGTTGCCAAGTTGTGAGCACTGTGGGAAGAAGCACGGTAAGGAATGCTATAAATTATCTGGAGCTTGCCTTCAATGCGGCTTATTTGAGCATCAGATCAGAGATTGTTCTATTGTATTTGGAGCACCTTCTGGAAGGAAAGGAGGAGGAGTAATTGAAACTACTATTCAGTACAGCCGTACTAGTGGGTCTGGATAGAGAGGCCGTGGGAGAGGTAGAATGAGCTATGGGAGTCCTACTGTTAGAACTACCTACTGCTAGAACTGAGGTGCAGACCAATCAACTACACTCTCAAGCTTGAGTGTATGCAATGACCAGACAGGAGACTCAAGATTCTCCAAATGTCGTTGCAGGTGTTTTACTTATATTTACTTTTGAGGATTTTGTATTGCTAGATCCTGGATCTATACATTCCTTTATCATACCACATATGGCATATAAGTTGCGTTGTGATAGACAGCTGTTGAGATATAGATTAGAGGTGAGTACACTAATAAGTAGTACTACAGTAATAGGAGAAGCTTGCAAGAGGTGTTTGATTTGAATTGAACAGGCAGACTTGATTGTATTATAGCTAAGGGAAATAGATGTTATCCTAGGCATGAACTGGTTCACTACTCATAGGGCCATCATGAATTGCTATATAAAGGAGCTAATATTAGAATTTCCTAATCAATTAAGAGTAGTGTTCAGAGGTATTAGTCAAGCAGTGCCAGTCAGGCTGATCTCATTTATGAGTGCCTTGAGGTTGATGTAAGGGAGATGTGAGGCTTATTTGGCCCACGTAATTGATACTCGAACTGAGCAGAATGTGCAGGACATTCCTGTTGTTAGGGAATTCCTAGATGTGTTTCCTACTGAACTATCTGGCTTACCTCCAGATAGGGAAACAGAATTCACGATTGATCTGGTTCCAAGTGTCACACCTATATCCATTCCTCCCTATAAGATGACACTTGTGGAACTAAAGAAGTTGAAGGCTCAATTGCAGGAGTTATTAGAAAAGGGTTTCATTAGACCCAGTGTATCACCCTAGGGAACCCCCAGTTTTATTTGTGAAAAGAAGGACAGAACATTGAGATTGTGCATCTATTATAGGCAACTAGATCGGGTAACAGTGAAGAATAAATACCCGTTGCCTAGAAACAATGATTTGCTTGATCAGTTATAGGGAGCTCAGGTGTTCACTAAGTTGGACTTGAGGTTTGGGTAAATATCAGTTGAAGATAGCAGAGGCTGATGTATCGAAGAGTGCTTTTAGGAGCAGGTATAGGCATTATAAGTTTTTAGAAATGCCTTTTAGGTTAACCAATGCTCCAACTGCATTTATGATATTGATGAATAAGGTGTTTCAGCCCTACCTAGATTGTTTTGTAATTGTGTTTATCAATGATATCTTAGTTTGCTTAAAGAGCATAAAAGAGTATGTTGAGCACTTGAGAGTAATCCTACAGATTATGAGGAAGAAACAATTATATGTCAAATTCAATAAATGTGAGTTTTGGCTGAGTCAGGTAGTGTTTCTGGGTCATATAGTAAATGGAAAAGGAATACAAGTGGATCCAAAGAAGATAGAGGCGGTAATGAAGTGGATCCAAAGAAGATAGGGGTGGTAATGAAGTGGGAGGCTCAGAAGAATGTATCAGAAATTCGGAGTTTCTTAGGACTAGCCAAAAATTACCGGAGGTTTATCGAGGGGTTCTCACTGATCTCAGCCCCTCTAACTAAACTTATGAGGAAGAATGTGGTTTTCAGATAAAGTGACAAGTGTTAAAGAAGCTTTGAGGAACTGAAACATCGGTCGACTGTAACGTCGATATTGACAATTCCATCGAGAACTGGTGGCTATGTAGTATACAGTGATGCTTCACATTAAGGTTTGGGATGTGTGTTGATGCAGTATGGCAAAGTGATAGCCTATGCATCGAGACAATTAAGGTCTCACGAGATAAACTATCCAGTACATGATTTAAAGCTTGTAGCAGTAGTCTTCGCTCTAAAGATATGGAGACATTATTTATATAGAGAAGCATTCCAAATATATACTGATCATAAGAGCTTGAAGTATCTGCTAAGTCGGAAGGAGTTGAACATGAGACAGAGGAGATGGATAGGGTTGTTAAAGGATTATGACTGTACGATTAAGTATCATCTAGGAAAAGCTAATGTGGTGGTTGATGCATTGAGTAGAAAGTCGAATAGCAGTGTAGCTCAGATTCAGTTATCGAGGTTATCAAGCTTGATTCAATTGATAACTTTGAATGTGGAGTTGAATCTAGAGTAGAAGCAGGCATTGATAGCCACACTGAGACTGAGGTCGATGTTACATGACAGAATCAGAAAGGTACAGAGTAAAGATCCTAAAATGGTGAAGCTAATTGAGAACTTAAAGGTGAATCCAGATTCTAAAGTTGAATTAAGAGATAAGATATTATGGTTAAAACAGAGGTTATGCATCCCGGACATTGATAATTTGAGGAAGGAGATTCTAGAGGAGGCCCATGTAATAGCTTATGCTATGCATCCTAGTACTACCAAGATGTATAACACACTGAAGCAACATTTCTGGTAGCTAGGGATGAAGAGGCAAGTAGCTTACTATGTGGCTAAGTGCTTAATATGCCAGCAGATTAAGACTGAGCATCAGGCTCTAGTTAGGAAACTTTATTTGTTACCTATTCTGGAGTGAAAATGGGAATGAATTACTATGAATTTTGTAATGGAATTGTCAAAGACTCTGAGAAAACACGACGCCATATGGGTTATGGTGGACTGACTGACTAAGTCAGCCCATTTCTTACCAGTGAGGGATAATAGCTCACTAGACCAGCTAGCTCAGAGGTATGTAGAAGAGGTAGTTAGACTGCATAGAGTTCCGGTGTTGATTGTATCAGATAGGGATCCCAAATTTACTTTAAGGTTTTGGAAGAGTCTACAGTCAGCTATGGGTACGAAGTTAAACTTCAGTACTGCATTTCATCCTCAAATAGATGGACAGAGTAAGAGGACGATCAAGACCGTTGAGGATATGCTCAGAGAATATTATTAGAGTTTCAAGGAGCATCAAATCTGTATTTAGCCTTGATTGAATTTACATATAACAATCACTATCACAGTAGTATCGGAATGGCATCATACGAGGCATTGTATGGTAGAAAATTTCAGTTGCCTCTGTATTGGATGAAGAAGGTTTGAGAATGGTAGAAGGCCTAGAGTTGATACAAAATACTATAGATAAGGTGAAATTGATCTTAAGTAGAATAAAAGCAGCTCAAGATAAATAGAAGAGCTATGTGGATCAACACCGGAGGGATATGGAATACAGTGTAGGAGACAAACTGTTTCTGAGAGTCTCGCCTTGGCGAGGAGTGTTGAGATTTGGTAAGAAGGGTAAGTTGAGCCCTAGGTACATTGGTCCTTATAAGATCATTGAGAGGATAGGACTACTGGTTTACAGATTAGCCTTACCAAGTGAGATGTCTCAATACAATGTATTCTATGTGAGTATGCTTAGTAGGTATCAGTCAGATCTGATGCATGTGTTATCAGCTCAAGAGATCAAAATATCTAGTAATTTGAGTTATGTTGAGGAGCTGATTAAGATAGTGGGATATCAAACAAAACGGTTGAGAAACTGAGTAATTCCATTGGTGAAAGTCCTTTGGAAGAATCACTCAGGTGAGGAAGTGACTTAGGAAACGGAGGAGCATATGAGGAGACAATATCCCCACTTTTTCGATGACTCAGGTAAGATTTTCAAGGACGAAATTTTTTTTAGGAAGGGAGAATTGTAACATCCTGTTATCCCATGATAAGGGTTAGAACCATAGGATACTATACATGAGAGATTATTGAGAATTTAGGAAGTGCATTATATGTTCATGCATAATATGACATACACACACATGTGAATATTAATATTTGCACATAGAAAAATGATTATACATGAATTCATTAACATTTTCCAGGTAAATTTGATTTATAAATGTGATTTTGATATGAATTGTGATTGTATGTGTTGATTTGATATGTGTTATGAGTGAACCATCAAGGATGGTTAACTCACTAAGTTCGCAAAACTCACTAAAATTACAACATTGACTTTTCAGGTTCGAGAGAGACGTAGTAGCTTCTAAGGCAGCTTAGAAGAGATCTAGTACTACTTTTGGGATATAAGACAAGGCTTAAAGGTCAGTCAGCTGGGATAAAGGTCAGTTAGTTGGGACGGAGGCACTTAGACTATATTTTTGTTAATTCCTCATGTATATAGCATGCTTTGTAGACAGAACTGTGGACTCTGATAGGTTGTTATTATATATACATGGACGTTGTATGTAATGCTACATTGTATCTTATGTCTTATGAATTGACATGAGGAAATTTGTGTTTTGGAGACCATGAGATTTATGTTTTAAATTATGATGCCAAGAGTTAGTTAAAGTGACATAGTTAGCGTATCATTTCCATTGGGCATGTGCATGAACGTCTGACGGCCTTCTAGGCAAATGTCTGATAGTAGTGGAGCGCTACAATAGACATTTGTATATAATAACTTAACCCATTGAAAGCATTTTATAACATTTGCTATTTGGTTTAAAAGGATTAAATCCCAACAATAAATACGTATATAACTTGCTTTGCAAGTCCAAAGTATGTAACATTCTATAATTATAGCTTTGCAAAATATCTACATAATAGCTTATGAGAAAATGAAGAAATCCTTATAATAAGCTCAACTTTGGCCTGCAATTAAAGCACAAAAAATCCTTAGAATAAGCTTAACTTTCTTTTTGCGTTTGAAGGGACTGTAACTGTTTTCTTCTCTTTACATCTCTAGTAGCAAATAAAAAACAAAAATTGATGTTTTGTTTATCATTCCATTAAATTTCTCTTAGTTGAAAAATCAATTTTATTATAAAATTTTGTATATGACAGTGATGTTTAGTGAGTATATTAGTCATTTAAGATTGAATTTGACTATTGGTTCCTTCAACCTATTGATAACCTTTTGTTACAATAGTTAGAGATTCTCCCAGTAATTTGCTTAATAATTCACAAGAAGAAGTCCTCTTTAGAGAGATTGTAACTCCTAAATACATAAAAGGAAACTTAAATACCTTTAACTCAGTTCGAGAGCAAATCGAATATCACACCCTTTGAGCAAAGACTGGAACAAGCAATTCAGACTTTTGTTAGTTTATGGATAATCCTGAAAACTTCCAAAATAAATTTGTCATAAGGTTACTTATATAAAAAATGTTTATCTTTATTTAGATATTTTATGAATAATATCTAGATTACTCTGATAATCTTCAACTTTATAATTTATTGAAAAGCAGTTAATCTTCACACCATCTTGTCATTGTTGTATTGCTTAATCCTTTGTTTGATTGCAGCTTCTATGTTCTTTTTTTATTGTATAGCTAAATGGATAAAAGTTGGATGTGTCATCGAAAATGGTCTACTGAATACATAGAAGGAGTTAAGAGTTTCATGCAATTTGTAAAAGATCAAATGGGTGATGAATGTAGTATTTGTTATCCATGCATCAATTACTTAAATGTCGACTTCCCAAGTCAAGATGTAGTATATAATCACTTACTGTTCCGAGGCATAGACAAATTCTATACTCCATGGCTTTATCATAATGAATGTAAGGAAGTAAGTTGTAGTAGAAGTGGCGGTACATGTTATGATGATAGTTACAATAATGATACTAATTGATGATTATGATGTGAATGATGATGGTGATGATGGGATTGATGAGATGTTAGATGATTGTTAATATGGAGACTAAATGAAACAGGAATGCCTAACATAATTGGTAGTATTATGGAAGATAATTTTAGGAAGTTATTGAAAGTTGCTCAAGAATAATTATATCTAGGGTGCTCTAATTTCTCACAATGATCATTTGTTGTGAAATTGTTGCATTTGAAGGTTTATAATAAATGGAGTAACAAGTCCTTTGACATGTTAATTGATTTATTGAACAATGCATTACTTATTAGACACAAGTTGCCGAAATCATTCTATGATGCAAAGAAACTGTTAAGGGACATTTGATTGGGATATATTTCAATTTATGCTTGTAAGTACGAATGTGTTCTTTTCTAGAAGCAAAGTAAAGATCCTCAGAAGTGTCCTATTTGTGGTACATCAAGGTGGTAGGTGGATGATGGAAGAGGGAAAAAGATACCGAATAAAATCCTCCAATACTTTCCTATTAAACCATGATTACAAAGACTTTTCATGTCAACAAAAATAGTCATAGATAAGAGATGACATAAAGAGAAATGCATTAATGATAACTTTATGCGTTATCCAGCAGACTCAATGGCATGGAAAGAGTTTGATAGGGACTATTATAGGAATTGATGGGAATTCCAAAGAGACAATTAAAGCTAGACTATAGTTGGAAAATGTGAATATTAGAAAGGATTTGCATTTGAAAAGAAGAGATGATGGCTCATACGTTATTCCCCTGCTTGTTACAACATGTCAAAAAGTGAGAAACAATCATTCTATTAGTTCCTCCAATTAGTCAAATTTCCTGATGGGTATGCATTAAATATAGGTCATCGTGTGAATGTTAAAGAGGGAAAAGTGTCAGAGTTGAAAAGTCATAATTGTCATGTATTTTTACAACGACTACTTCCTGTTGGAGTACATGGGTGTTTGTGAAAGGATGTGTTCATTACTTTAGGCCAATTGGTAGAGTTTTTAAGCAATTATGTTGCAAGACACTTAAAGCTAAAGAGCTTGATCAAATGGAAAAAGACGTAGCATTGATTTTATGTAAGCTTGAAATATTATTCCCCCCATCATTTTTTGATGTTATGGTTCATTTGGCAATTCACTTACCATATGAAGCAAAACTTTGTGGA
>JAOTAY010000008.1:8366016-8376228 GCA_025629805.1 Erythroxylum baracoense | reverse complement strand
CTGACTCCATTTCTGTCTCTTCCAAGCAATCTCCAACCTTCTTGGTACAACCCCTCCTCACAATGGCATCGATCTCAATGTTTTTCAGTGAATTAAGGCTCAAAGCTGAAATCCCATTTGCCATTTCCACATGGGTGAGTAGAATGAATAGCAAAAAGGAAAGCGCAGTCATGGGTTGGGACATTTTTCTTCACTTATCACTTATTACAGCTAACTGGAAGGCATGGCATAGAAATGAAACCCAGCTGAGAATTTAAGCGCACCATACATATTGCCCACCTCAATCCAGATTTCTTCAATAAATAATGAAAAGCGTGGAATTTTTCGGTAGTATAAGAAAGCAAACAAACAGAAAATCCTAACCTAAATATAGATGAAATTAGAGATTTTATAAGTTGAAATTGTACCCAAGCTGAGAGAAGTGTATCCAACCGGGCATGCAGACGGCGATGATGATGTAGTTTCCATAACAACGTTTTCTCTAGGGCTTTCCTCGTTTTGGTCTTTGGCTTTTAGGCTGCAATCCTGAGCGTCTTATCGGTGACCAAGTCCTCCAGGTCCTCTTCTGCTACCCTCTTCGCCTATAAACAACATGAGAAAAAGAAAGGGTGGCAGTAGAAATATTTGTTATTAAAAAAAGTGATTGAGGATAAATTAGGTAGTATATATTTATTAGTTTATGTTTCATTCTAAATCATCTGAATTGGAGGTTTTTTATTTTCACTATTTAAGATAGAATGGAATGTACTATGAAACTCTCCGCTTCCATCTCATTTCGTTTCATTGCATTATGAAACCTTCAACCAAATGATGGAAGTATATTATGTTCCATTTCATTCTATCACTAATCCCTCAATCAAATAGGGCCTAACGGAGCCACTACAAGAGACCATCGTTTTGGTGATGAAAAATTTTGTCACTAAAAGACAATACACTGTCGCAAATTTTTTTTGTGACAGTAAAAAATCGTCAAACAAATGGTCACAAAGCCCGGTAGCAAATAATTATTTGCGACGTTTTTGCCAAATCGTCGCTCAAATGATTTTGTTACGATCACGCGTCCGTCGCAAAATAAAAAAGCAAAGAGAAACAAAATTGTCGCAAATGACATATTGCAACGTTTTATTTTTCATGGCTAAAGGTAATTAGCTTTGTTAGCTTGGGCGTAGGTAATAATTTTTAGCAACGATTTATTTACATAGCATAAAATATTTAACTACATTTTTAGAAACGTAGCTAAATATTATTAGAGACGTTTTGAAAAATGTAAGTAAAAAGATTTTGGTGACTATTTTGTATTTGTAACTAAAAAACTTTAGTGACAAATTTTTATTTTTATTTATACTTTCTTATTAACAATTAATCATTTAATTATAATTATTAATAACATTTTAATTCATGTTATTGTTTTTAACATGGTATGAATTATAATTAAGTCACATTTTTAATTATTGTTGGTAACATTGTTTGAATAATAATTAAGTAAAATAAAGTAAAATGTTTCATAATTAAAAATTAAATGTATTTTATAAAAAATAAAATGTAATTAAATGTTAATTACAAAAGTTAAGAAAAAAATTTATGAATAAACTGACTCATCATCGTCATGACTACTTACACAGTTTGACCCAAGTAATTGTCTGACCATTTTTTAAAGCTGGTCAACTCTCTTTCAGTACGGTCTAATTTTTGCTCATTAAGTTGCAATTCTTTTCAGTACGATCTAACTTTTTTTCATTACAATGTAACTGAGCCTTAAGCGACTAGTTCTTCTCTTGAAGCATTATTACATATATTAATCGTGACGATGATGAACCAATTAGCTTAGGGCCATACCCATGACCTTTGATATACCCTGATATTGTGCTAAGGATGTTGTAGCAATTGTTATCCACATTGGGCTCATTCCCGTCAGAAAAATATCTTTGCAACAATTTATGTATCTTGTCCTACAATTTAAAAAAAATCGAAATGTAATTCAAATATTATTAGTTACTATTACATAAATAAATAAACTCTAGAATTAAAATTTTTATACTTACATAATTATTATGCACTTCTTCAAACGTTCAGCCTCCACCTTTGTTGTAGTGTGTTAGTTTGTAGAGTGTGATCCTATCACACTCTTATCCAAATAGTTGAGTCTGACATTGTTGTATGAATTAAAAAGAATTGAAACACATTAGATTATATTTGTATTTAATAATATAATAGTAACTTCTAAATAAAGAACTTACAAATTCTTGTTATATGACAACAAATGATTTGGAGCTAGTGTTGTATCATTTTTTTCCTCTGTCAACTTTGGCTTTCTCATACTTTTCCTAAATAAAGAAAAGAAATAGTCATTAAATGCAAAAACAAAATTAATGGAAGCAAATGTAAAGAGAAAGAAGACAAACCTTAACTTTCGCAGAAGCCTAATAATCACACATTTCACTCTAATTTTCTAGAGTCACTAGTCCTGGAACATGTATCCTTGCCTCCTCATCCGAAGGAAAATACTTGTAGTATTTATGAAGTCAATAACGATGATCCTTCGCTCTTTGTTTCAACAGTGATCTCACATAGCTTGAAACTTTAAGGTTCTCGATATCGACGATATTGAGTTTCATCTATGAACGACACGTATAAGTTAACTTTCTCTTTAAATAAGTAAAACAAATTTGCATATAAAAAAATAAATTGAAAAATTACCGAAACTTTGTCTAAAGTATTCTAGAGCAAGTTGTCTTTCTTTAACTTCCTGATATACTGAAGGTAAGGCAATTCATTCCTGACAATGACTCATAACTCACTGGTCGTTGTGCTCGTCTCGTGTGTTCTGGTTGTCGCCATCAACGAAGCATCCTTAACTGTGTTGGTATTGTTCTTCTTTTATATTTTCAAACCCTTCTTCTTGTGCTCTGTTTTACTTATATGTTTAGGTGTTTATTGTGAGTTCTTTTTTCTGCATATGGTGTATAGGTTGTGTTTGTTTTTACGATTCGAAAATGATTTATTGTCTTCCTTTGTTGGTTGTAAATGGGTTAATTTTTTGTACAACCCTTAACGCTTTTTTTAGGAAAGCCTGCTAACTATTTGATGAAAGATCTGAAAGAGTATTTAACTTTTTTTTGTAATAATAGTGATACAAACCTATATAGATAATACTATATTTCTTTATATTAAGAACGTGATTATGTGTAATTTACTTTAAATTCTAACATTTATATATGATATAAAGGGTAAATGGATTACTTTTATTTTAATAAGGGTAACTTTTTTCTCATTAGGCAGATTGAAGATGTATAAGTACTAAACTGTAGCACTTTCACTTATCATTGAAAATTTCATTGAACATAATGAATTTTATTCTAAATTCACTTTTGCAGAATATAACTCTTAACATAATTCGTCGAGGAATCTCAATGTGGCAACTAGTTTCTGATGGTGGAAATTCATTCCGTTAGAAGAAGTGTGGCAAAATTGTCCTTACTAAAAAAAAAACAATGCACAAATCCCCTCTTCATACACTAATAACTGTTTGCCTTCCATAATCAATCTTCTCCTTCAAGGTCTTCAATATCATCTGAACTACCTCACTTTTCTTATTATCTAGATCTCATTTCCTATTATGAACCTATTATATATATAAACATTTGATTGTATATACTATATCTTGTGTTAAGCTTTCTTGAATCTTTAAGAGAATATAGATGGAAATGGAGGCAGGGCGATGTCACAATAGTCCGTAAAGGATTAGGGAAATCGATTGTTTTTGAAAATTCGTCAATTCTAATGACTATGTCTAGTTAATCAGGTACACATGTGTTCTAATTTGGGTTTGTTAAACTGTTTCACTAAACTAGCAATCTAAGTTCTATACTGATTGTGTTTTAGGTGAAATGCATAGTATTGGCAGTTTATCTGATCAACTTGTTTTTCATACTAAATCTGGAGACTTATTCACTATATCATCTAGAAGTTTAGTTATAGTGAAGAAGCTGTTGGAAGAGGATGTCAATAACCCTACACCTAAGGGAAGGTCTTTCACTATTTCAATTGGTGATTTCGAACGTGCAAGGACCCTTCTTGGGAATCTAGACATAGAAAACTCATTTACCTTTAACGACCATCATGTCACTTGGAATCCAAAAAATAATTATTTCAACTCTTTATCAATGGAATCAGCTTGAAACTTTATTTATTGTTCTATCTGTAAGAATTTTTAAAACAACCTCTCTACTAGTTAAGGATAAGACTGCTTACTATTGTTGTTGTTGTTGTTGTTGTTCTATGTTTGTAAAAATTGTTAAACTTCTAATTAAAATCTTGTACTATTTATCATATACCATTATATTCTATTGATACCATTTTAAAAAATTTTATTAATAATTTTATTACTGTTACTAAATATTAATGAATAAGAATAGCTGTTTACTTAAATCTATGATATCTTTATCCTATTAAATTTAAAATTTCTAGTTCACAATTATTTTAAAGTCCAAAATATATTTACTTTTCATATGTTAAATAACTTGCCATGTGTTTTTCAACAATACGTTTTATACATCAAAAACAACTTGACAGCAAAAGATATCTTCACTAGGATTATAAAATGTCAATTATAATTAACCTTAACTGAGATTATTAAGTACACTTAGCATTTACAAACTATCTTCCAAATATTATTAATTTTAACAATACTATCACATACAAAAATTCATCAAAATTCCCTTAAAATTTATGGAAAATATTTAACACACTTTTTGTGACGAAACTCATAATCGTTGCAAAATGCTATCACAATTGCGACAAATCTAATAAATAGTCGCCATATGTGGCACTATCTGCAATGCTTCAGAAACTCATCACCAATATCGTCGCACTAAATATACATCCTACGATAGTTTCCATTTAATTTCTATGTCCCTTACGAGTAATCGTTGCAAAAAAGACAATTATTGACGACGCAACATATATTTCGGTCGCTATTTGTTGCAACCATTTGTGATGCTATATCATAATTGACGCCAAGTACATTGATTTCCTTGATATCTGGCGACGATACTTTTGTTTGTCGCAAAAATCTTTCATTGTGGCGGTGAAATTATTTAAATGTTGTTAAAATTTGATATTATTGCGACGATATTCTGTAATCGTCATAAAATATGTTCACTTTATTGATGTTTCGTTAAAACGTTGTAAAATTGTTTACTTACAACGACGAACATTTAAATAGTCGCTAAATGTAATCTTTTATTGTAGTGAGCGGACATGTCCATTTTGAATGGTGACGGTAGTTAAGTTGATTAATTAATAGTCGTAACTGTGCCTTACAATTTAGTTGAGTGAGAGAAAACATTGACAGAGGAGAGACATATTTTCCCTAGTACTTAGGATTATACTCGCATAGGTGTATATTCTGTTGAGTTGTGTTAATTAGTACTTAAAACTATCAGGAAGGCAACCTTGCAGTCGTTTTCTACCTTTTTATTTAACAAAAACACTAGTGATTATAAGTAGCCCCATCAAATAGAGTTTAATAGATACAATAAAAATATAATACAGAAATAAAAGTAAGCCTTAAACTTTTGTCATAAATTAAATGATGATGTCGGTATAGCGCTAATTGATATTAATAAAACGTGTTAAATTAGATAAATATATTCGATTAGTTAGGCATTATTAGGAGGATTCAAAAGCTTGAATCTTAGGCTTTCGCTTTTCCTTTCTGATAAAGTAGAGATTAAAGAGAATCCAAAAGGACCCACGACTGGTGCTACAATTTAATGGATGGTTACAATTGTTGGGTACACTAATGGAGTTGATTATTTGACGTCATTAGTCATACCCTACTCCTGGTTAGTAGATAGCTGTCGCAATTTGTGCCAATATCCTGAGGGGATCGAAAAGGACATAATCATCAATACTACTGTTTCTTCAACTTTCTAATTAGTTGAGACTTTACAATAAGCCAAATTCTATTCATAAATCGTACTTACAGTAAAATTTAGTTGGACTACTAAATGTTCCATAAACATGTGGATATATTTAACCCCAATGAACAACAAACAGGTAAATGAGAGTTGAGATAGGCTGGTTCCATGTCGAAATTCTAATCCAATTTCACTTTATTATTCATGAATGTCTAAACTAAAGAGCTTGAAAAGATTGGTTTTGCATATTTTGTTGAAAACTAGGATTAGCATTTCTGATTGGGAGACAGGTTATCTCTATAGGCCCTATGTTATTAGGATAATAAATCTCACATCGAAAAGAAATAATATCTAACAATAACATATAAGATTGAAAATGAGGAATCTTTTATAAGGCTTAAGTCTTTTAGATCGACCTCTTTTTCAACCTAACTTAAATTTCAAAATAGTATCAGACCCTATAAGGCCCAACGGCCCAATAAAAATCCTAAAATCTGAAAACCCAAAATAGTTCACTTAACAACCCAAAAGAGATTGCAAGTGAGGGGGAGTATTGAGATAATAAATCTCACATCGAAAAGAAACAACATCTAACAATAACATATAAGGTTGAAAATGAGCAATCTTCTATAAGACTTAAATTTTTTAGATCGACCTCATTCTCAACTCAATTTAAATTTTAAGATATGTTAGTTACTTGAAATCACCAAATGCTTGAATGCTTATTCAGTGACCTTAATGGTTGTTCAAATGGTAAGAATAAGATATTATATCAGTATGAAAAAGATTTCAAGATTTGGTTTGTTAATTAATTTTAGCGTGATATTTTTTAATTAAACAAACCTTTTTTATGTCCATTTTTCCTACCCAAGAAAAAATAACAAAGGGATTAGATAATTCAATTGATTACAGATGTTTGAGGCACATGCAGTTTTTAAGTATCTGAAAACAACACGTAACTAATACGAATCTCAAGTTTGTGGACGAGGGACGTAAATGCAGAAATTCATGGAAATGGAAATGTATATTCTAGCTGCATAATGGTGTTGTTTTTGTTTGTCCCTATTTGTCTTTCCCCTCTCGGACTGTTATCGATTGAGTCAACTATATGAAGTGTTTTATGGTCAGCAGATTCATGCATTACTCAGAATGTGGTGAGGATGTGAGACAGCGCAGCTTCCAAATCGTGATTCTTTTTTTCTTTAAAATGTTACAACTTAAGAGGTATTTAAGAGGTCTTCATGTTAGGAGGTCTTGTTCTTAAGTTCTTGTAATTCTTCTAACTTCTCTACAAGTTTATCTGATCGCTAAAACATGAGATTGCATACCATGAGTCCAACTCATTGTTTTATTTATCAAATAGCATATATCAAAATGTGTAATTGAAAATTTATTATATATCTTTTAAAATTTATTTAATACACGTATATTCTTTAATTTTTTTGATATATACTTGAATAATAGTGATACAAATTTTTTTATCAAAAATTTAAGACAAAAATGTAAATAGAACTTCTGAATATAAAATTTAACTGCAACCTTAAATATTAGAATACAAAACTCAACATAGACATACATTGATAAGAATAACTAACCAAATAAAAATGCAAATATTTATCTCAAGTGTAAAATGATTTTGAGCTTAACATGAAGAATATTAAATTTATCATGAAAGTTTAACATTTTCATATTGTTCAGAGCTATTATTCGTTTTCAAGATTTATATAAATATAAAACATTAATACACTAGTTGAACTTTACCAACTATAATAGCTTACAAAGTAGTGGAGCTGTTTCATGTAATAGTTAATCTTCCATATTGTTTTTCATCTTTTTCTCAATTAATAAGATAAAAAAATGTCAATTACGTTTAGGTAAGAAGTTCCTTTCAAATTTAAGAGTTTACAAATATCTCCTAAAGATACTTTAGTTTTTTTCTTCGTTACCTGCCCCTTATATTTTGTTCACCCTTCTATATTATTCTCTTTAAACAAACAATTATAACGTGAAGTAGTTTGACAAATAAAATAACTCGTTAGTTAACCCTTTAAAATAAAATTATGGACAAAGTGCAATCCTATTGTAAAATATACTCAAACTGTTACTTACGTTTTGTACAAAAGAAGAATAACATGATAATTTGAAAGAAGAATTAGTTTACAAACACTTTAAGATTATGATTAATAATCATTCAATATTAAATAATAAAATCAATTATAGAAGCATCAAGAATAAGTTTTATATTAAACTTCACTAGAATCTTAAGAGCCATCACTTTTTTTTTTTGCAGTTACTGTTATTATATGACAATTTTTTTTGAAAATTAAAAGATATAATATATATATTAGCAAAAGCTAAAAATTTATGTACAATCCTTTACAAGGAAAAAACCAAAAAAAAAAAACAGCCAAGACTACTTCACTACATCTCTACAATCGATCACTCTAGAGATAGCTATAATAACCAAATTACTCTAAGTTCAAGGCTTAATATTGAGCAAACTAATGGCTAAACCTTATCCCAACCAATAATAATTAAATAGTTAATTACTGTTAATATGTGGCTTAATATTGAGCTTACTAATGGTTAAACCTATGCCCAACCAATAATAATTAAACAGTTAATTACTATTGACCATTGACCTGGTTACTTGATGGATGTACTATATTACAATTAATTAATATAGTACGTCCATAAAGTATAATGGTTGCAAGGTATGTAGGACCACATTATTGAGATGATTAATATTGCAGCAAAGCTAAAGACATTAGGTATGACAAAGGATGACTCATTTATGGTACAATTCATTTTTAACTTCCTCCCTCCTGTGTATAGACATTTTCTAATTATCTATATAAGATTATAAATAAAAAGTGGGATGTTAGTGAATTGTCTAGTAAGCTTACTTAAGAGATAGCAAGATTGAAGAAACAAAAAAGTCATATTGTCAACCTAGTACATCAAGGAGCTAATAAATGATTAAAAATGAAAGCAACAAATTTAAGAAGAAATCCTCTGCTAAAGCTACACAAACGATTCAAAAGGAACAAGATACAGACAGATGTCAGTTCTATAAGAAAGCTGGACACTAGTAGAAAGATTGACCCAAAAATAAGGTTTGGTTCGAAAAGAAAGGACTTTCTTACAGTCCAAACCACAAACCAAAATGGCAATTTTCTCTTTATGGGAAACTATATGAAGGCTCCAATTGAAGGAGTAAGTACTTATTGTCTGGTCTTGAGTTCTAGTCATCATTTAGACCTTATGGAAACTCTTTATATACCTTCAATTTCTAGGAACCTGGTATCTATTTCAAAACTTGATGTTATTAGGTAGAAAGGGGATTTTGGATATGATTGTTTCAATTTATTTAAGAACACATTTTGCACTAGTAATGTTATTCTTACTTATGGTTTATATAAATTAGAAGTTGATAATAAATTTGTGAATCCCTGCTTCTTTTTGTTAATAATAGTGGAACTAAATGTGGTGCATTAAATAAAAATTTTGCTTACTTATGGCATAGATGCTTAAGTCATGCATCCAATGAAATATTGGAAAGATTAGTAAAGAATGATATTTTTTTCAAATCTAGATCTTACTGATCTGAATATGTGTGTAGATTGTATTAAGGAAAAGCAAACTAAACAAAGTAAGAAATGAGCCATAAGAAGCTCTTAACTCTTTGAATTTATACACACTGATGTTTGTGGACTATTTGATACTCCATCTTTTGGTGGGGAAAAACATTCCATTACCTTTATTGATAATTTTTCACAGGACGATTATGTCTATTTACTTAAGAAAAATCTCAAGTAGTGGATGCCCTTGAGATATTCATAAATGAATTTGAAAGGCAATTAGACAAAAAGGCAAAATTCGTAAGATTTGATAAAGGTGGTGAATAGTATGAGAAACATGATGAATCAGGACAATATTTAAGGCCCTATTTGGCAATCAGCTGATTGCATTAGCTGTTAGCTGATTCTATTAGCTGTTAGCTAATAGCTGATTCTATCAGCTGATTGTATTAGCTGCTTGTCATTTGATGTTTGCTAAAATTAGCTGTTTAGTATTAGTTGTTTATGTGTAAAATGACTTATGAGGATTTGACTTTAAAAAATATAATGGTATGAATATTATATATCTTGGTATTTCGTTGAATATTCTTATAGAAATTTAGATTTTAGGTATTAAATTCTACAAAAATTAAATTTATAACTCTAATAAAAAACATAAAACATATAATAATAATAATAATAATAATAATAATAATAATAATAATAATAAT
>JAOTAY010000008.1:8336278-8365916 GCA_025629805.1 Erythroxylum baracoense | reverse complement strand
CTTGAGTTTGCTCAACAAGCCTACAATAAACAGAACTCTGGTTTATTCTTATAACAATGGAAGGCAACAATCACGTTTTTAACGTGTAATTAATATTTTAACGAGAGATTTTAATTTCATTTGTCTCATCAATCACAAAATTGCATGTAAAATATCACATATGTAAAACATACAATTTAACATTATATATATAAGCTTTATTTGATTCTAGTCATTGATCTTCATAATCTAAAATAACATTTCCAACTTCTTGGAAAAATTAAATTAGATTAAAATTATTGATTCCTAAATAAATTAAACTCCTATTCTAAATAGAAATTTAATTTGAGTTGAAAACAATTTTCAAATCTAATTGGAAACTATTTCTAATTTATCTCGACTCCTTTAACAATATTTAATTGAAAACAACTTTTCAATAAATTATTCTTCTTACTTATTATAATTTAGAAAAACTCCTTTTCAAAAATATATAAGTAACACTTTCTAATTTAATTAGAAATTTCTATTTCTACTCTCATTAGAAATTACTTTTCCTTAATTAGAAAACTATTTTCTAATGTTAAAAAGAAACTACTTTCAAAATTAAATAAAATACTTTTAACTTTAATTAAGAAAGTCATTTTATATTATTTATTTAGAGATTTATTTCTTAATTAATTAGAAAATTTAAATTAGAAAAATATTTTAAAAAATATTAAAGAAAGCCCATTTTTCTTAATAAATGAAAACATTTTTCAAATTTTATCAAGAAAAATACGTTTTCTAAAAATCAAGAAACTTATTATTCATAAATAAAGAAACAATTTCTAAATAAATTAAATAATAAATCTATAAACAAATAAAATCATAAATTTAATTTATCTCAATCAAATTGAAATAAATAAATTTAATTAAGAAACATTTTTCTTAATTACTTAAGAAATTTTTTTTCTTAATTTTAAGGAGTCTAATTAATTAATTTCAATCTAATTGAAACTAATTAATCTTATTTTAGAAACAACTTTTCTAATTAATTAATTTCAATCTAATTGAAAATAATTAATTCTAAGTTTAGAAACTATTTTCTAAAATTACTTAGGAATCAATATAATTATTAATCTTAATCATATTAAGAAAAATAATTATTTTAATTTTGAAATTGAATGGATAATTTAATTTAATTTAATTTAATAATCCAAACCCCTTGAAAAATTAAATTAAAATTTAAAGCATTCCTAATAAAATTAACTCTTGAAAATTTAATTTAATTTAATAATCCAAACCCCTTGAAAAATTAAATTAAAATTTAACCATTCCTAATAAAATTAACTCTTGAAAACAATTTTCAAAATTAGAAAAACACTTTTTCAAATTTATTAGGAATTGAAACTTACTTAAAACCCACATAATTTTAATTAAACCAATTTAATTAAAAGAAGGATTTTAAAAAAATATTTTGGGTGTCTGACGCCTGCACGCACGCGCTAGTATCTTCTCCTTCAAACTTCCTTTTGTTGCTTCTGCGAATTTTGTTTGTCGCCGTCGAAAGTTTCTCCAGTCATCCACGACGTTTCAACCTACGAAGACGTCAGAAAAGCCTCTATCACGCCATTCCATGAAACACCACCGGCGATAACAACACACACTCATCAACGCTGCTGTTCAGCCAGGAATTTCTCCAGATCGACGGCAACTCATCACCTGTGCGTCTCCAACAGCTCCTTGCAGTCGCCAGACATCGCAAATTCAAGCATGCTCAATGCTTATGGTTTCAAAAACCATGTTATGACAATTGGTTCACTTTTTTTTTGAACCCAAAAAATTTCAGATTTGCAAAATAACAAAAGATCAAAACGATATATGTTTTATTTCGTGCATAGAAGTTTTTATAATGGAGCAAGCAGTTTTAATTTTCAAGAAACTAGTAATCGCAACAACTGTTGTTTTTCGGAAAACAAAAGCACATATAGAAATTGCAGTCACAACACAATCAACTAACAATTGATTTTTCTAAACACATAACTCACAAACCAGAAAATGATGGGTTTCTCAAACCCAACTTCCAGAATCCATATTCTAAAAGAAAGGGGACTTATTGAATTGGGTTTCATAAATCAAGCGGCTTCGAATTTTGTGTTTCCAGAAACAAACGTAAAAGAAAGCATTCTGCATTGCCAGAAGAGAGAAGACTTGTGTTTTCCAGAATACAACACGAATTCCAGCAATCACCGAAAAATAAAAAATTCACAAAACACAACAAGCAGAAACAATCCATTCAGGTGTGACCAATCACACAACTCCAATACGCGTTAAGAACTCCATAACAATTCTAGGGTTCATCGTCTTCTAGGTTGAATTTCCAGAACAAAAGCAAATAGCAGATATGGAGATATGACTTATTACGAACGCAATGACCAAAATAATGGACATGATCAAAGTTCTAGAATTTCAGAACAATTCTGTTCTTCGGGTCTTTTCAGATTCTAATCTTAACTTTTTAGATTTCAGGGTTTATAATATGATCTCTTCATATTTTTCAATTCCAAATTATGAGATCAATGTGAGCAAATAATTTATCAAATTATAGAAATAAAAATCTGGCTCTGATACCATTGTTGGGAAACAGGGTTGGAATCCGATCCCGACCGCAGCGGAATAATTACCAAACTTTTTCGCAATCTTTGATTTCCCAAAAATCAAGATCTCCTTAATTCTATAAAATGATTAACACAAATCATAATAAAGTGAAAACTTAATTCGTATCTTATTTCGAAGCTTGATCTTTATCTTGTCGTATCCCTCGAACCGTTCCCGAAACCGATCCGTTTTAACTACTATAATTGCAAAAATGTCCGGCTTCTAATGATATCCACAGAATGAGTTAAGAGAACTCTGTAACTCTTACAGAGAGGGCTAAGCAAGAAGTACTAGCTCCATAAAGCTTAAGCCTATCTATAATAAGTTCTAGGCATTTTGGTAATTTCATTGAAATTAAAATCTAATTTTAATTAAACTTTAAATAGAATTATTTATAATTCTAATTAAATAACAATTTTGTCTAAATAAAATCCAATATCTCATATTGATCCTTATTTATTAAATATCTCATATTTAATCATAAAGTTTCTTAAACTTTACAATCAAGTCCAACACGATTAAATTAACTTTGCTTTCTTCAACCCATTCTATATGTGAGATCCATTAGGTTCCCAAATATGTTAGCAATGATTATAAATTCTAATTCTAATTCATAATGAGAATTAGATAAATTAAAACTCCTTTTAATTTATCTTTAATTAAACAATTTATAATCATAGATCAAGATTGGCATCTAGCAACGTATTATGACCATCCAAATATTTAGGAGTGTTAAAGTGGTTTTCACTAACCTTTCTTGCATAATTTTTCCATAATTCAATCCTTTCATCATTCAATGTTTCGATTAGACATAAAACATGAAATTAATGTCTACGCTATTTTTGAGTTTAATCATATTAGTTCTCTGCTATTAGCTATCGATTCAATTAATGATATTTGTATACTATTTACAAAGTATCATTTCACCTTGGTCAAAGATTTCTTGAATTAATATTAATCGAGAACAACGAAATATTCTCCCTAATTACTTTAGCGTGATGAATCCAATGACTACCGATTAAACAACCAATGATTAAATAGATAATTTTGATGACCTCAAGTCAAAGGATCACTTATACAATCATCACAATGAGAAATCTATAGAAATACAAGTAATGTTCCAAATAGATTTCTCATATCGGGTTTGTTCAGTGAACTTATTCTCTAGCAAGCACCCACACGTTTTTTTAAGTATCTCTATACTTTAGCCTATAAGATCAACTACTTCCTTCATAAGGAAAAACACAACGTATGCTAATCTTTTTACGTTCTATTAATGTCCAGTTTTAATAGAAAAATGACTAGGAACATTTAGGAATAATACATAAATGCAATATGAATATCATAATTATAATCTCATTATAATTTCATTTGCAATGTACAATTATTCCATGGACTTTATTATATACATCTAAATATGTACAAAATAAAGAATGCCTTTAAATAATTTGCCACTAAACTACAACCAAAGCGATTGGCTATAGGGCATAAATCAACATTTTTAACCAAAGACTTGCAATGAAAATAATGACGCACCAAATGTCTCATCAATCAGGAGAAGCCAAAACAATAACAAATATGTGAAGCCAAGCAACCAAGTTATAACCAAATTATCAAACTATAAGTGCCTGTTTGGATGAGCTTATATCAGTAGAGCTTTTCTAAGAAGAACTTTTCTAAGAAGCTAGTTGACTGTTTGACTGTCCTTTAAAAAAAAGCTTTTTTGAAAGAGCTTCATACAATAGACTGTTTGACAGCATAAAAATAAAAGTACTTTTAATTTTAAATATATTTTATTTTGTAATAAAAATTATTTATACATATAAATATTATTTAAAATATATTAAACAATATGCAAAGCATAATATATTAATTATTATATAATTTTAAACGATATGAAGCATAAATGAAAATATATCTAACCAAATCTTTTATATGGATTATAACATAAGTAAAATTAATATCAAAAATAAATATTAAAACATACAAAAAAGTCAAATAATATTATATAAATCTCAAAATAAACGTGAATATATATTTGTGGGTATTGTGAGAATTATGTGTAAAACATAAGGATAAAAGGGACTAAAAATAGGCTA
The DNA here is from genome assembly GCA_025629805.1 of Erythroxylum baracoense. Taxonomy (NCBI): domain Eukaryota; kingdom Viridiplantae; phylum Streptophyta; class Magnoliopsida; order Malpighiales; family Erythroxylaceae; genus Erythroxylum; species Erythroxylum baracoense. The sequence continues at coordinate 8,361,201 of JAOTAY010000008.1, read as the reverse complement.
ATTAATTGTTTTAAAGAATTACTTGAAAAAGTACTTTTTTGAGAAGCTTCAAAATTGAGCTTCTTAAAAAGCTGTATTTAGCTGTCAAAAAAGTTATATCTATTAAAAAAGTATTTTTTCATTTTACAACGTAACACGTATTTTTCTTTAAAAAAACTTTGTAGTAAAAAAGGTACTTATTTACTCTCTAAAAGCTCAACCAAACAGGCACTAAAGCTTTTAATAAAGTCAGTACTTTCTTCTTTGGAGAAAGTTAGGCCAGCCCTTTCGGGTTAGAAAAATGGTTTAACAGGATTCCAGATCAACCCGAAACAAATCTATGGTTCATGGTTCATGAAGGACGAATCGGATACTGGCTGAACGATAAGACCCCGAAAATGCTAAGTTAGTGGCGGCAAACGTGAACCAACTCTTGTCTCAGTGCAGATCAGAGCAATTTGGTTCATACCAAGGATCCTTTCTCATAGCTTTTAACCAAACCGTCATCTTAAGCATTTAACCAAATATATTTCTATTATCGTCTTGCATTGCAGATGCACCAGTAGACTTTTTCCTTCCATCTCATAGCACATTTGGAAACTTTCTCATTTTTCATTTAAAAAAATCAGTAATGGCTAAGAAAGGGGGAGTTTTTCACTGCCTTGTATGGGGCATATTATAGCATCCCAGTTAAAGTTTCGATTCACAAGTTGTTTGTTTGGCCAATCTTTTTCAGTTCCCTTATGCTCGTCTACTTTACACCTTCTGTTTTATTTTAAAATCTTAAAATCAATTTTATAATTATATTAATTATTTTTTAATGTGATTAAGATTAATAATTGTATTGGTTCCTAATTAAAATTTAAGAAAAGTTGTTTCTAGACTCAAAATTAATTATAATTCAAATAGAGTATAATTAATTAATAGACTCCTTAAAATTAGGAAAAATGATTTCTTAAATAATTAACAAATATGTTTCTTAATTAAAGTTTATTTATTTCAATTTAATTTAATTTAATTTAAATATATTATTTTTATTTAGAGAATTATTATTCTATTTATTTAGAATTTATTTCTTTATTTATGAATATTAACTTTTTCGATTTATTAGAGAAGATACTTTCTTGATTAAATTTGAAAATTATTTTCGTTTATTAATTGAGAAAATTGAGCATTCTTTAATAATTTTACAAATATTTTCTTAATTATTAAAGAAAAATTTTCTAATTAATTAAGAATCAATCTCTAAACAAATAATATATGGGAATTTTTAATTAAATTTAAAAATATTTTATTTAATCTTTAAAGCAGTTTCTTTTTGATATTAGAAAATGGTTTTCTAATTAAGGAAAAATAATTTCTAATGATTAGATATAATTTTTCTAATTAGATTAGAATGCCTTACTTTTAATTAAATTTTGGAAAAGGATTTTTTGTAAATTATGATAAGTAAGAAACATAGTTTATTCAAAATTATTTTCAATTAATTTATTAAAGGAGTAAAGATAACTATAAATAATTTTCAAATGAATTTGAAAATTGATTTTAAATCAAATTAAATTTTTATTTGGAATATAAATTTAATTCATTTAGAAAAATGAGTTTAATTTAATCTAAATTTTGAAAGAGTTGAAAATATTATTTTAGATTATGAAAATCAATAACTATAATGAAAGAAAACTTGATATTTTGTGCGTATAATTTGATTATATATGCATAAATTGCATGTTTAATATATGTTTGACATATTATGCGTGTTAAATTATATGTTTTATATTTATGATATTATACATGCAATTTTGTGTTTGGTGCAACAAATAAAATTAAATATCTCATTAAAATATTAAGCACGTGTTGAGGATGTGATTGTTATCTTCTATTATTTAAGAATACAACTAGAATTTTTTATTGTAAAGTTTTTTGAGTACTCAAGACCTCTTTAACTTTAATATATATTTTTAACTTAAATTAATGGATTATATTTTACTAAATTGGTTTGATTTGGATGAATGACTCATGATCATACAAAGTTAGAGGCAAGGATAGGAATAATATATAAGATATATTTTGGCAAAAAATTGTTACCTAATTGATATAGGAGTCACATAAGATGTGATTGATAAGGATGTTATTTACCTAATTTACATTTAGTTAGTTTGTTGAGTGACTCAAGATTAACTAAATTTGAATGAGATCCTAATCCACTAGAGATATTAGGGTAATCTTTTCGAATAGTAGTGAGGGATGTTATTTCGAATAAAATAGTGGAAGTAACTAAATACATGATTAATACTGATCTTATTTGGTAGTCGAGACATATAACCAATGCTTTTTTTCTTGCATTTATACGTTATTATGAGTAGAAATTATCTTTGTTTAGTCTTTGTTTGGTATAGTTGATACTAAGTCGTTAATGAATCAATTTTTTTGGACATAAGTTATGTTTGTGAAGAGTTCTCAAAGTTAAATAAAAAAGTTGTATGTCTATTATGTAATTTTGTTATAGTCCATGTTGAGGATTTGGTGACAGTTTTAAAGATATGTTAATATCATATAGATGATAAAATGTGATAACATTTTGAGTTGAATGATGTCTCATAAGCTTCAATCACATCATATAAAATGTATGCCAACACGATTATAGTAAGATGCAAGAGATTGTATAGAGTAGAGCTAAAAAGTATAATACATTGATAGAATTATTCCACTTAATTTAGCTATAAAAAGCATAAACATGGACTACAAATGAAGGCATCTGCTATAGTATGATAATAGTTGTCATTGGAAGCAAATATTTACATAAGTTTTCTTGCCTATATGAAATATGATAGAGATCATATATATTTGTAATTCATGCTCCTGAGAACTTGATATTGAATTTAGATTCAATATTATTACAATGTTCAAGGCATGATAATAAATAGTTTATTGAGTAAAAATATTTGATTTAAGTTTATACACATAGATTATATATGTTGCATAGGAGACTTATGTTTTATATAAGTGGCAAAATACAAAGTTGGATAACTGAGACTATCTTTTCATTTCATGTTGTTTAAATTAACATGATGAGAATATAAAGTTACATATAAGGATATATGTATTGTTTTGATTATGAATTGTATAAAAGTTGTGAAACTTATTATGTTAAAGAATAACTAAATCAAACTTTGGTGAAAGGATTATGATGGTATTAAATTACTAAATCTTATACATGTGATCTATGGATGTAATAATAGTTCATAAACAGATGACACTTATATTTCGTTAGATTACTAATGACTTTGTGTGATATAGTCATATGTATTAAATGAAATATTGATTTAATTTTTGAAATGTTTAAAATGTTTAATGTAAGTATAAATTAAGCAATGAGAATGTTGAAGCACTTCAAAGAGATCAATGCAGTGAGAATTATATTTTTCAATTATCTATAGGAATGAGATTCGTTGGTGAATATCTGTATAACCAAATTTCATAATAGTATGGATTTATGTAAGGAGAAAAATGTAATATGACATATGACATATTGTATGCGTAATATTTATTTTTCTATAGTTATGCCTAGTATTACAACTTACATTCAATAGTTCCAATTAAATCAATTAGCAAGATTTAATGTTAGATATAAAATGACAAGACTTTGAAAGAGTCAAAGTTAATGATTTTGGGATGTGATACTTAGTTAAAGCATGTATTATCCAATAAGTTTGTAAATAAATTGAATAATAAATCCAAAAGTATGGATATAATTTTACACCTACTGAACAAATTGTTTGCTTCAATACAAATTTATGGGAGAATGATTCTCAAAATAAGTATTAGGGGTAAGATAAAATTTAAAAGGTTTAAATCTCAAAACAATACATCCAATCACAACGAATGTCTTTGTTGATACATTTGATATATAGTGAAAAGGCTATGGAATGTTGAAAGATACACTTTCATGATAAATTCAAAGTGTTTATTTTGGAGATGATTGTGAATTTATCATATTTACAAGAAGATTAAGGAGTATAGATTGTCTTCTTCAATGGGAGTATGTAAAGACATACTACTTATATAGAATTCATATTTTTAATTATTAAATATATGACAGTTCAACAACAACTCTGATTAGAAGTGAAAAAGATAATAACTTCATTTTAGAAATTAGATCTATAGAGAGAGATATGGAAGTTGTTTTCATATTTTAGTCTAAATACATGGATATCATACTAAAGGTGTTTAGTATTTAAGATATCTCAAACTTGTGTAGTACCAAAGATATCCATTATTCTATACATGAATTGATAATTGAGTTCAAGGTTATAAGGATAATATGTTTAGAAGTAAATCTTAATTAAGGTATATTTTACTTAGAATAATAATATTTTAAGATTAGGAAGGTTCCAATGCAGTATTGATTGCTAATCAAGCTATAATATATTTTTCATTTTGTGGAAATGAATATTTGGATCAAGAAATGCTTTCATAAACTTTGTATAGTTTCTTGCAATGCTCAGACAGTAATGTACCATAGAATATCAGAGTCATTGAGCAAATAAAAAGAGCTAATGTCTCATCAAAGATCCAAGTATGTTGTATTTAGGAAGTTTATTTTAATTATAATGATAGTTGAGATAGAAATTGGAAGATTTAAACAAGTGCTCATTATATAAAACCTTACAAAATTCTCCTATTAAACCATTATCCTGGTAGTAACATGATCATCATATAAAGATATAGTACAAGATACTTAAAACAATTGGCTTATTGCAAATAACAATTGCTTGATTATATCTTATAGTTAATCGATCGATTGTAGTTTAATGACAAAATAATTTAAAGACATTATTTATCTTATACATATTTAAATGTATATAATAAAGTCCATAGATAAATATAAATTGAAAATGAAATTAGGATAAAATCACATTGATGAGACTTATATTGCATTTATATATTATCCCAAAATTGTTCTGTTGAGACTAAACATCAATAGAACATAAAAAGACTAGCATACATTATGTTTTTTCTTATGAAGAAGTAATGGATCTTACAGACTCAATTATAGAGATACTTAAATAAACATGTGGGTGCTTATGAGAATAATTTCACTGATTTGATCCCATATCAGAAATCTATTTGGAACATTACTCATATATGTGATCCTCTGACTTGAGATCTTTAAAGTATCTTGTGTAAGGATTTTTATGTGTTGATACTACTTATGACCTATTCTAGTGAATGATAGCTTAGTTGATAGTCATTGGATGTAATATAAACTATATGAAAGAGTTGAGTAATCAATATAAGACTCATTACCCTAAAGTAATTAAAGAGAATGTTTCATTGTTCTCAATTAGGATTAATTTAAGAAATCCTTTACCAAAGTGGAACGACACTTTAAAAATAGTTTTCAAATTTTATTAATTGAATCAATTACTGATGTTAGAATACTAACATAATTGAACTTAAATAGAGTATATACTAATTTCATGCTCTATTTCCAACCAAAACATCGTACGACGAAAGAATCAAATTATATGAAATGGTTATACAAAGAAAGGTTAGTCAAAACAACTTTGACATTCTTAAATAATTAAACGGTCATGATGTGCTGCTAAATGACAATCTTGATCTATAAATATAAGTTGTTTATTAGAGAATTAAAGATAAATTAAAAGAGTTTAATTTATTTAATCCTATATATGATTTGGGATTGTAATGTATATCCATTACCAACATATTTGAGAAAATATTGGGTTGCACATAAAGAACGAGTTGAAGAGAGATAAGGTGTTTTAATCAAGTTGAATTTGATTATAAAGTTTGAGAAATTTTATGATTAACCATGAGATAGTTAATAAATAATGATCAATATTAGATATTAGATCTTATTTGGCATAATTGGAATTTAATTAGAATTAATTATAAGTCTAATGAAGGTTTAACTAAAATTAGATTTTTAATTTTAATTAAATTACTAGAATGTCCAAATTATATTATAAATAGGCTTAGCTTCTAAGGGAGCTAGCACTCCTTGCCTTACTCTTTCTATAATAGTTGTAAAGTTGTCTCAACATGTTCTGCAGATATTATTAAAGGCTAAACACTTATGTAGCTAAAATGGTTGAGATGAATTGATTTCAGAAATGATTTAAAGATACGATAAGAGTACAATTAAGTTTCAAAATAAGGTACAAGTTATGATTCATGTTTTATTATATTTTATGTGTAAAACTTGTTATAGATTTAAAATGATCTTGACTTTTAAAAAATCATACAAAAATTTTTCATAATTATTTCGCTACGTGTAGGATCAGATCCTATCTTGATTTTCCAATAATATATTCCAGTCATTTTCGTAGAAAATTGCAATTAAAGACGAATACATGTTATGAATATTTGAATGGAAATAGATATCTATCATAAAAATCTCCCTATAATTGTTGTTATCATTTTTACATTTATAAAGAAAAATTTGAACCCTTTTTTACTTAATTTTGGTTGTAGAATAGGAAACTTAAGCAGTGATTCTGAACTCTGACTCTAATTACTTGTATCATCAACTTAAACTCTGTTATGTTGGTCGTATAGTTATTTTATTAGAGAGGACAATTTTTAAGGCACTGGATATTTAAGTTAAGTTTTAATTAGTTCAATTGATATGCATAAAATGCAGTAGTATTTGTTTTCTCAATTTATATTCCTTAATTCAGATTATTTTTATAAAAATGACTGGCTCTAACACTTTTGAGTAAACTCGCTTAAAATTTCCTAACAGCTCCATTCTTTGTGTTGTTTAAGGTAAATTTATGTTCTTAATTAAATATAAGAATTTAAGATAGGACAAACAAAAGAAATATTAACTGATTGCTAAACTCATAGTATTTAGGAAATATGGTTGATTTTAGACTGTTAGAATATTAAGTTTCAGTTCTAGATTTTACCTTGGAATTTTGAAATTTTAGATTAGGTATAGTAGTAGTTTTAGGATTTGATTTCTATAGATTTAGGATAAGATTTCAGAGTTTAATATAGCTCGAATGTAGGGTTGATATAGTTATAACTTCGGCTTTGGTTTCTGGAATTTTAAGATTATAATTGATGGAATTTAATGAAGAACATAAATAAGAGAGGGTAAGAAACTAGGAATCACACCTAGAGTCTAAAAATCATGGTTAGAAGAAAGCATCACACCTAATTGCAAAACTCAGATTTGTAGAAAAAATTTCATGATATGTTCTTATTGAAGGCTTAATACATATATTTATAGAAAATTCTTAGAAACCTTATTCTAGTGGGAAAAGGTTCTTATCAAATTTAAATCATATTCTAATAAAATTTATGTAAGTTTAATTCTTAAACAACAACATATGATAACATATCTAAAACTATAATAATATAATTATTTACTACTTCTTCTTATCTAATAGGGAATCATAATATAATATAAATTTCAACCCTTATTGTCTTTGTTGTCAACTCAAGTTCCATCCTCCATACTAATGAGGCTTACGGTTGATTAAAAATTTCCTCTTTTATTTCTTTTAGAAAATTTAAGCTTTTTTGCATCAATTCTTCCTAGCTTATCTGAAGTCATCCTTGACATAGAATGTAACAAATACTAATAGTATAAATCTGGATTCAACTTCTAAAATTTATATTCTAAAAATCAAGTACTATTAGAAATTGGTTTCCCTTTTCACTTGACAAGAAATTGTTGATATCCTCCATATCTTTTGGTTAAACTTTGTCCATTGGGAACATCTTTTATCTTCTCTTTTAAGGCACAGCTGGATTTCTTACAGTTGTAGTAGGGGATTGCATATCATCTTATCCATCATAAATAGTTAAGCTCGCAACATTAAAGATAGGACTAATTCCTATGTCATATGGTGATTCTAAAACATAAACATTAACGCTTATCTTCTTAAGGATCTTATAAGGTCCAACACTCCATGAATGAAATTTCTTATATTTTATTTTTAGAAAACACTCTGGATGGATCCTAACCATCACCATATCCCCTTCATTGAATTCCACCAATCTATGAATCAATATATTCTTTATACGATAAGTAGTTGGTTGTTATCTTTTGTTGTACCTCATCAAAGATGTCCATCAAATGTTGTGAAAAACCTTCATCTTCAATATTGACTTGTGTTGTTTGTGGTAAACGAACTAGATCAATAGGCATCCTTTGTTGAACTGCTAAATCTATCTCAAAAGGACTCCAGTAGACATATATAGTATTGCTGTATGTAAATTCTATTATAGAAAGAATTAGGTCCTAATTCTTCATATTTTCTCCAACCAATCATCTTAACAAATCTCCTAAGCTTCCATTCACCACTTTTATTTTTCCATCAATTTAGGGATGCAAATAACTTAAAACAGGTAGTGGTGTGTATATTTACAATTTTTTTTTCTTTTAACTAATAGACATGTTCAACATTACCGTATGACCTTAGATATGTCCCACTTTAAAGAGGACCAATAAAAGCTATCTTTAACCATTGCTATGGTTTTATATCTTCCAAATTGTCTTACTACCCCTTTTCCATGTAATTTCAAAATCATATACTCCTTTATAGAAGAATTGGGTAAGCAAATTTCATTTCCTTTAAAAAGAAATCATCATGGATCACAAAAGGAAATTGGTGGTCTTTTTATCTAGTTGCAATTTTTAAATAGATTATCCCAAAATCTTGATTTGAAATAAATTCTTTTTTATTTTATTAGATTGCATAACATTTACCACCAAATTGTTAAGAAAATAGCTCTATCTACTTAATGCATTTGTTGCCTTACTGTTAACTTATATTTAATATTTAATAATAAAGTTAAATTGCTCCAAAAATTGACTCCATAAGGTGGCCTTTTGTTCAAGTTCTTTTGGGACATAAAGTGTTTAAGAGATTCATGATCCAAATGTAGAATAAACTCCTTGTATAAGAGATAGTTATGTTAATTGTGAAGAGAATGTACCATTGCATAAGATTCCTTATCTTAAGTTGAATATTATCACTTCTCTTCACTTAACTTCTCACTAAAGTACGCAATTATGTCTCTCTCTTGGCTAAGTATGCCTCAAATTCCCATATGAGAGCATCATAAGAAACTTCAAATACCTTTAAAATGCCAAGAAGTTGCAAAATAAGAGATTTAGTCATTTTTTTCTTAATTTCTTGAAAAGCTTTATTAATTGCCTTTGACCCAAAAAAATTGTCCTTTTTTCATTCAATTAGTAATGGTGCCATCATAATGCTAAAGTTAAGAATAGATTACCTATAGAATGTTGCTTGGCCATGGAACCTTTGTGTCTCATGCAAATCCTTTGGAATAGGTCAATCATAGATGACCTTATTCGTCTAAACTTCCATCGCCACTCCATAATAGAATATAATAAAATTGAAAAATACATCACTTGGTTGTATGAAAGAATAATCTTTAAGTTGATATAAAGCTTCTCTTACCTTAAAAACCTCAAAACTAGTTGTAAATGTAATAGTTGGTCTTCCTTAGTTTTATTGTATATTAATATATTAACAAAATATACGACAAAACATTTGCCCATAAATGGTCGAATCACTTGATTCATCACTCTCGTAAAAGTACTATGTGCATTTAAGAGTCTAAATGGAATCAATAAACCTTTATAAAGTCCCTCTTTAATTTTAAAATATGTTTTCCATTTATCTCCAAGTCTTATTCTAATTTGATGATACCCACTTCATAAATCTATCTTGGTAAAGATAGTAGTTCTAGTCAACATATCTGACCTATTATCACGACAATATATTGGAAGCCTATACCTTATTGTAATCTTGTTTATCACCTAACAATCAATGCATATTCCCCAACTTATATCTTTTTTAGGATTCAATAATGTTGAAACTCCACAAAGACTAAGATTTCATTGAATAAATCCTTTTTAGTGACGCCTCTACTTTTCTCTTTGGATCTTCATTATTAGTAGGATCTAGGCAATAAGCTAGAAGATTTGGTAAAAAGATTAGGTACTAAGTCAATCCGATGTTAAATATCTTATAAAAGATGTAGTTCACCTAGTAAATCATTTGGTTTAAGGTCTTAAAAATCAGTTAGTAGTTCACCCACTTCTTTTGGTAAGGTAAGGAATGTTTTAGGTGTTGTTTCTGTTACTTCTCTTATTACCATTGCAAACATAATTCCCTTCTCTTTATTGACAACTTCATATTCTCTCTCCTTAAGGAAATTAAGATACTTTTTCTTAGCATTTAGGGCTATCTTGTTACTTCCTATTTGTTTTTCTACCTTGTTTACCTTTATAGCCTTCAAAATTATATTCTTTCTATAAAATATAAACTAATAGGTGTCAGCTTTTTTGAAGTAATGCACATCTTAATCATAAAGTCCTAGTCAACCAATTAAAATATGAGATATTTTCATAAGAATAATATCAAACCAAATAGAGTCTTCATATATTCCTAATTTGAAAGATACTAAGCACCTTTGAGCAAACTAGTATAACACTATCATCCACCTAAGCAATTTGTAGGATGTGAATGTTTCTTTGTTATAAATTCAATCGCTTCACCCTAATACCACATTCATACTACTTCAACCATCAATGATAAGCTTACATACTTTATCTCTGCATCTAACTTAAATAAAGAAAATAGTAATACGAAGTCATTATTTTTGTTCTTTCACCTTAGGGATAGTAAGTATACATCTCACTACATTAATATTTGTAGGACTAGCTAGTTCATTACTAGAGTCTCCTTTCAACCCCTCTCCAGCTTCTTGTTTAAACACATATTCATCAAATTCTTTGCCATCTTCTTCTCCCATCATATGCAAACCTCTATTGGTACATTCATAAGCAAAGTGGCCCCTCCTATTGCATTAAAAACACTTCTTGTCACTATTTCCTCCTTTTGTCCAAGTTTCAGTAATGACTTCTTCTTTGAGTTCACTTTATTGAGAAGTTATTTTTTTATTCAAATTTTGATAAATTAGGTGTGGTCTCAAATTTTGCACCATCGTAATTCTTTTCATGGCAAACTCCTTAACTTGACTTTGAAACTTTTTAGTTACTTATTATCCTAAATATTGTTTCACTCTTCAAATCAAGTGATATGCATCTTCAAGAGTTTACATATTTGGCATTATCAGGTCCTTACAAATTTCTGCCTTTAAACCATTTTTGTAGTGAGATATAAGTTATCATTCCAACTCCAGTCTTTCAGATTAGGTAGAAAGTCATCAAATATTTCCATGTACTCAATTACAACATAATCCCTTGTCTAAGAGTTGTGAGTTGATCTTAGAAATCTTTTTGATAGTGAAATAGTAAGTAATTTATTTTATAACTTCAGCTTCATCTCTTCCCAATAATTTTTTTTGAAGTCTATCATCATCGATCTTTACTAGATTTTAGTATATCTAACTGTCTTCATCTTCATAAATCAAACTTTTTGATCTTTTTACATGTCGTACCAGATAAAGAAATCTTTCATTGCCACTTTTCAATCTTAGAATATATATGGATCTATCTTTACTATAAAATTAAGGGCTTCAATACGAACTTTCTTAGTGATATCATCGAGTATGTTAAGTGTTTCAACTTTATCATGGCCTCTAAATTCTTGTATGCACTCTCTATATGTTGCTAGTTGGTTTCTTTATCTTGGATATCACAATAGGCATTGATTTCCTAACCTCACTCGTTGTTGATTAGTTTTAGCCTTTTTATTTTATATTTTACCTTTTCCACTCTCAACATCTGGTGAAGTTTTTTGTCTGTTGTTGTTTCTTGGACTAGTTTTTACGACATTTTGTGATTGAGGGTCACTAAGGTCCAATATTTCTATAACTCTTAAAATTACTTTATCTTGCTCTTAGTCACTGAATATTATTCTATACACCCTTCTACTAAGCGTTGCCATTGTGAACCAAAGTTTTGATGCCAAATTAAAGTAGGAAAAATAGATGAAATATTAACTAATAGCTAAACTCATAAAATTTGAGAAATATGATTAACATTGGACTATTGGAATATCAACTTTCAGGTTTGGATTTTAGCTTGGAATGTTGAAATTCATATTAAATATAGCTGGGTTTTTTAGGATTTGATTGTTGAAATTTAGGAAAGGATTTCAGGGTTTAATACGAATGGAATGTAAGGTTGACATAGTTAGAATTAAGGGTTTTGGATACTAAAATTTTAAGGTTAAAATTGTTAGAGTTTAGTGAAGAACACAAATAAGGGATGATAGGAAACTAGGAATCACTCCTAGGGTCTAAGAATCACTCCTAGAAGAAATCATCACACCTTCTAGTTAAAAAATTAACTTTGTAGAAAAAATACAAAATATGTTCTTATTAAAGGGTTAAGTACATATATTTATAGAAAATTCTTAGAACCCTTATTCTAGTAGGAAAAAGTTTCTATCAACTTTAATTCCTATTCTAATATAATTTCTCTAAGTTTAAGTCTTAAACAACTAGGATAACATATTTAAGACTAGAATAACATAATTATCTTGCTGCTACTTCCTATCCAAATAGAAATCCTAACATAAACTATTGTCTTTGTTATCAACTCAATTCTTATCCTTCTTCCCACCAAATTGAGGCTTGTGGTTAACTAATTTTTTTTCTTTTATTTCTTCTATAAACTTTATGCTCTTTGCAATCAAATAATGATCTTAGTGTTCTATATACAGGTTCTTGGCAAAAAAGCTTTGGCTATAAGCCATAATTGGGATTTCATGAATCCGTAAAAGCAAATACACAAGCTAAAATCAAAGTTAGAGGAACTTAAAAAGCAAAAGAAAGCATCTTAGTTTGGCAAGTCACCATGGAAGCCAAGGTGCAAGAGATCTGCTTAGGTTAGGCTAGTAACCAATCAAACACTCTTGGTGTCAAAAAACTCTTGTAATCTAACAAAAAAGGGATTTATGATGTATTTTTCATTCCTATACAACAATTTAACTTGTTCTAATACAAATTTCTTGCATATCTAAAGATGAAGCTTGACTTTTTCTCTTATTGCCAATAAGATAGATCAGCTTTATAGGCACTCTAGCAAATAAGTTAGCAGACCATCTATCTCAAATGTTGTCGTCAGGGAAGGTTCATCCTCAAACTTATAGTCAAGATATTACCAACCCCTCTGCCCCATACAATCATCATTTGATAAACCAATACAACCACCAACCCACCTAAATACAGCTAGCACTAGCATACCCACCTATGTGAACCACTCAAATACATCAACCCAGTGAAAGTCCTATTGATGTGTAAGATCTAAGTAAGTCCTGTAATATGTAGCCTTACCCTAACTAGTAAAGAGGCTATTTTTGATAAACCTACCTGACGAAACACACACACACACACACACACATGCATATAATAATAATAATAATAATAATAATAATAATAATAATAATAATAATAATAATAATAATAATAATAATAATAACAACAACAACAACAACAATAATAATAATAATAAACAAAAAAGAAATAAAAGAATAAAAATGATGATATCTATAACATTATTTTCTCCAAATTAACAAACCACAACATTATGTTTTTTTGATTATTTTTATGCATATTTTGATCAGCATATAAAATTCACCACCAACTCCCCGTTAAAAGCCTCATATGCGTTAGTGCAAAGCAAAAGCCATAGACACCCCTTTGTTGGACTCATAATAATCAGTGTGTTGTTTTGACTTTGGGGTATTTTGGTATTTTAGGTGTGGGGTAATCAGCTGATTACCCCAAACGCTGAGTACCCATAGCTTTTTGATTTTTGACTGGTTGGGTTGAATCAGCCAACCCAACCAGCCAACTATCAAACAAATTTATCAGCTGTTTGACTAAGTCAAACAGCTAATTTTAGTCAATCAACCAAAATTTGGTTGATCAGCTATCATCCAAACATGGCTTAAGTCCATCTTGCAAAGTTCCTTGAAAGACATGACATATGTGCACAGTGTACTGTGTTAGGCACACTTCAAAGGCGAAATAGGACACTAATAGATATGGTTAGGATTATGATGAGTAACTCTTCATTGCCTAAATCCCTGTGGATGTATGCTCTCAATACTGCAATGCATTTATTGAAGAGGGTCCCCAGTAAGGCAGTCCCAAAAACTCCCTTTGAATTGTGGACTAAAAGGAGACTAAGTTTAAGACATTTGCATATTTTGGGTTGGTTAATATAGTCAAGAATTGACAATCCACAAAAAGGAAAATTAGATTCTCAAACTATTTGTGGATACTTTATTAGTTACCCAGAAAAAACTAAAGGATTTAAGTTTTATTGCTCAAACCATAATCCTAGAATTGTTGAAACTAAAAATGCTAGATTTATTAAGAATAGTGAAGTCAGTAGGAGTGCTAAACAAAAAATGTGGATAGTAAGGAAGTAAAGTTATAAATTCCTCTAATAATCAAGACTCCTCCATCTATAATTTTTCCAAATATTATACCAATAATTAGTGAACCTTTGGGTAATAATGACCAACATTTGAATGAGGAAACTTATAATGTTCCAAATATTGTTCAATTAATTAATGAAAATTTAAACAATACTAGACAATCTTCGAATGATTAAGCACATTTGCAAGAAACTAACTCATCATTAACTATTGTACATAAACCACAAGGAATGCCTTCAAGAAGATCTTAAAGAGAAAGAAAGTCGGTCATTTCGAATGACTATGTGGTTTATTTATAAAAGTATGATGTTGATATTGGAATCAATAAAGATCCAATTTTATTTTGACAAGTCATAAAATGTGTTGAATTTGAAAAATGGATTGATGCCATGAAGGATAAGTTAAAATCCATGAATGACAATGAAGTTAAGGTGTTAAACGAGTCAGGTGTAAATAGGTTTCCAAAACCAAACCCAACTCAAAGGGCAATATTGAACAATATAAAACTAGATTTTTCCAAAGGGTTTCACTAAAAAAGGGGCCATTGATTATAATGAAACATTTGCACTTGTATCAAAGAAAGACTCAATAAGGATTATAATGTAATCGGTGGCTCATTATGATTTAAAGATATACCAAATGGATGTGAAAACAACCTTTTTGAATGGGAATCTTAGAAGATGAAGTGCATGGACCAACTTGAAAGTTTCTCGAATGGTCAAATGGTGTGTAAACTGAAGAAATTTTTATATAGACTTAAATAAGCCTTATGACAATGACATCTTAAGTTCAACGATAGTATAACGTCTTTCATTTTTTTAAAAAACATTATTTATCGATGTATAAACTGAAAGGTCAATAGGTGTAAGTTTATCTTCTTAGTTATATATGTTGATGATATATTACTTGCTGCTAATGATTTAGGAATATTACATGAGACGAAAGTTTTTCTCTCTAAAAATTTTCAAATGAAAGATATGGGTGAGGCATCATGTCTAATAGGAGTTGAAACTTTCCATGACAAATTATAAGGAATGTTAGCATTATCTCATAAAGGTTATATTGAAAGAATCTTAGAGATACTAATATGAACAATTGTTTAGTAGGACCATTCCCATTCAATAAGGGAACAAATTTAGTCTTATGCAAAATCCAAAAAATGATGTAGAATAGAAAAGGATGGAGAGAATTCATTATGCTTCAGTCGTGGGTAGTTTGATGTATTTGCAAACCTACATAAGACGAGATATTAGTTTTACGGTTAGTATATTGAGCAGTTATCAAAGTAATCTTAGAATTGATTATTGGAAAGTTGCAAAGAAAGTAATGAGGTACTTGCAAAGAACAAAGTATTTCAAACTCACATACTCAAGGTCCAGTCATTTGGAAGTGATTGGATACTCTAGTTAAGATTTTATTGGTTGTCTTGATAGCAAAATGTCCACATTTAGTTATATGTTTCTTATGGCAAATAGAGCAATATTATGAAAGAGCGCTAAACAGTCTGTTATTGCTCTTATCCACCATAGAAGCAGAGTTTATAGCATGCTATGAAGCAACAATTCATGCATTATGATTGCGGAATTTTATTTCAGGACTTAGGATTGTTAACATCATCGCCAAGTCACTGAAAATTTACTGTGATAATTTTACTGCAGTGTTTTTCTCTAAAAATGACAAATATTTTAAAGATGTCAAACATATAGAATAAAATTATTTTGTCGTTAAAATGGAAATTCAAAAATAAAGAGAGTCCATTGAGCGTATTAGGACAAATCTTATGATATCAGGTCCATTAACTAAGGATTTGCAACCAAAAACATTTAAAGAACATGTATATGGAATGGGTCTTGATTGTGACGATGAATAATGTATACCTATTATGTTGACGGTAACACTTTAAGTTCAATTATGTTTTTATGATTGCATTATGTTTTTTTTTTGTTTTATAATGAATATGTATTAATGTTTTAACGAGAAAGTCTGTAAGACACAACGTTATAGGTCATGATGTTTTATTTATAGCATTATTATGGATTTAGTTTGGTAAGTAACATGTGTCGTAGTATATGGAAGGAAGTATGATGCAAAATTATAATATACGACTACCATAACTCGCATGTGTTGTTTATCATGCTAAATCATTCGTGTTAAGCTTTCAGGGTTTAATTTGTTCACTCATAGTTATGCTATTTAATATTATGATTATCTTATGATTAGGTCAAGTAGGAGAACGTTAGTATGTGGCCTAATATTGGGCTTACTAATGACTAAACCAAAGCCCAATCAATAATAAATAAATAGCTAATTAATCTTAACTATTGATCTGGTTACTTGATAGACATACTAAATGAAAGTTAATTGATATAAATTGATCATGTCTCTACCCATTAGGTTTTACGCTTAATAAAAGACATCATCATAAAGCTACCATAAGAAAGAGGGTTAAGGGAAAGAAATTAATTTATCAAGTATTATACAAGTTTGCATCATGGCGTTTCAATTGACTTTTTCAATATGTTTATTGTTTATTGTCACGTGAAAAAATTATATGTTCAAAATCTTTTTATAGTTATGCTAATACCCAAAATTATGGTCGCAGTGACAATAAATTTCTAAGATTAACGCAATAAACTAAGAAGAGTGAAATTAAAGGGTTGGGTTCGCACTTTACTAGGATGTCATACTCTCTTGTACAAACAATTAATTTGTTCTAGTTACAAGCTTAATTTTTCGAATACGCCCTTAAAGAATGTATAATAACAGGATAAAAACATTACGGGAGAGCATTAGAAGGGAAAGCAAATTTACTACCTTAGTTTGACGAAGCTGAGACTTGGATCAGTAACTAATATACAGAACGACACTTGCATGCATTGGCTAGACTGTCATAAATTTGGCATCGAACTTATCTGTAGATACTATAGTATATAAGACATATTGCAAGAGCACGATGCAAACGAGAGAAAAAAAAAAAACCTAAGATCCAAGATGAAATTTATGTTAAAATTATCTAATTTATAAGAGTAGTTTATCAATTTTGTTAGATAACATTTTAGAGGACAAAAACATGTCATCATTTTGTGGTCTTACTCATAATGGTCCAACTATATAATTTATATTGAGAGAGGAGTAAATGAGGAACACAGTTTTGGAACATTTTTATATGCAAAGACGAATAATGATCTTTTGTATTCAATTAATTAAGTAGGAACTGTCAAAAGAGAGTACTGGTGATTAGTATGTCCCCGAACCCTCATGGATACAAAGTAAAGCTGTATTATATAGTGATGTTATGCCAACTATTTCGACCCCACCATGGGTCTACCAAGCAGGTAACTTGCAAAGTCTAGATCAAAACATAATACGTGAAATGCGAAATTTCATGATTTCATGTACTAGAAATTCAATGATATCGAAATCATTTGGTTGCGCACTTATGTAATACATGTATCTAACTACCAACTAAGTTCTCTGAATCCACCTCATTATTGTCATCTTCCTAGCTATAAAGCTTTATAAAAGTTTTTAGATCTTGTTCGTACCCAAAAAAAAGAAAAGTGTTATCACAACTTTGGCCCTTTTCAGTCTCATTTTATAACCACCCTATACACGCAACGCTACCAGAAGTCCAGCTCTCTCCGTCTCTCACAGTTTCTTCCTCCCTCACGTTGTGAAGAATGGAGTTTGGAAGTATTATTCAGTTCCTTGAAAACAAGTCAGTTTTGGTCACTGGAGCAACTGGGTTCTTGGCAAAGAGTATCTACCCTCTCTGAACCCCTAGAATTAATATCTGCACTTCATTTTCTGTCAGGGTTGATTCAGAATCACAGTTTTTATGAGTTTCTGCTTTGGTAAGTGGAACCTTTAACTTCTTATATTTATTGCAGTTTTTGTGGAGAAGATACTGAGGGTTCAACCAAAGGTGAAGAAAATTTATCTTCTCCTCAGGGCCGCAGATGCTAATACTGCTCATGAACGCTTACAAAATGAGGTAACACACTTCGACATAAAAGAAAAAGAGAACAAACACTGGTATGAGAAACATAAATATACTTAAAAAACGAAAGCTAAATTCTACGCTTTTATGGCTTGGTAGTTGTCTTAGGATAAACATGGTTTACTGTATCCGGAATCCCGGATCATCTAATGTCTTCTAGGTTGCTATATGCTCTGTTATATATAATTTTTTGCAGACTTGATGTCATATATGGCCCAGTCATGCATACGAAGAAGATCTTTAGGATAAACATAAACAATTAGGTAATGCAAAATCAACAGAAACAATCGCAGAATGGAAAGAGCAACATTAACAGTGTAAGGTTTCTCGAAAGAAAAAAAAATAAACAGAAGGAGGAGCAATATTCCGAATAATGTCAAATAATTATTCTGGAAAAATTTCTCTCATTAAATGAGAAAATACATTGAAAAAACAAAGTTTCAAGGGGCTTGTGATGGCAATCAATAATGTTTCTAGTACGTAGTTTCCGATATATTATTAAGGAGCTAAGAAGAAAAAAATATCTCATCTCATTATCAATGATTCCTGTCATGATAATAATTGCTAATTACTGTTAGGCATAAGTAATAATTCAAGATTCTCTTTCTTATTTTTGCATTAAGATCATAGGAAAGGACCTATTTAGACTTTTGAGAGAAAAATATGGGACCAATCTGAATTCCATCATCAAGGACAAGCTTGTTCCACTAGCTGGTGATGTTTGTTCGCCGGACTTAGGATTGAAAGACTCAAACCTCAGGGAACAGATGATGAGTGACCTAGACGTTGTTCTTAATTTTGCTGCCACAACCGACTTCAACGAAAGGTAACGTACTGAAGGTGGAGGGCACATTTTTCTCTCTGTTTTTTTTTTTTTATGTTGATGTTAATAGACTTGACATCACTCTATTCTGAAAATTTCGTGGCAGATACGACATTGCACTGGGCGCCAACACCATAGGAGCAATGCATGCTTTGAGCTTTTCCCAGAGATGCGCTAAAGTCAACTTACTTGTACATGTATCAACAGGTGATAACCAGCCTCTCCACCTTTCCCTTGTTCTCTTCTCCACTTCTTTTTGTTGAAAATTAAGGTCCATTTACACCTTCAACTTGTGATGCATTTGGAGCTGTTAATTAATGATATCAATCATGCAGAATGATTATTATTAACGTTAAGAGCATGTGTTTCAGCTTATGTTTGTGGCGAAAGTTCGGGGTTAATACGTGAGAACTCATACCGCTTGGGCGACACACTGAATAGTGCTTCTGGACTAAACGTAGATGAAGAAAAAAGAATAGTTGAAGCCAAATTGAATGAACTCCGAACTGGAGGTGCGACGAAACAAGAAATTGAAGAGACTATGAAGGACTTGGGCATGAAAAGGTTAATTGGTCGTTCTATGTGAATCACTGATCTGGAAATGTGTCGTTGTTTAAAGCCTAATTGAATTATTATTTTCTTTCAAACCATTACTAGGGCAAAGGTTTATGGATGGCCAAATACGTATGTATTTACTAAGGCCATGGGAGAGATGGTGATAGGACACTTTAAGGGAAAATTTCCAACAGTAATCGTACGTCCCACCATGGTTACTAGCACTTGCAAGGAACCTTTTCCTGGCTGGCTTGAAGGTGTCAAGTATGTGGCAGATTTATGTCCCTATCACCATGTTTAAAACGTCAATCCTCCAAAACCTAACAAGTTTGTTGGTATAAATGTTTTGTGGACGCAGAACCATCGATGCATTAACTGTTGGATATGGCAAGGGAAGAATAACATGTTTTCTTGCCGATGAAACAGCAGTTGTTGACGTGGTGAGTAAACTCGTTCATATTGATGGAAAGCAACAGTAAAAATCTAGCTTAATAATTAACATTGGATGTGTTCATACAGATACCAGCTGACATAGTGGTGAATGCAATCATTGTTGCCATGGTGGCTCATTACAATCGACATTCCGATCTAATTTACCATGTGGGTTCTTCTGTAAGAAATCCGATAACATATGCTAATCTACACGATTACGGCTACCAATACTTCACAAAGGAACCATGGATTGGTAAAGATGGAAAACCTGTTAAGGTTCGCAGAGTCAAAGTCTTAAATAGCATGGATAGCTTCCACAGATACTTGGCCATCCGCTACTTGCTCTTGCTAAAGGTTTGTTCGATTACTTCTGTGAATAATTAACTAGTCTTTTGATTAGCTTATTAACTTTTGAAAACAATAAATTGCTTCACAGGGTTTGAAATTGGTAACAACATTTTGCCAGCATTTTGAGGGCATGTACAACGATCTCAATAGAAAGATCAACTTAGTTGTGGGCTTGGTTGAACTTTACCGACCATATCTCTTCTTTCAAGGAGTGTAAGTAATATTTACAACAATTATATTTAGACTCGATTATACGATTATTATAATTTTAACGTTAAAGCATCATAGAGGTATTCATTGTTTTTCAATCTGGAAAAAGAAGGGACTTTTTAACAGATAATTAATGCCTAATCATATTCTATAAATAGGTTCGACGATACAAATACGGAGAACTTGCGTGCAGCAGCTAGAAAGAACTTGGGTGTAGAGTCTGACATGTTTTTCTTTGATCCAAAGTACGTTAATTGGGATGATTACTTCCTAAATGCTCATGGCCCTGGTGTCGTCAAATACGCCTTCAAACGATGACTCTACAAAGAGAATTTCGTGGTTGCCTTGGCATGTCATCATGTTCTTTTTCCTTAATTTATAAATGTCCATTTAGAGCACGTTGAAAAGCATAGTTTCTTCCAGATTAATTCTCTTATTCTTGCTGGGATTATATCATCTCATATCGCATGCGACGACATATTGTGAGTTCTTCCTATATAATATTGGAGGACTTTTCTCTCAAACTCAATGAATCCACATACAAATTTAATTTACATTGATTTTAGGAAACACAGTTTTACTTTTCAAGTTTCATGCTCACTTGCCTTTATCTCACTAGAGGAATCTAAGAAAAATAATTCAATTGTGAAATATTAACTATACAAGAACTAAAAATAGTTCGACACTTCACATCTAAAATAATTATTATTACTTTGAAATGAGAAGTAACTCTTAAATTATTTTTTCATAGGTTATCATAAACTCTTATAAGAAAATGATAAAGATTTTTATTATTTTTATTCTATATAATTATCTAAAAATATCTTGTAATATTAAAAATATTTTTTAAAATAATATTATATTAAATTTTTATCAAATTGTTTTTAAGAAAAATAAGATAGAAAAATTACAACATAATTAATAATTAATTATATAATAATTATGTTAAAAATAACTCAATAGAAATTTCTAAATTTTTTATTATTCATAATATTGCGAAATATTAATATAAATTAACTTGCCGTTTGAGAAAGTACACATTCAACCACGTGGGGATATTTATGGTACTGCAGGGACAGTAAAGGCCATATGAAAGAAGGGGATGCCCATGGTCATAAAGCCCTGTTTGGTTGAGGATATAGTAATTAACGGAATAGAATGAAACACACTTTTATCGTTTAGTTTAGAGTTTCATAATAGAATGAGATATATGGAAGTGAAGGGTTTCATGTTACGTTTCATTCTCCTAAACGGTGAAAATAAGAAACCTCTGAATCGGAAGTTTAGGATGAAACGTAAACTAATAAATACAGATTACCTAATATATCCTCAATAATTTTTCTTAATACCAAATATTTCTTCTAACTCTAACCCCATATTTTTCATTTCTCCTTCTCCTTGTCTCTGACTCTCCTCTCTGGTGACTCTCCTTCATGCGTTGCTGTCACTGGCCACCACACACTGAGCACTACCCCGCCAACGTCTCTTCCTTACAGCTCACAACACACCTCTATCGTCTCTTCCTCTATGCCTCACTCTCTAGACAATTTGCTCGTCTACTCTCATTTCTTGATCTCCAGATAAAATCCAGCTATAACCTCATTTTTTATGTCCAATTTTTTCTAAGAAAGACCCCAAAGTTGAGTCGTAGCTATTGTTTTAACATTTTAGTTGCCACAGTTTTTACTTTTTGCTGAGAGTTAGTGTACAATCTACGATGTAATTGAGTTAAAGACAAGTTAGGTATTTATTAAATAATTAATAATAATATTTTATATAATTAATAACAGATTGTATATAATTAAAGATAAAATAATAAACTTTTATTAAAATTTTTATTATTTTAAAATAGAAAAATATAAAAAAATTTATTTGTTAGGATTGTGACTTGAATAAGTCACAACTGTAACTTTTTAATTGGACATAATTTTTGTTTTAAAATCATAACATTAAATTCCTTGCAATAACTATTTTAATATTAGAGATATAATAGTTATTTATTATACATTATATTTCATTCTATCCAGGAGCGGAGCTAGCGAGGGACAAGCCCCTACGCCAGCCCCGGCTTCCACCACCGCCACCATCTCTCCCCCAGGCCGCCAGCCCACCACGCCACCATCTCCATCAGCTGCAGCTAAGACAGGTCTTAAACTGAAATATGAATAAGAGAACAACAAGGCTCCTTGAGAAATGAAATTTCTTCGAACAACAAACAGGAAAACCGCTAAATCCGAACTTCTTTTAACAATTCTGTCAACTCCGTTTTCTCGGCAACCAAACGAATAAAGAACCAAGTGAAAATCAAAGCATTTACTCCGACTGTACTCTTAACTCAAAACCAAACTTGCATGCGCATTTCACTCACACTTCCACTTTCTCACCAACCAACAAAAACTCCAACAAAAAAAAGAAAAAAAAATCCAGCTAGCAGGAAAAACTACGCACTGAAAAAATCCGATACTTGTTGCCCGACCACACAAGCAAGCAAGTAAAACAAAGCAAGACGACTCAGAACCATTAAGTGTGAGCCAGCTGGATGAGTTCGATCTCTGAGCAGAGACCGAAGCTGCTGAGCACTGAAGAAGAACAAGAAGAAGTAGCACCACAACCGGCGAAGTAAGAGCGCCCCACAGGCACATTGCAGGAGACTCTCGCCGGCGGTTCATCAGAGAAGTTCTCGAATCTTCTATTAATCTATTTCTCATGGGCAAAATTTACCGACAAGTTATTTTTAAAGTAATTAACATAATAATTCTCATAAATTATATAAGAATTACAAATTATGTAATTATTTTTAAAATATATATATTAAAAATAATTAGCTTAATTTTTTGAATTGTCGATAATTAGAACCATGAAATCATTTCTTACAATAAATAAGTTAAGCTGGTATTTATATCTAATGAATGTCTAATGATAGAATTATACAAGTGGAATATTATCCCAATAAAATTATACAACCTTTCATTAAAAATAATAATAAATATTATATATAATTTATTATATATAAATATCTTTATATATAATTTTTATGAAAAGATGATTATATATTATATAAAAATTAATAATAAATAATTATCTTTTAAGATTATATAAAAATTAATTAATTTGATTTTTTGAATTTTTAATAATTAAATTATATTTTTTTTTCAATATATTCACACTTAACTCGTGACTAGCAAGACTTCAATTGGATGTTAATAATAAAGATAATAATATTTACATATAATATTATCACTAATAAATTCCTACTAATAGAATCATATAAGTCTAATATTATTCCTAACATATACTCAATGATAAAACCATACAATCTTTATAAGTTTTCCTTATCTTTATTTAACCAAGTAATCTACAAGGTCACATATATAGTTTTATAATTTTTTAAAGCTTTATGGTACATAAATAACTTACCAGGTAAAGGAGGATTTTCTAAACAATTTAAAGTTAATATATGATGATTTATACATATCATTCTAAAATATGATAAAAATTTTATTTTGCAATTAGAATTAATAAAATAAAACTAAAAAGTAAATCCTAATTATTGTGCTTTTTTCTTTAATTCTTTCTCTTATTTTGTTTCTCATAAATTATATATGAATTAATGATTATATAAATATCTTTGAATAAATTATTTAAGAAATTAATTAATTTAATTTTTGAACCCTAAGCTCTCTCTTACAATAAATTCCTAATCTTTTTTAGAAAAATAAATATTATATATCTATTTGTTTAAAAGAATTTATGTTACAAATATTTTTCTTCTTATTTAAAATTTTTAGAATTAGTCGAGAACACTGAAGTATACTATACTAGTCTAAGAAATATTTTGTCTTTTCTTCCCAAACTATTTAGATTTTTCCTCTTTTCTGATACTCTACTCTCGTATTAATACACTAGTTGGAGGGTCTCACACGTTTCAATCATTTTTTGTTTTTTTTCTTAAATTTCCAAGTCTTTCTTATTTTTATGGATCAAATTGATTCACATGGTAACATCAAGATCACGTACTTCCAATTTTTTCAAATTTTCTTTATTCATATTAGTCCATTATTCATGAACGACTAATGAACCTTATTGTGCACTTTTTAGGATGTGATATAACCATGAGACCATAAGTTGTGGTCAGTGTGCAGTTATTTAG